>CM053560.1:82449409-82484738 GCA_028646485.1 Cryptoprocta ferox | reverse complement strand
GTAGGCTCCAGGCTCTGAGCTGTCAGCACAGAGCCTGATGTGGGACTCAAACCCACAAACCTTGAGATCATGATCTGAGCTGAAGTCGACGCTCAACTGATTCAGCCATCCATGCACCCCTAAAGATTTTATTTTTAAGTAATCTCGACACCCAATGTGGAGCTTGAACCCATAACCCTGAGATCAAGAGTTGTATGCTCTACTGACTGAGCCAGCCAGGTACCCCAATGACTCCAAAATATTGGTGGCTTAAAACAAAAAAGATTTATTTCTCGCTTTCATTAGATATCTTCTGTGGATTGTCTGCACCTTTGCTCCCTGTTGGCTTCTTCCCAGGACCCAGAAGAGGTCTTCATCTGAGTTATACCAATGTTTTAGGAAAGAAAAAAGCAATGATGTTCACCATTTTCCCTTAAATTTTATTGTTCTAAGCTAATCAGTGGCCAAAATTGATGTCAGTGGGATGGGAAGTAAGATTCTAGTCCTGATAGAGAGGGGCAAGGAATATTTTGAACACATAACAGAGTCTACCTTGTGTTTCTATTTCTTGATTTGCTCCCACATTTTTTGAGAGCCCATCCTCTAATAGCTTCCTGAGGAAGGATGCATAAGAGTTAAATTAATATTGTGATCTTGCATGTCTAAAATATCTTTTTACCCAATTAATAGTTTATTTGAAAATAGAATTATAAATTTTTTTGTTTTATTTTATATTTGAGAAAGAAAGGGAGAGAGAGAGAGAGAGAGAGAAAGAGAGAGAGCTTGAGCAGGGGAAGGGCAGAGAGACAGAGACAGAATCTGAAGGAGGCTCCAGGCTCTGAGCTATCAGCACAGACCCCAATGCAGGTATCAAATTCAGAAGCAGTGAGATCATGACCCGAACCAACGTCGGATGCTTACCCAACTGAGCAACCCAGGCACCCTGAAAATAGAATTCTAGAATGGAAATCATTTTCCTCAGAATATGAGAATATTTCTCTGGTATCTTCCTGATTCCAGTGTGCTATTGAAAAGTCCAGTGTAATCCTAATGCTTGTCTGTAATGCTTCTGGAAGCTTATTTTTGTTCCTAGTGTTGTGAAACTTCTCAGTGGTGTGTCATGGTGTGGCTTTGTTTCTGTCCATTGTGCCGGGCACTTGGCAGGCCCTCTAAATTTGTAAACTCATGTCCTTCAGTAAAGAAATTTTTCTTGAATTATGACTTTGATAATTTCCTGTCCTCTGCCTTCTTTCCCTATTCTTATTTTTAATTTTTCATTTCTCCTATTTTATTTTATACTTCTAAAGCTAGTCTTTTTTGTTATTATTTTCTGAATGTGTTTTCCTCCCAAATCGCATCCTGTACTTATTTAAGAGATGCCATATCATCTCCCATTTCTATTAGAATCTTTACTAATAATTTGCTTTTTGAAAATCTTCTTGCTTCTGCTTAGTCTTTCCATACTCAAAGTTGACTGTTTCCCTTTTGTTTTGGCCTCTATATTTTATGTTAGAGGTGCTACTTAAGTTTTTTAAATTTCTGGTGACCCTATCCCCAGCTCAGAAACTCTGTTTTACTCTCTCCAGGGAATTACCTTCTCTCCTCTGACAGAGTGGAGAAAAGAAGTCTTTGGGCTGCATGGAGCTGAGGGAAGGGAACTGCTTCTTAAATGGACTTTCAAACAATCCTCCTGTTTTCAGTTCTGTCTCCACTTCTAAAGGCACCTGGTTCATCAATTTCTAAATATTTTGTGGATTCTGCATGCAGATCAAATTGCCTCTTGGCTCTCCCCTTTGCTGTGTTTGGATTCAACTTTCTTGGGTCTGGTTAGTCAATTATTACTCACCCATATGCTTTCTGGTTTCCAAAATGTTATTGCTGTGGCTCCTCTCCATTCACCTTGGTCTCATAGGTTTATGCTTTTTAAAAATCACTTTACTGTCATTTTGGTGGATTTGGAGCAATAACAGAGGTAAATGCTGTGTTCAACATGCCACTTAAAAGTCTTAGGGTTCCTGGCTGGCTCAGCCAGTGTGTGAGACTCTTGATATTGGCATAGTGAGTTTGAGCCACACACTGGATGTAGAGGTGTAAAAATAAAACCTTAAAAATATATTCAAAAAAATAAAGTGGGGCTCCTCAGTGGCCAGGTCAGTTAAACATCAGACTCCTGATTTTGGCTCAGGTCATGGTCTCATGGTTTGTGAGATTGAGCCCCATGTTGGGCTCTGGGCTGATGTCGCAGAGCTTGCTTGGGATTCTCTCTCTCCCTCTCTCTCTGCCCATTACCTACTCTCTCTCTCTCTTTCTTTCTCTCTCTCTCTCTCTCTCTGTCTCAAATAAATAAACATTAAACAAATAAAAGTCCTGTGACTTTCAGAACAGCCAGGAAAGACATTATTATCCCCATTTTACAAATGAGAAATGGAGTTCAAATGACTAGCCAACATTATATAGTATATACTGTTGGATCTAGAACTTGTATTCAGTTTTTCTGACTTCATGCTTTTTACTAACTTCCTAAAAAAGAAGGCTGTATAATGTAGCTATTAAATGCATAGTCTTTAGCACCAGAGACCTAGATACAAGTCCAGGTTTTGCTTCCTAACAGTTGAATTCTTATGACAAATTGTTTAGTTTCACTACACTGGAAGTTTCTCATCTATAAAATGGGGATGATAACAATAGCACAACCTCACCATAGTGTTGTGAGGATTCAATTAGATAATACATGTAAAGTACCCAGCTGAGTCCCTGGCATATAGTGAGTGCTCCCTTATTACTATAATGGAAAAACTGAAATGATAAGATGTAATAATGATTTGCAGTTTTAATTAACTGAACGATGTCCAGGGAAACTTTTAAATTAATTCTGTAGACATTTACTAAATAATTAGCATGTGCACTGTGGAATGTTTATTCTTCCTTTCTCTTTTATTTGAACCTCTTTATGAAAATATCTTTGATTAGCAACTACTTCAAACCTAGTTGACGTTAGGTGACAAACTTCTGAGTAAGGATAAAAGAATTAGGCAGGGTCACAGTTTTTCTCTCCACCAATATATAATGAAATGAACAACAAGAATAAAAATTCATTGACAAAGCCCAAAATTCACCAGGAACTATAAGATAAAGGATAAAACTTCACACAGAAATGAAATATGAAAAAAAATGTGGCCAATAAAAGAAACAGAATATTCTGGTGTAGTAGGGTATGGCTCCTCATCTAACCACTATTCCTCAAAGCAGATTGAGAGGAAGAAAGGGTGTGGTGGGAGTTGACAGCTTTCTGAGTATTCTTCCGAATACCTTCATTAATTGGTGAAGAATTCTGAGGATGTAGATAAGTAACTCTGGGGAGGGTGGAGAAATGGAGGAATCCAAGAAAATTGTTTTATTTTTCTTTAAATGTTTTGAGTGGGGTGAAGGGGCAGAGAGAGGGGGAGAGAGAATCCCAAGCAGGCTCCGTGCTGTCAGCAAGGAGCCCAACCTGGGGCTTGATCTTACTAATCCATGAGACCATGACCTGAGCTGAAATCAAGAGTTGGACACTTAACTAACTGAGCCACCCTGGGGTCCCCAAGAAGTTTGTTTTAGATAGAAGCCTCCATATACTACCATGGGAACTCAGGGGAGACAATAAGGTTTCCATTTTCCAGGTAACCAAGCAGAGCAAAAGAATTGATACAAGTTACTCAGGAAGGTAATACACCCCTGGCTGGTTAGACTGGGCTAGGAAAGGCCATTTAACTGAATTTCACAAGAGAGTAGAGCTAATACAGGCATCACTCAGCCCTAAGTTCCCTCTTTTCTTCCCCTTATCCTGTATCTTCATATTAGAGAAAATTAGAAAACAAGTCCAAACTCATAAACTGGGGGAAGAAAAACTGGCATACACCAGAGCAAAGTGAAAATCTGAATGGTCTGTCCATGCTAAGCATGAACTGGAGGAACTATATGACATGACCACCCTTCAAGCATGGTAGAAGGATCTAGTTCAGATGTAAACAACTGTTAAGGAAAAACCAGAGCTGGACAGTAGTTAAAGTGACTAAAAACAGATTTTATTCATAAAAACTATTCAGGGGAAAGGGGACTTCAGTATAAAACTAGGCTTAATTCTGGAGTGCCTGGGTGGTTCAGTCGGTTAAGCATACAATTTTGGCTCAGGTTGTGATCTCAGGGTTCATGAGTTTGAGCCCTGCATCGGGCTCTCTGCTGTTCTGCACAGAGCCTGCTTCAGATCCTCTGTCCCTCTCTTTCTCTGCCCCTCTCTTGCTCACACTTCCTCTGTCTCTCAAAAGAAATAAACTTAAAAAAAAACTAGGTTCAATTCTGAAGACAGCAAGGAAAAGTCGGAATTTATAGTCAAAGAGCAGAGTGGGGATGAGATGAGTGTCAGTGGATGAAAAATTACTAAAATGAAACATCAGGGATAAGGGGAGATTTTGGCTAAACCAGCCTAAGATTCTTGCTGAAGATGGGCCAAAGTGATCAAACATAATTTGGGGAATAGTAGGAGATGTAGAACTTGGTAACACATCAAAGATGATCAGATACTGAGTTGGAGGGATGCTGGGTAAACTGATGCAAAGATGGACAAAATTCTGAAAGATGGACAAAAGTCCAAAAGTCAAGGCTAGTTGGGAGGGGATTCAGAGGAACTTGACTAAAGCTTGGTCAAGGAGAGAATCTTTGTCACATTTCACAATTCAGAGAAGAGAAGCATATTCTTTGAAGCTTATTTCTTTATTTTAGCAATCTCTACACCAAACATGAGGCCCAATCCCACGACCCTGGGATCATGACCTGAGCTGAAATCAAGAGTCAGGCACTCAACTGAGCCACCCAGGTGCTCTGAAGCATATTCTTTATGAATGTTTTCTACTATAGACTTAGTAAGAAATAATATTCAATAAAATAAGAAATCCAAGATGAGATATTAAAACAACAGAATAATTGAGGGGCACCTGGCTGGCTCAGGTGGAAGAGCATGCAATTCTTGATCTGGGGGTTGTGGGTTCAAGCCCCACAATGTAGAGATTACTTAAAAATAAAATTAAAAAAAAACTCAGAATAATTGATAACCAAAGTAATATAAATAAATTTGAACAGCAAGGAACACAATAGACTTGGCTGAAAATCATGTTAATGGCAAGGAGGAAAGACTTGGGACAATCACTATGAATGAAGAGGGAAAAGCCACAGAAATTTAAGAATTAAAAAAAAAAAGAAAGCTGGGGGCACCTGGGTGGCTCAGTTGGTTAAGCATCCGACTTCAGCTCAGGTCATGATCTTGCAGTCTATGAGTTCGAGCCCCACATCGGGCTCTGTGCTGTCAGCCCAGAGCCTGGAGCCTGCTTCAGATTCTAGGTCTCCCCCTCTCTCTGCCCCTCCCATGCTCATGCTCTGTGTCTCTCCGTCTCTCAATAATAAATAAACGTCAGGGGCCTCCGTGGCTCAGTCAGTTGAACATCCAACTTCGTCCGACTTCGGCTCAGGTCATGATCTCACACTCTGTGAGTTCAATTTCTTCATTGGGCTCTGTGCTGACGGCTCAGAACCTGGAGCCTGCTTTGGATTCTGTGTCTTCCTCTCTCTCTGCCCCTCCCCCACTCACACTCTCTCTCTCAGAAATAAATATTTGAAAAAATTAAAAAATTCTTAAAAACATTTTTTTCCGTTTTATTTATTTTTTGAGAGAGAGAGAGAGAGAGAGAGAGATAGTGCGAGCAGGGGAGGGACAGAGAGAGAGAGAGAGACAGAATCCGAAGACAGGCTCCGGCTCTGAGCGAGCTATAAGCACAGAGCCCGATGTGGGACTCGAACCCAGGAACCGTGAGATCACGACCTGAGCCACCCAGGCGCCCCAAAAAATTTAAAAAATCTTTAAAAAAATAAATAAACGTAAATTAAAAAAAAAGATGTAGTCAAATATGATCCAACATTGGCATCCCGGAGGAAGAGAACCCAACAAGTTCAAAGGTAATAAGAATTATCGTTCAGAAAACTACCCATCTTATACCAGGGAAAATTGATTTAGAAAAGTTAACACAGAGCTTTATTCTGATTAAGTTCTTAAACTTCAGGGTTAAATGTATAAATCCTTCAGATATCTTGAAAGAAAATCATGTATAGGAAAATTTTTAATTCATCTGAGACTTCTCTATAGCAAATGTCAGGAAAAAAAGACAGAGGAGCAATGGCTGTAAATTCTGAGACAAAGAAAATGAAGAATGTGAGCCCAAAGTAATATTTCTATACAAGTCTTTGTTCAAGCATTTGTTCAAGTATAAATGCAACAGGTAGACAAGAAAGAACACAGGTAACATCCCCAAAACCAAATAATCCAATTTAAAATTGGGCAGAAGACAGGAACAGATATTTCTCTAGAGAAGACATACACATGGCCATCAGACACATGAAAAGATGTTCAACATCACTCATCATCAGGGAAATGCAAATCAAAACCACAATGAGATATCACCTCACATTTATCAGAATGACTAAAATGAACAATGTAAGAAACAACAGGTGTTGGCAAGGATGCTGAGATTTTGAAACACTCATGCACCATTGTCAGTACAGACTGGTATAGTCACTGTGGGATACAGTATGGAGGTTCCTCAAAAAATTAAAAATAGCACTACCATATGATCCAGAAATTACACTACTGGGCATTTATCCAAAGAATACAAAAACACTAATATGAAGGGATACATGCATCTCTATATTTATCACAGCAATATTTACAATAGCCAAATTATGGAAGCAACTGAACTGTCCATCAACTGATGAATGAATAAAGAAGATGTGGTATGTATATATATAATGGAATATTATTCAGCCACAAAAAAGAATAAACTCTTGCATTTGCAATGACATGCATAGTGCTGGAAAGTATAATGCTAAGTGAAATAGGTCAGTCAGAGAAAGACAAATACCATATGATTTCATTCATATGTGGAATTTAAGATACAAATGAAATGAGCAAAGAGGGGAAAGAGGGAGAGGGAGAGAGAGAGAGAGAAAGAGAAATCAAGAAACAAATTCTTCTTTTACAATGTTTAATTTATTTTTGAGGCAGAGTGCAAGCAGGGGAGGGGCAGAGAGAGAGACACACACTCAGAATCCGAAGCAGGCTCCGAGCTTTCAGCATGAGCCTGACATGGGGCTCAAACCACGAACCGTGAGATCATGACCTGAGCGGAAGTCAGAAGCTCAACCCATTGAGCCACCCAGGTGCACCACAAATTCTTAATTACAGAGAACAAACTGATGATTTCTAGTGGGAAGGTGGGTGGGGGGATGGGTGAAATAGGTGATGGGGATAAAGGAGGTCACTGATCATGATGAGCACCAGGTGATTTATGTATGGAATTGTTGAATCGCTGCATTATACACCTGAAACTAACAAAACACTGTATGTTTAGAAAAAGAAAAAGAAAAGAAAAAGAAAGAAAGAAAGAAAGAAAGAAAGAAAGAAAGAAAGAAAGAAAGGTAATGTGGCCGTTAGCCATTCTTAAACTACTTAGCAGAGAAATCGCACGTACCAGGACATGAGTAAAAAGAAAACCTCTGGGAATGGTGAATCTGGAGGATAAAAGGACTGGTGGTAAAAGCACTGAATCTGTTTGAATATAGAAGTGCGATTAAATAACTAGAAGAAATATGGTTACCAGAAGCCATAAATATTATAAACCCTGAAAAAATAGAAATAACATAAACCACATAAATTGGGAGTTGGAGTCAGAGTTTGGGAGGAAGTACAGTAATGTTATTTCATTTTGCAGAGCCAGTAGTCAATTGACACTATTCATCAAGAAATATGGGCTGTTCTGATTTTTTCACATTTATACTTTATTTGCCCATATTATTTAGACTGTTTCTCCTATCTTTGCTGTCTTTCTCTTATATATATATATTTTTTTCACCAATGTGTGTTGAATCCTAATCTACATAAACTGATTACTTAATAAATGTTGTTGAAGTAATTTTGCAGATTGCATAGAGCTGTGAATTCTATGAAGCTTGGGAATATATTTTGTTCATCTTTGAATTCTCTCAGCACCTGGCATGGGGACTTACACATAGTAGACCATTAATAATCTTTTTTAATAAATGAATTAATTTGCTTTGTTTCATATACATTTCATTTCTAGAATAATAACTGAAGACTGGCTGGAAATATAAGGAAAATGAACCATAATTGGAGAATATAATAAAGCCTGTCACTCACATCTGAGAGACCTATTATAAATTCTTCTGATGCCTCATTAAAGACATTCTATTGTTTTCAGAATGCATTTTTTCCATAATAAATAATCTCCTCTTGCTATAATTTAAACAATTGACACTGCTATCAAAATAATCAGTTCCAAACACATATCTGATTCTGTCATTTCTCTGCTTAAAAACCTGCAAATCACCCCCCCCGCCTCCAGTCTATACAACAGAGTCCAAATTCCTAACTATGGCATGGAAGGTCTTATGTGATCTGTTCTCAGTCCATTTCTTCCCAGCCAATGCATCCCACATGTTATCTATCCAGGGACACTTGCAATTTCTAAAACATGCTGTACATATTCGTGCTTCTATGTCTTTATCATGCTGTTTCCTCTACTTAAAATGTCACTCCTCATATCATATCTTGCTCTTCTGCTGTCTACACCCATCACCATACTACTCATTCCTAGGGGCTCAAGTTAAATGCTTTCTCATGGGAGACTGTGCTGTCTCCCATGCTTAAATAATTGTACCATTTGTTGTTCTCTTATAGTACTTTGCCCATGATCCATATGTTGTATAATAGCTAACTGTATACCTCACACTCTCTTCTAGATTGTGAACATTTTTGTTTGCACATCTCATTTTCCCATATTCTTTGGGCTATGTCTTATGTTTTCTAGAAAGCTGTCATAGAGTATGTGCCTAACACACAGTAAATCATCAATAAATGTAGTTTGGAATAAAAAAACACATGTTCTTATATTTCCACGTAGAAATACACATTAAAAATTCTTCTAAATATAATGGGGCTAACTGAAAATCCTGAGTTACTAGAAGATAGAAAAGCTGTCTCTTAAACCATTGGTGATTTCTGTCCTGATGAAAGAGAAGACTTGAACATTTCTTCAGAGGTAGACTGCTATGAAAAAACTACATGGATTGTTTACTCATATAAAGCAAGTATGCATTTATTACTCTTGGAAAACTATAACTTGAGTGTAGATGCTTTAGTTTGTGAAGCAGAGTGCTCTCTCCATTTGGATATGCAAATCTTTGTGTGTGGAGCAGGAGCATTGCTTCCGCAGACATTGATGCAGAAGAGAAGAGAAAAACTGTTTCTTTTTTCTCTGTGGATGTAGACCACATATGTGTTGTTTCTGTGGAGATGCGAATGTCCTTGTTTCAGCCCTTGCTCTTAGAAGAACAAAAGCTGAGCTCTAAAAGATACAGTCAAACAAGGACAGGCATGATCCTTACTGCTTACTGGAGAACTAATTATGCAAAGGGACTGGACTGGTCTTGGTAAGGCTCTACCTTGACCTACCTATAAAGATTAACTCAGTCTTTGTGAGACATGTGCTGGGTTTGGACTGTTATGTTCTGAAGGTGATGGTCCAGTTGCATCAAAGGTTAATGTCACACTTCTCAGGATGGAAGGTGGGGTTTCCTCTAAAGGAGTAGATACTCCCATGGTCAGTCATCCTATGGAAAGGCAGCAACTGGGACAGAAAGTGGAACTTTGAAAATGGACCTTAAACTGGGTGAGAAGAATTGTTTTCTTCTCTGAGTTTCTTCTTGGAGCGGTTGAGACTGAATGCCCAAGACATGGTCAGGGGAATCTTGATAGAGAGGGAATCTGTCACCAGCCACATGGACCTGGTTGCAAGCTCAACAATAAGGCAGGCCTCTAGTCCATAAGGGTTTTGAGAGCAGCCATGTCAGGCCTGCAGTTTACTCTGGATTACTCTTTCATTCTAATATTGTTATATAACCCTGGTCTTAACTGCGCTATAAGGAGGCTTTGACGGGAAGAGCCAGGGTTTGTGATGTCCTGGTAAAGAGGAGGCAGTGCTTCTTCCTGCCAGATCCCAAGGCAATGGTGAAAGTTGCATTGGCTGGAGAGAGATCAGTATCACAGAACATCAGGGTATGCAACATCTGAAATAGAGGCAGGAGTTATTCAGTTATTTCAGGCATATGTTGGTGACAGCATCTCCCCTCGGGACTCCTCAACAGTAGCAGGGAGGGAAACTTCAAAGGCAGCTGATATCCTAATAATTTGGAAGATGGGAGCTCAGAGTCATTGTAGTTTGGAGTTTTAAATATGGCCTCCTTTATACCCAAAAAAATTCATGAAAGCTATCTGATTATCAAGGGCACATGAGGCCTTTTATTGAACAAAGCCTTTTTATCCTGGACATCCTGCTCAATAGACTTGAGAAAAACAAAGACAAACAAAATATTCCTCAGTGTGATTTTATATGAGTCTTTTCTTTTTAGTTTTCCCCAGGCTTCTGCTCTCAATCCCTGTACAGGCATACATTTTCACCAGAAACTGATAGTTTCTTGTTTTTCTTCCGTTATGCATCCATCCTCTGTTTTCCTCACAAAGTGTTCCGAATAAGAGAGTAAGGGAAAGTTTGAAATTCTTTCTGGATATTATGCATAAGCATGGATGAATATCTAACTGGTATTTCAATGAGGTGAACATCTAAGTTGATATGATTTTCTTAGGCTGAACAGGAATGTTACTTAACACATTGGCATAGCAGCCACAATCTCATCCTTGTTGATTGCATCTATGGTCATACTCTGAAAAAAGACTGCATTCAGTTCCTGAGAGCTTTTCTGGATTCATGATGCTTTGCCTTTTTATTCTAACAGCTGCTTATTTGCATAACCTGTTAAAGACATTTCCCTACCATCAAACTACTGGGCTTCCTCTAGCTCCTTGGACATTTTTTCTTGCTCTTACAGATTCTGTAAACAAATAGCAACTTTTGCCTTCAACATAAGTTCTGCCAGCCTGAAATCTTTCATTGTCTTCTTCCAATTACACAACAAAGCCAAGTTTTGCAAAATATCATTTTGGCTATTAATAATTTCATTTGTCTCCAAGCCCTTCCTGAAATTCTTAATTTTTTCATATATCTTTCCCTGGGACTTAGATGCTATAAAATATCTATCTCATTTACTTCATGCAACAAACATTTATTGAATACTTACTATGTTGCACATACAAGGCTACCTGCTGTGGCTACAAAGTATAGGAACACACACCTGGTTTAATGGCTATAATATTTGACTTACTGTTCTAGTTTAACTCCTCTAGGATTACATTGAAAAGTGGAACCTCCTCTTATGACTATTGAATGCCATAAAGGAGAATGCAGCTAATAAAGAGAGCAATCCAGGTTATGAGGTGATAACTGAAGTGGGGGAGAGTCCCATGCAAAAAAAAAAAAGGGAGAAATATTGGAACCCAAGCACAAGAGAAGAAGCATATTTTATTTCTTTTAAGTAGGCTCTGTGCCCACTAAGAGGCTTGAGCTCAGGACCTGAGTCAGCCAGCCAGGTGCCTTGGGGTAAAAAAATGTACTTTAAAGGTCAGATGTTTTCAAAGTTAATGTAGGGTTTCATTTTTGTTATGTGTTATTCCTATAAACAAGAACAGTATAAATGAAAACAATGGGAAATTATGCATCTTTCATTATTTCTTAAATTAATAAATTTTGACATTTTGTGTTGATATGATTCTTTTATATAACATTTTCTTCTGTCAAAAATTTTGGAGGGAGAATATTATGCTTCTTGGTGACGTTTTCATAAAGAACATGAGAACTTTAGATATGGGGTCACAACGAGCAGGAGACAATTTTTTTTCTCTGTGATATATATCTCCTGACATATTCAGGCGTTTTGTTGAGGAAGTCTGAAAATATGATAATTCTAGTTCTGAAGGTGCAAGGAAAGGACCCATCACTTCCTCTGCACCCTACCGGCTGAAGGAGCACACCTCAGTCTCTTTTGTCTTATGAAAATAAAAGGCAGGCATAGGGTGTTGGAGTGGAGGGTTTCCTAGGGGTTAAACCCGAGTGCTTAAGAGCCCTTGCGAACCTTACAGCTTTTACTTCAGTAGTAAAACAGATGTTGTTCAAAATAAGAGGGTTGGAGCAGAGAGGCCCGTCGCGCCGACCTGGGGTACAGCTCAGGTGGGGGCAGCCGCCTGGTCCGGAGCGGAAGGTGCCTGCATTCTGCAGGTGCAGGGATTGTTATCTTGCACCGCCCCGGCTCCCAGAGGGCGGGACTCGCGGCGTTGCAGAGTGTGGGACTTGGCCCCTGAAGCAGAGTCTAAACGTATTCCACGCAGCAGACATTTATCCAGCCGGGTGCCCACACCTGGCACGGGGGAGGGGAAACAGCTTCTACAGGAACCGCAGAGACAAGAAGAGCCCCTCGTTTGGGACGCCAGAGGGCTGGTCCCGCTAGGCTCTGTCCGACTGCTTTCCCGTGATTGCTTCCTCCACCTGTCCATCATTCCAGTACCCTATTTCTATTGGCTCTACTCTCTGCCACTCGGTTCCGCCGCGCTGACCCCCATTGGCCCCCCTCCGGCCGAGGCCCCGCCCCACGAACTGGGCATGGGGAGTGGGGCGCGGAGGAGAGAGAGCGGGGCGCTTGCTCTGGGCTGGGGGGCAGGCAGTGGCGGAGAAGAAGGAGGAGAAGAAGGAGGAGCTGGGCCAGCAGGAGGCAGCGGCCGCGACCCGGCTGGGGTGATGGTGCAGGTGCCCGGGGCCCGCGAGGAGCTGCCCGGCTGAGGGGCGCCTGGTCCGGGGTCCGCAGCGCCGCCGCGTCTCTCCCGGGGGCGGGCGGGCGGGAAGATGCTGAGCAGGTTGATGAGCGGCAGCAGCAGGAGCCTGGAGCGCGAGTACAGCTGCACCGTGCGGCTGCTGGACGACAGCGAGTACACCTGCACCATCCAGGTCAGTGCCGCGCTGCCCTGCCCGCGGAACCCCTTCGTCCCCCGAGTCTGGCCAACTTGGCCCGCCGCCGCCGCCGCCCGGGGTCGCCGCAGACCCCGGTGCTTTGTCCGTCCCCGGCTGCGGCGGACGGCCCGGGTGCAGAGAGGGTCTCCGCCCGAGACCGGTCCCGGGCGGGGTCCCGGGCGCTCCGCGCAGCTGCGGTTGAGAGTCCCTCCGTCCCGGACCCTCAGCTATCCCTTTGCCCTCTCCGAGGGTGAGGGCACCCCATCCTGGCTCCTCGAGCCTGACGAGGTGGGGAGCGTCTTCCGCGGACGTCCAGAGGGAGGCAGGCAGGGCGGGAGCCTCTTACCCGGGCCGCCCCGTCGAGGGGCGCAGGCTTTGGCTCTCCAGCCAGGCAAGGACCGCTGGCCGGCTTTTCTTATCTATCTTTGGTTGGAAGGATAATGCTGTATGTCATAATCACCCGCCCCCCCCACCCCACCCCACCCCAGCATTTGTGAGTCAGAGCTCTCAGAAGGTAGAAGTGAACACGCAGCCCATGCAGAGTGGCCTATGGAAGGGAGCCCAGCCTCTGGGCTCCCAGGATTAGCCCCCCTCCCTGCTTTCGCTCCCCAAATCTCATTGTGTTGGGCAATTCTGGAGCGGGGGACGTGAGGTAAAGATTTAGCAACAAGTACCAGAGATTTGAGGGTTGGCCGTGGCAAGAAAGAGTCGGTGACTTCTAAATAACGCCAACAATACATTAATGCTTAGCAGCATTTCTTCAGAAACCTGGTATTTTGGAAGGGATTTTTACAACCTCTTGCTTATGTGTTGTCACTACTGCTGTGTGGCACGTCTGGAGTAGTAGTCTTTCCCAGGAATGCAGTCACAGCCCTCTCTCCTCCTCTATAAAGTCAGTGATAGGAAACATTGACAATGCTCCGGTGTTTAGAGGCTCCTGCGCTCGCTGCCGGAAACTGCTCTTTCTGGAGAAGCAAATTGAGTTGGACCCAGAGGGGTCTCATCTGATCCCTTGCCTTTGCAGCAAGAAACCAGAGGGGGCTTCTCGCCTCAGATGTGGCAGACAAAAACTGTCGGCCTCTGGTTCTACCCTCTTTGTCTCCCCGCCCCCCAACCCCCCATTTATTGTTGTTATTTTTTTTTGCTGACAATGCTCAATAGCGGAAAATAGCGGTGTGTGAGAAAGACGCTGGGTAGTGTGTGAGAGCCGCTGCTCTCTGCTGAGTCCGTGCTCAGTTCAGCCTTCTCTCCACTTTCCCTTTTCTCCCACTCCCCAAACCAGCTCTGGACCTAAGTGCTGACTGCTGTCAAAGATCCAGGAGGGCAGAGAAAGAGAACAAAATCTCTTTTTAAGGCCACTTAAAAGACAGGCATAAAGATGCTAGCCATCAAGTGAAAAGGATTTTTGTAGTGGAATATGATAGATGTTCTGTATTATTTTCTCACAGAATGAGTGTCATGATACTTTTTGTTTCTATTGTATCTTTATGTGCCATGTACAGGTTTTTTTTTTTTTTTTTTTTTTTTTTTTTTTTTTTTGCGTGGGGGAGGAGAAAACATTGACGACATATTCACCATTTCAATACATTGTGCAGAGCTTTTAAAGTCTGTATCCTTTTGTTTTAAAATTTAAAGCATTTACACAATAGCATATCAATGGCAGTGTGAGATTGAGACTTTGTGAGTCCTAAGAATACTTTGGGGTATATTGTGAAGTAAAATTCCTGGGGCAGGTCATTAGCTTTTGCCAAGGGATAGAGTACAAATGCAACACAATTCACATCACCACTCCCCTAGTGATATCTTGTGGTTTTTAAGGTCTCACAATAAGACAACTAGTTATTTTTACCAGGTAGTGGAACCTTTGAGGTTGGTTGATTGGTATTATAGTTGTGGGTAGTTTTTATTACTGTTAAGAAAAATAATATTTTTAAGTCAAACAGGACTTACTGGGTTTATGCTTGCTATATCTTACTATGGTTGTTGCTTTTCCTGCTGGTTCTATTTTATATTATTACAAGTTAATGTGTTACAAAAATTAGGCCACATAAAAAATTAAGCTTGGTGTAACATGATTATACTGTAGTGAGTGTCCACTGTCTAGACATGTTAATGGTTGTGCATTGTGATTATTGCATGAAAAATTTAAAAACACAGAAATTCTGGTTTATGTAATATTGTCAGTCTTTGGCACCACTATTGTGAATTGCTTTTGTTTTTACCCAATGTGAGGAAATGTCAAAAAAAGAGAAGAATCTTATGTGAAATTAATATTTTGTGCATGTAGCTTATTTGAGCTTTTAGAGATTGAGCTTTTCTTAGTAACTTTCATCCCTTATACATTTCTGTAGTGTGTGTTTGTGCATGCACTTATTTGTCAAGTATTGGGCACGGGGTCTTTTAAATTGGTATGGAAAGAAGCTGTGATCTACTTGCTAGGTTAAAGCAATATTCCTAACATTTTAGGAATTATAGTACAGTATATTTAAAAAAATTTTTTGGTGATAATTTGGAATCATTTTCATTAAAATATTGTATGCCATATTTGTCTTTAAGGAATATATTTTAGAGTGATTTCAGTACTTTTTGGGATAATCAGAGAACACTTAGGGTATTAGAGAGTCAGAAATGTATCACTAGGTTAGAGCCATAATAGCCACATTTGGTAAATTTCAGTTGTAGGAAATTTTGTCAAAGTATTGGTCTAGCCTTTCATATTGCACCAGTTCTATTGATCTAGCATTTAGGATGTGATTATTAAGGTGAGGAAAATGCCTTATATCCTCTCAGTGAAGGTTGCCACAGTTACCAGACTATTCTTTTATTCTTTCTGATATGCAAATGTATTTGTAGTTCATGAGAAATGAAAATATACATAGGAGGGTTGTAATATAATTGCTCCCCTGTGAAGAACATTGTTAAGAGCTCCCTGCCAGTTTTGAAGGTCATTGCCTCATAAATGAAGATCTAATCCATATTTTTTACACATCTGTTTCATTTATGAATATCTGCATTTATTTACTACTTGTACTACCCTACCTTGTTATTTTATTTGGAAACATATAGGAAAAGTGAAAAGACTGCCTAATATCTTTGAACTTAGTATATTAAATGGACTCATTTAAATGCTTAGGCATGTAATATCCTAAGTGATAGATTTTTGACTATGTTTTGAGTTTAATAGTTTATAAAATATTAAGAATATATATTACAGGAATGCCAGTAGATATCCATATCAAAAATACATATTTTCAAGTAAGAAATATCAATAACTTTTTTTTCCAATTACTGAAAAGTAAAGCTGCCCTAGAAATGAATTTGATTTTACTGGGAACACATTAAAATAATAACTGATCAAGAAGCTAGGTTAAATTGTTTTTGCCGTTAAATGAGGTACTATCATAAATAAAATGCATATGTATATAAACAGTTCTATAGTGAAACCTAGATCTGGATTTGACTGTGGCTCAGCCATTTACTAACTGTGGGACCTAGGGTAAGAGAGGGAGTGCTGGGGGAGAGAACAAATGTATTGAGCCCCATGCTTGCCAGGTGCCCTGCCTGCATTCTCACTTACCTCACAACAGCATGTGGATTCAGTACACACCTCCTGTACCAGCTGAAGATAATATGATTGTGGCTTGGTGGGAGAGCTGATGTTTCTTGAATGGGCAACTCTGTACTATGCTGTCTGCTAGGTGCTTTGCTTATACCTTACATCAACTATTTGAGACGTAGGTGTTATTATCCTCATTTTACAGATGAAAGGCTTGGATGAAGGAACTTGCTCAAAGCTAGTAGTGGATGGCTATACTATATTGAAACCCTGGTCAAATCCCAGCTTTGTTCCCTCTGTTCCTTCTGAACTCCTGTTTTAGTATATGTGCTGCTGAAGCGAGCACCCTTCTGACCTCCTGAGTCAGTTCACCTGTCTCTATCTTAATTTCATCTGTAAAATGGGAACAGTAATACTTATTTCATAGTAAAGAGAAAATTATTTGGTAATGTCATTACAAATAATAACAAGATTTAAACAAACTAATCTGCTGTACTTACATTGTGCCTTATTCTATTCAAATAAAATTTAGGATTGAGAAATGTTTTTGTTTTTGGAAAATAAATAAAATTAAGCCTTAGTTCTCCTTAAAATGATTTCTGATTAATCTCAGTGAAATTATAAAATCCAAAGCTGGAATAACTGGATTCCGTAGTAGAACTCTTCTCTAAAATTCAAGAGTTCAGGTTTGCTTTCCTTCTATCCTACCAAATCTTTGGCTTTAAAGGGGCATTTATTTCCTGGACTGATTGTGATTTATCTTTTCTAAGAATTTCTGCTTCATATTTGGTAAGCAAAATCCTTGGTTTCATTAATGCAAAAGGGATGTTGTTACAGAATTAAGATAATTTTATTCACAGAAAAATACAAAGCTGTTGTATTTTCATGAATATTGTTTTTTTTTAACTTTGTTTTAAAAAGGTAATTATGGTGTCTCAGGATCTGTTACAATAGTAAGTCAGACTCTAATTCTTGAAACTAAGTTCCAAAATTAGCCTTCTAGAATCCTAAAAGCACTCACATTGTTTCTTAATTTGTATATTGAAATATGTATTGTATAAAATGAATGCAGATCAACCTTTAAGGACAAAAGGTAAATTTTAGATGTGTATTTATGCTCTCATTCTTCGTCTTTTTGAAAAAGTCCAGTTTAAGGAAATAAAAGTGGCATCCAAGAGAAACCTAGAAGCATTCACCGCTGCAGATTTTACTCAAGGGTATTTGTATGAATTTGCATTCAATTAAATGCTTGGAATGAATATGCTAGACAAGGCAATTCAACAGTGTATAATAAAAGAGCATGGGGTTTTTGAGTCCTCTGTTTGTTACATTGCCCAGAGACAAGTTGATCATGTCTGTGCTAGTGTTAATATCACATTTAAAAAAAAAGATGTTTGCCAAGATAAAATCAGATAACCTAAAGACAAAAAAATAGTCATTTTTATTATACAATTGTAGTGGTTTATGTATAGGTATTAAAATGTGTAACCCAAAATAAACAAGGCGGTAGTTTAAGTGATGTAATTATTATAGTAAAATATTTTGGGTTATTTTAATAACTATTTCTAGTAGATTGTACTTTAGAATTTTTAAAGGGGAGAGTAAGAGGGAGCTATAAATTTTAAACCCTAAGAATTATATCACAGTGACTTACATGGTTCTAGTTCAATGAATATTTGTTCTGATTTGTTTGTACTACATGATGGCTGTGTTAACTCCAACACTTTAAAATTTCTTGTGTCTGAAAACAATAAACATTCTCTAACAACTGTATAACTCTTTTTATAGTTTCAATCCATCCCATTCCAAACCACTTTGCTTTTCAGCCCTTCTCCCTGGTGAGAGGTATGGTATGTAAATGTGATATTTTACCGAGCCTTTGAGGTCTCTGATAACTTTCTGCAATTATCCTTTGTTGAATTAGTAGAGCTGTGGTCTAGAGCTCCTATGATTTTTTGGTTTGTCTCTTAGGATTTCAAGCCTTTCAGATCTCCCCTCATCTCTGCAGGTTTAGAAGGCTTAGATCAAATGAATACTGTGTAGTACAGTGCTTCATGGGGAGTTGGAGGTCTGGCAGAATTAGGATATTGACATTGGAATTACCAAAGCCACAGAAACTTCCTTCACTCCTTTCCCCTATGTCAGTGCCACATAAAACCTCCTCACAGCCTCATTTTCTAACCTCTTGCCCCAACAGGAAGAGAACCATGCTTCCCAACCTGTTACTAATTGTGTCTATTTTAAGTTGCATTCATCTTCTGATAGCCTCATCTGTAACATTCTGACTCTGCAGACCCTGTTTCATGGAGCAGCCTCCTATGGGACACTGTTCCTCAGCTCTGCCTAGCCAGAGCTTGTACAACAGATGGGAGTATCACGCAGGATTGGCAGCAACCTTACTTCTTCTATTTCTTACCTACGTGGTGCTCAGGGAGGAGGGTGTGGCTCTCCTGGAGGTCAGGTGGCAGTTGTTGCCCCTCTGTTTTCTGGCCTCGGTACTTTGGGCTCAGGCAAACAACCTGAATGGTTCTCTCAGGCAGCTGACAATTTTGAAGAGCACTAAAGCAACTCCATTCCTATGTTGTAGAGTGAATGGTATTTCCCCTAAGAGCAAAACACCTTGTCATATGTCGATCCTAGCCACTGAAGTAGACCTCCCATTTCTTTAAGACACTTGATCTGGGTGGGTGGCCAGTACAACTTTTTGTACATTTTAAATATCAGTGGAGCCCAAGAGAGTAGGGAAAGCAGTTTCTCTTGGAGGCTAGCCCCTAGATTTAAATTATGGACCTCTTGCTGCCCAAGGCCATCATGTGATCCTCATTATTGTCAATATTTTGAGCAAGATCTTCTATATTGGTCTTTCACCAACTGTAAATGCTGTACTATTTCTAAGGATGGTGTTTTACTTTTGTGTCTTTCCAACTTAATTGTATTATATCCTAGCTTTGGAAAGCAGGAACGTGTATAGTTAGGTTCAAATTCTCCAGGCTTTTGCTTGCTACTAAACACCAACTTGTGTGAATCAAGTCCTCTAAGGAGATCCTTCCGTGCCATGCTCATACAGGCAAAATAATTGGGCCACATGCTTGGCAACCACTGAGTTTGTGTACAATAGCTCCATTCACTTGTCTACAGAAAACACCCCTTTGACAGTGATTATAGCCTTCATTCCTCCTCCTCTACTTCTCACTCCTTGCATTACCATGACCTCATCTGCTGGTCTGTATTTAGAGACACTTTGGACCACTCCAGAAATGCTTAAAATTTCTCTATGTTAAGGATCATTTCAAAGACTTAGACAACCCCTGCCCACCAAGGGAAACCATTCTAGATCAGGACTAAACCTAGCTATTTTTATGCCTTATTTGAGCCATCTTACTGTGTCACAACTCAGGGTTTGTTTTTTTTTCCTTTTGTAGAAATTGTGAACCTTGTTAGAAAGCAAGGAGAGTAGAATGGGGGATGAGTTAAAGCAGTGGTTCTCAAAGTGTGGTTCCTAGATGAGCAGCATCAGTTTCACCTGGACATTTGTTACAAATGCAGATTTTTGGCCCTACTGCCGACCTAGTGAATCAGAAATACAGGGGATAGAGCTCAGCAGTCTTATGCTTTTTGAGGTTTAAGATCACTAGTATTGGGTCACACAGATAATTAGTAAAATTGATGAGTATTGTTGATTGAGTATAATAAGTGAGGGAGAAGGAGAAGCCAAGTGTGAATCTCATATTTCTAATTTTTAATTTATTTCTGAATGGCCTTAACTGATGCTCTACCCTTGTAAGGTAAGAGTTAGTTTATTTGCAGATATGCATACTATTTTCAGATGGGCAGGAGTCTATGGGGTCATTTCAGTTTGCTGCCTTTATATTGGTTTTATTTTTGTCTTCCCCGACCTAGAAAGAGTATGATTATTTTATATTTCTATACTATTTTTCAAAGAAATCTTAAAGTACTGGGGGTGTAGGAAGACACTTGTTTGCAAACATGTAAAGAGCAAACAATAAATGTCATGGAATTCAGTGCTAAGACAAGGTGGTATGCTGTGGCGGTGCAAATCTGGGGGACTTGAAATTAATAAATATTTCTCAAAGGACGTGAGATTTGAACTAGGTCATGAAAGAGTGCCAAAAGCAGAAAATGGGCTGTGAGGATGGATAAAGGGCATTCCAGGCTGAGGTAACAGCAGGCTACTTTAAGGTAGAAAAGCTAAAAATGTAAAGCCAAATATATTTAGTCTTTACTATGTTTATCTGACGTACTCTGGTACAGTTGAGTCAAATAACAATCTACTTGCCTAAGAAAAATTGCTGTCAGCAAATTTCAATCATTCTTGACGTTCTCAGAAGAGTTAGTCTAAACTAAAAATAACACAAAGCTGGTGTTGAATTAAATCTAACTCCAAAAGTATATAACACAAATTAAGATTCTTCACAAAGCAATGGCATCACGTAAAAGGTAGAGTCATGTATCAATCTGCTAATTCTATGGCTGCAGCAACTATGCATATACTTTTGTTTCCAGGGGACCCATCTCTGGCATCAGTTTATTTATCTACACCGAAAAAGAGAGTATCAAATCCCAACATTCAGCTAATGTTTGAAAATCCTTTGGCTGATATAATACAGCTTAAATGGTGCATTAACAGTTAAGAAATGTGACCAGTGGAGCCCTAAAAGGCACATTTCTTCATCTCTGTTCTTAAACATAAGTGGCCACCAAAAATCGCTTTTCTAGAAGTGGAGGAGTGCTTCCCTGGATTCCCCAGTGAACTCCTGCCTGCCAGCGCTGAAGTTCCCAGCCTGACACAGGGTGCACTTTGAACACTCCACACAATGCCAGGGTAGAGCTTTGGGAATGGGAACCTCCAGGAAAATACTGTTTGGCATTTAGGCAATCAATGTTCGGCAGAATGCCAATGCTAATAGGTTATTTTGCTCTGGAAAAGGAGAAAAAGAAGGGATAGTTTAAAGGCTGATGAATAGGGGAATGACTGACAATACAGGCACTCCACTTTGTTGGAGAGATTAAGGAGGCTTGCTGTGAAGTGGTATTATGGGAGCCAGATAAATTAGCAAAGGCCCACAGGCCCAAGACCTGAAAGAAATAGTGGTTCATCAAAACAGCATGCCCCAGGGCACACTGAAATGTCTGGCCACTTTCATTGAACTTGTAGTAGAAAAAAGCCAAATCATTAGGAACCGTTATAGTCTGGTAGTCCATTCAGGCACTCCATAGTCAGGCAAATTATCCTTTGCTTCCAGGCAGGTGCAAAGCCTTATTTCCATATTGTCTGATTTAACTCCAGGGCCCTCTACTCTGGGCCTTAGCCTAATTTTGAGGACACCCAAGTGGAAGAGTTGGCTTCACAAGCACCAGAGGATTCCATATACGCTAGGCAGGAGATGCCACTAAGATTATTGTTTTGTCAGACATGAGCCAAGCAGATAAGAACATTGATCACTACACAAGGAAGTAGAATTAATTCATCTAAGGATCTCAAGTACTTCTAGGGGATAATTTGTTAAAAAATTTTTTTGAGTGTTTATTTTTTGAAGGAGAAAGAGACAGCATGAGCAGGGGAGGAGCATAGAGAAAGGGAGACACAGAATCCCAAGTAGGTTCCAGGCTCTGAGCTGTCAGCACAAAGCCTGTTGCGGGGCTCGAACTCACTGTGAGATCATGACCTGAGCCAAAGTCGGACACTCAACAGACTGAACCACCCAGGCACCGCTGCAATGATTTCTTAATAGATTAACAGACTCAGTGAGAGTGTACTATAACTTCAGGTCTGGTGTTTCAGGACTGGGTCTGCACAGTGGGCGGCACTGCCCATGGCCAGGAGAGTCTTTATTTTGGACAGCTGAAGTGGGTGAAACTGGAGGAAGAGTTAAGATAATTGATAAGGAGAAACAAAAGATCAAAACCAGAGAAACTGTTGGGATGGAGCAAGATGAGCCCTAAGCAGAAATACCTGTTCAGAATCTGGGGTGACAATCTAGAGAAGCAGATTGGGGAAAATGAAAGAATATTGGATGACTATTTTTTGTTGATACAGCTGTGTGTGATAGGAGAGCTTTAATAGTTTAGAGACGTTCTCTGAGGTTGGCCCCCATGTGGGGGTAATTAAAATACTCAATAATTGGGGCACCTGGCTGTCTCAGTTGGTGGAGCCTGTGACTCTTGATCTTGGGGTTGTGAGTTCAAGCCCCATGCTGGGCCTAGCGCTTACTTAAAAAATAAAAATAAAATAACTCAACAATCAGTAAGTCATGTTGAATACCTCACTGACCAAGACTCTGTCAGAACATGCTGGAATTGACCCTAGGGCCCTCTGCTGGGCCAGACACTATTTCATATTGAATCATGGGAGGCGGGGTTCACCATGGTCCTGGGGAAGAGGGAGACGCCTCTTAGGGCCGTGGCTATTTGCTGATATATATATGTATACACATACATACACACACACACACACACACACACACACACACACACACTGTGCTGTGCTTTGGGGGACCTGATAGCATTTACCACATTCACTTGTAAATATTTACTCACATGTTTGACTCTCACTAGACAACGTTTGAAGGGCAGAGATTGCATCTTTGTATAGTTATTATCTAAGGTCTCACCTAGGGGATCCAAAAATGTATATTGTAGATGTTCAGGAATGAAAATGTTACCTTCGATAAAGAGGATTATTAGTAATGCAGATGTAAGGTTACCTCTAAGTTGAGCTAAGTTGATTAAAAAAAATGATTGAAAAAAATCAGATTTTTCTGGGCTTTGGGGTACTATTATGGTACTTTAAAAGGTGGTTAGTTAGTGATGATAGTTGTACAATTCCAGGATTGTACTAAAAACCCACTACATTATACACTTTAAAATGGTAATCTGCTCTCTCTCTCCCTCTCTCTTTGCATCTTCCCTGCTCACACTCATGGTTTCTCTCTCTCTCTTTCAAAATAAATAAATAAACATTAAAAAAAGAGGTAATCAGGGGGCACCTGGCTGGCTCAGTCAGACGAGTTTGTGAATCTCAATCTCAGGGTTGTGAGTCTGAGCCCCACGTTTGGTATAGAGATTACTTTAAAATATCTTTTTTTAAAAAGGTAATCTTATGACATGAATTATTTCTTAATTCACACGTTAGTTTCCTGCTTTTGATCATATACCACAGTTATATAAGAAGTTACCCTTGGGGAGAAGCTGGGTGAAGGATACAAGGGACAATTTCATACTATTTTCACAACTTCTTATGAGTTTATAATTATAAAGTTTTAAAATGTGATTGAATTGGTTTTCTTTAGCAAATATGCTTACTATTTAGTTTGGGTTTATGGTTCAGAATGACTATAGAAAGTTTTCTCACTGATTAGACTCCAGTAACCTTTCAAAATTATGTAGGTTTATTTATAAATGGATAAATTTTGACATAACATACTTGAAAATAAAGCCAATTCTGTGATAATAAAAAGGTAAGATAAGAGTTTAAAAGTAATATCTGGTAGTTTTTTTGCAACTTTATTTTTTCTGTGATTCTCCGTTACTCTCCTTGCACAGTTTCTCTGACATAATTAATTACAATTAAAATGAATGTCCTGACAAATTACACATATCATAATGTGCCATTGTTGTGTTTTAGAGAGTTATTTGGTGTAATGTCCATATTACATATTTCAATTTAATATGTTAATTGAGCCATTTAAAAATTTATTGCATACTTACTGTGTTCTGGGCTCTGTGATAAGCACTTTATGTGTATTCTTCATTTAATCCTACCTATTTAATGGAAAATGTCATTGTCCCTGATTCCAGATGAGTACAATAAGGCTTAGAAATGTTAAATAACTTGCCTACTTGCTTTCTGTCCCACAGCTAGTCAGTGGGGGAGCTGGGATTCAAACTCTGTATGACCTCATCATTGTTTTTACTCATTGCTCTCTGATGAAGTAGGCAGTATAGTCCAATGGGAAAAACATTGACTTGAGAGAGTCAGGAGACTTGCGTTAAATGCTTGACTCTGTAGACTGATTAACTTTGAGGGCTTGAGCAAGTAATTTAAGGTTTCATCTGCAAAATGAGGAAGCTTAAAAAGAAGACTCTTCCAGTCTCTTTTAGCACAAACATTCTACAGTTCCTAAGGAATTTGTCCATGGTGCAATAGTGTTTTTTCTTTTTTTAGATATAATTTATTGTCACGTTGGCTAACATACAGTGTATATAATATGCTCTTAGTTTTGGGGGTAAATTCACGTGATTCATCGCTTACATACAACACCCAGTGCTCATCCCAACAAGTGTCCTCCTCAATGCCCATCACCCATTTTCCCCTTGTGTTTATAAAAAATATCCTTCACAGAGGGAACTCAAGTATTCCTTTTAAGGAAAGATGTCAAGGCACATCTTTGTGACTGCTTCAGTCAGTGTTCTGGCCCGTAGTTTTGCAGATTACAAAATATCATTTTATATACTCGTTCAATACAGATCAGATTCTGGGGGTTGACTCATGCTAATCAAAATCATAGAGGCTTTTTTTTTTATTTGTAATTTAGAATCTCTGTTAATTACAGAGGGGCAGTGAATACTAGTTTCTGCCATTATAGACATTTCTTTAGGATAAGAGACTGGAAACACAAATTTGAAAGCCGTCTTGGAAGGCAAATGGTTTTGAGGGGTATTCTTTGAGGTTGTGTAAAAGCCTTATAAACCATGTCTGTTTCAGAGTACAGACCTAGTGATTATGTATCTACAAGAATCAGTTTTTCTATCTTCTTTGATTAGTACTTTCTAAATGCTGATAAAGTCTGCCCTTTAGTCCTACTCCTACTTAGTGCAGATTATTGTACATATGTTAACAATACACTTTTAATTTCTTTTTACTTTAAAGGTATGTCCCAGTTTAGAGGTTACACTCTGTTTACTTTGATTATACTTGAGTGTTTCTCAAGATTGTACTTTAAAGGCCATTTTCTCCCCTGAGTGGACTTGGCCAGATAACTTTCTTTTATTTATGTTTAGTTTTACTGCTTCGTTTTTTCAGAGGGAGGCTTGTTTTTTTTTAACTTTGATCTCAAATTCTGCATGGTCCTCATATAATTACCACTACATTACCACTCTTTTTCTAGGCAATATTACATAATCTTGATGACATCTGTAGGAGGCATATGCCACATATGGTATAGAATTTAAGAGTGAATTCTGATATAAATGTTTCCACTATTCTTTTGCAAATACTGTTTTTGCATTTCCTACAATGTAAACTTAGCTTTTTTAAAAATTCAGGTTTATTTGGGTACAATTTACATAAAGTTCACTTTTTTTAAAGTAAGTTCTGTACCCAATGTACGGCTTGAACTCACAACCCTGAGATTAAGAGTTGTGTGCTCCACTGACTGAGCCAGCCAGGCACCCCTAAAAATCACTCTTTTATATCTGTACAGTTCTTTGAATTTTGACAAATGCATGTAAGTTGTATAACCACCATATATCGAATATTTTCACCATCCCGTAAAGTTCCCTTTTGCCCCTTTATGGTCAGTCTCCTCCTGCTTCTCTGGGTGTCTGGTAGCTGCTAATCTGATTTCTGTCCTCCTAGTTTTGTTTTTTCCATAGTGTCATATGAATAGAATCATACAATATGTAATCTTTTGAGTCTGGCTTCTTTCACTTAGCATAATGCTTTTTTAGATACAAATTACATATCATAAAGTTCATCTGTTTAAAGTGTACAGTTGAAGGGTTTTCAGCATATTTATGGAGATGTGCAATATCAACATAATCTAAATTTAGAACATTTGTATCACCCCAAAAAGAAACCTTGTACCCATTAGCAGTCACTTTCGTTTCCTGTCTCCCTCCCCCCAACTTTCTGCCTTAGGCAAACACTAATCCACTTTCCATCTTTATAGATTTGCCAATTATGAACATTTCAAATAAATAGTATCATACTTTTGTAACTGACTTTTTAAGTTTTTTTATTTTTTTATTTTTTATTTTTGAGAGAGAGAGACAGCACGAGCAGGTGAGGGTCAGAGAGAGAGGGAGACACAGAATCTGAAGACAGGCTCCAGGCTCTGAGCTAGCTATCAGCACAGAGCCCGACGTGGGGCTTGAACTCACGAATTGTGAGGTCATGACCTGAGCCGAAGTCGGACACTTAACTAACTGAGCCACTCAGGAGCCCGTATTTGTTTCTTAAATTCCATATATGAGTGAGATCATATAGTATTTATCTTTCTCTGATTGGCTTATTTCACTTAGCATTATGCTCTCTAGCTCCATCCATGTTTTTGCAAATGGCAGGATTTCCTTCTTTTTTATGGTTGAAATATATTCCATTACACATACACACACACACACACACACACACACACACATACACACTCTTCTCTATTCATTCATCAGTCAATGCACACTTAGTCTGCTTCCATAATTTGGCTATTGTAAATAATGCTGCAATAACCATAGGGATGCATATATCCCTTCATAGTGGTTTTGTATCCTTTGGGTAAACAACCCAGTAGTGTGATTACTGGAGCGTTGGTAGTTCTATTTTTAATATTTTGAGGAACCCTGATATTGTCTTCCACAGTGGCTACACCAGTTTGCATTCCCACCAACAGTGCATGAGGGTTCTTTTTTCTCTACATCCTCACCAACACCTGTTGTTTCTTGTGATTTTGATTTTAGCCATTCTGACAGCTCTTGAGGTGTTAGCTCATTATAGGTTTGTTTGCATTTCCCTGATGATGAGTGATATTGAGCATCTTTTCATGTGTCTGTTAGCCATCTGTAGGTCTTCTTTAAAAAATTTTTTTTAACGTTTATTTATTTTTGAGAGAGAAAGAGAGAAAGTGTGTGGGGGATGGGCCGAGAGAGGGAGACAGATCTGAAGCAGGCTCCAAGCTGTGAGCACAGAGCTGGGGCTTGATCCCACAAACTGCAAGATCATGACCTGAACTGAAATCGAGTCAGATGCTTAACTGACTGAGCCACACAGGTACCCCGCCATCTGTAGATGTTCTTTGGTGAAATGTCTCTTCATGTCTTCTGCCCATTTTTTAATTGGGTTATTTGGTTTTTTGGGTATTGAATTGTAGGAGTTCTTTATATATTTTGAATACTAACCCTTTATCAGATATGTCATTTGAAATTTCTTTTCCCATTCAGTAGGTTCTCTTTCAGTTTGGTTGGTTGTTTCCTTTGCTGTGCAGAAGCTTTTCATTTCAATGTAGTCTCAATAGTTTACTTTTGCTTTTCTTTCCCTTGCTTCAGGAGACATATCTAGAAAGATGTTATGCTCATTTTGCTTTCAGTTTACATTTTCCTAATGACTAAAGATGTTGAACCTCTTTGCATATACTTTTTAGCTATTTGTATATCTTTTTGAGAAATGTCTATTCAGATTTTTTGCCCATTTTGAAAATGAATTGTCTTTTGTTACTGAGTTGTAAAAGTTCACTATATATTCTGGACACAAGTCCTTTTATGAGATAGATGGTTTGTCTATAGACATTTTCTCCTAGTCTATGGGTTATCTTTTCATTTTCTTGATGCTGTCTTTTGAAGCATGAAAGGTTTTAAAATAATGAGGTCCAACTTAATAATCTTCTTTTTTATTGCTTGTGCTTTTGGTGTCATATCTCAGAAGTCATATCTAACTGGAGGTTATGAAGATTTACTTCTGTATTTTCTTCTAAGAGTATTGTAGTGTTAGTTTTTAAATTTAGGTCTCTGGCTCACTTTGAATTATTATTCTGTGTATGATGTGAGGTAGTGGTCCAAATTTATTCATTTATGTAAATAAATTTCAATCCAGTATAATTAATGTACACTGTTAGATTAGTTTCAGGTATACCATATAGTGATTCAACAATTCTATGCATTACTCAATGCTCATCACAGTAAGTGTACTCTTATTCCCCTTTGCCTATTTAACCCATTCCTCCACCCTTTGGCAACCATCAGTTCTCTCTATTTAAGAGTCTGGTTTTTTGTCTCTTTTTTCTTTGTTCTTTTGTTTCTTAATTACAACATATGAATCTTCTCTTGCTCTGTTCTTTCATGATTTGCTGTGTTTATTTAGTGATATACTTGTATTCTTTTTATTTTTTGCCTATCACCAATTTTTGTTTTGTGGTTACCATTTGGTTTATATGTAACATTTTATGTATAAAAGCAATGAATATTAAGTTAATGGTCACTTAAGTTTGAACCCATTCTAAAAGCATTAAATTTTTACTCCTCTCCCCTCCTCATTTTAGGTATATGGTGTCATACTATATATCCTTTTATTTTGTGACTCCCTTGAACTGATTTTTATAGATATACTTAATTTTACTGCTTTTATGCTTCCTCCTTTTTGTCTGTCCTTTCCACTCTGAGTCCCTTTAACATTTCTTGTAAGTCTGGTTTAGTGGACATGAATTTCTTCAACTTTTGTTTGTCTAGGAAACTCTTTATCTTTCCTTCTGTTCTGAATAATAGCCTTGCTGGATGGAGCACTCTTGGTTGCAGGTTTTTTCTTTTTAGCCATTGGAATATTTTATGTTACTCCCTTCTGGTCTGCAAAGTTTCTGCTAAAATATCCACTGTTAGCCTTATGGGGTTTCTCCTGGTGTGTACCTGTTTTCTTTTTTTCCTTCCTGCTTTTTAAATTCTATTTTATCATTATTTTTTGCCATTTTAATTAATATGTGTCTTGATGTGGACCTGCTTGGGCTGATTTTGTTGGGGGCTGTATGTGCCTCCTGGATTTCTGTTTCCCTCCCTAGATTCGATAACTTTTCAGCTATTATTCAGATAAATTTTCTGCCTCCTTCTCTCTCTCTCTTCTCCTTCTGAGATCCCTATAATGTGAATGTTATTATGCTTGATGGTGTCACTGAGTTCCTTTAACCTATCTTCACTTATTATTTTTTTCTCTTCACTTATTATTTTTTTCTCTCTCCTGTTAAGGTTGATCCCCCCCCCCCCGCCCCTTACTCGGTCCTCCTGGTCACTGATCTGTTCTGCTTCTTCTAATCTATGGTTCTCTCTAGTGTGTGTGTGTGTATGTGTGTGTGTGTAAAACAAATTAAAGTTTATTTATTTTTGAGAGAGAGAGAAAAAGAGCATGCAAGCAGGAGAAAAGAAGAGAAAGAGGGAGACAGAGAATCCGAAGCAGGCTCCACACTATTAACACAAAGCTTCACATTTGATTTTTGGTCCTTGCGTTTCCCTCTGATTGATTCTTTTTTGTTTCTATCTCTTTGTTGAGAGTCTCACTAAGGTCCTCCATGTAAAGGTATAGTGAGTATCTTCATGACCATTACTTTAAATTCTCTATCAGACTTATTACTTATTTCCATTTCATTTAGCTCTTCCTGTGATTTTGTTCAGATCTTTTATTTGTGACATATTCCTTTGTCTCCTAATTTTGTTTAACTCCCTATATCTGTTTCTATGTAGGAAAGTCAGTTATGTCTCCTGCTCTTGGAAGTAGTGGCCTGATAAAGAAGAGGTCCTGTAGTGCCCTGTAGTACAATGTCCCCTCTTCACTAGAACCTGTCACTTCAGGGGTATCTGCTGTCTGTGTTGTGTGCACTCTACTATTGTAGCTGAGGCACATTTACCTTCAGTCCAGTCAGCTTCAATGGCCTTCTTTGCCTGTTGTGGGCAAGGTTTGGTCTCTATGTTGTTAGCGGACCAATCTGGGGCTGCCTTGAACTTGAGTTGAGTCTAGTCAGATCAGGCATTTGCCAAAGCTGTGGTCATACCAAACTCAAGGCACATTCCCTGTGTTGTCTCCTAAAAAGCTCCTAAAAATATACATATATATTTAAAAAATTTTTTTGTTTATTTTGGGGGGAGAGAGAGTGTGTGAATGGGGGAGGGGCAGAGACAGAGGGAGATAGAGAATCTGAAGCAGGCTCTAGACTCTGAGATGGCAGTAGAGAGCCCGATGTGGGGCTTAAGCTCACAGACTGTGGCATCATGACTGGATCTGAAATCGGATGCTTAACCAATGGAGCCCCCCAGGTACCCTCCAAATTTATATTTTTGTATGTTGATATCAGTTGTCCAATACCGTTGGTTGGAAGACTTCTCTTTCCCTGTCAAATTGTCTTGATCTCTTTTGTTGAAGATCAGTTGACCATAAGTATATGGGTTTATTTCTGGACTCTTTATTCTACTCTATTGATCTGTTCCATTGATATATACATATCACAATATCAACATCACTCTGCCTGGATTATTTTTGCTTTGCAGTAAATTTTGAAATCAGAAAGTATGAATCCACCAAATTTGTTCTATTTCAAGACAATTTTCACTATTCTTAGTTCATTGTATTTCTATATGAATTTCAGAATCAGCTTGTTAATTTTTGCAAAAAAAGGTTGAATTTTGATAGGAATTTTGTTGAATCTGTAGATCAACTTGGAGAGTGTTGCTATCCCCTTAATGATATATTTCTTCTGATTCACAAGTGTAGGATGTCTTTCCACTTATATAGGTATTTAATTTTTTAAACAGTGTTTTATGGTTTTCAGTGTAAGTGTAATGCTTTGGAGATTCATTCATATTGGTGTACCTATCAGCAGTTTGTTCCTTTTCAGTGCTGAGTAGTATTCCATTTTATAGACATATCACAGTTTGTTTATCCATGAGCCAGTTGATGGGAATTTGAGTTACTTCCTTTTTTTGGCTATTATGAATACATCTGCAAAAGATATTTGTATGCAAGTTTTTATATAACCTTGGGTTTTTGTTTCATTTGAGTAAATACATGGAAATGGGCTTGCTAGTTTTATGTAAGTGTATGTTTACCTTTATGGGAAACTGCCAAACAGTTTTCCAAAGTGGCTGTACTGTTGTGCATTCTCACCATATATGAGAGTTCCAGTTGCTCCACATCTTTACTAGCACCTGGTTTATTAGTTTTTCTTTTAAAACTATTCTGATAGATGTGTAGTTATATTTCATTGAGATTTTAATTTTCATTTCTCTAACGACTAATAATATGGAGCATTAAATTAATGGAATTCTAGACTTTTGGAGTTAGAAGAGACATGAAAGTGTTCGTTCCTGGTTTTTATATTGTGTTCCTCACACATATTTCATGGGCTGTCAGAGGCTGGGAGAGTTGGGGGACTGAGGAGCATGCTCTGAGCCTCTGCCCAGAAGGGCTCTAGTTTTACCAGTCTTATAATGTTGAATCCATGTAACATATTATTAGAAAAGATGTTTGAACATGTTTGAAAGTTACTGAGCTCACTCTTCTTTTTAGAAGAGAAACCTGAGACCTAGAGAGTTAAAATGACTTGCTTAAGGTCACATAGTTAGTCTGGAGTAGGCTGATATTCCAGTGTTCTTTTTTCTATATTGTATTATTTTGTCATAATGCTAAAATGATAGTATTTATTGGCTCATGGAAGAATTATGATGAAAAGCCTGATCAAGATTTGTTAAACTCCTAATTTTTTAAAAGTTTATTTATTTATTTATTTTGAGAGAGAGGGGGAGAGAGTGTGCACATGAGTGAGGGAGGGGCAGAAAGAGAGAGAGAATCCCAAGCAAGCTCTGCACTGCCAGTGCAGAGCCTAATGTGGGGCTTAAACTCAGGAACTGTGACATCATGACCTGAGCTGAAATCAAGAGTTGGACACTTAGCCAACTGAGCCACCCAAGTGCCCCAAACTCCTAAAATTTTTAAAAAGACTTCTTTTATACTGAAAAATAGTACATGGAAACTCAGGCATCTTCTGCGAGTTACCTGCACTAAGAAGTGAGGGTTATCTTTTCTTTAGGAAACCAGTTTCTAGCACAAAACCTTCTAAAATTACTGTGCTTGGGTTTCTAAGTAGTGTAAAAAATGTGGCACAACTGTCAGAGGTTATAAATGACAATACATTATGGAAATAGGTGAGGAAACAAGCAGGGATTTGCCATGGGGAAATAGACATTATATTTTGTTATCAGTTTTGACAAACACCAGCAATGGCTCATCAATGTTGAAAGGGTAAAATTGAATTCATTAGTTGCAATCATAATGGTTAGAATAAGTTTTTTGTAAGAAGCATTCAGTTCTGAAATCCTTCCTTTATTGAGGTTTTTCTAGAAATTACCGGAGTGTGAAAGCAGTTCTATATTGACAATTCTGAGATTGGCTGCGGGACCGATGAGTAAGCAAGCAGTCCATGGTTAGACTAAGCAGAATTTTATTAGAATGCCTTTGGTGTATTTGAGTAGAAGTTTTATTTAATGCTCTCATAGTAGAAGATGTGTCATATTTTGACTCAGAAAACTTTAAGTCAATCTTGACTCTGCTTTGTAGTACCTGTGTGACCTTGAATGAGTCATTTAACTTCTGTGACTTTTCTTTTTTTTTTTTTTTAAAAACAATCAGTTGGAAACAGATAGTGATATCTGCTCAGCCTACTTCCCAGAGTTGTATGAGGAGGGGAAGAAATGAGAAAAAATACATATTAAAGCACTTTATAAATTTAATTTAATTTAATTTTTAATTTTTATTTTTTAAGTAATCTCTACACCCAATGTGGGGCTCAAACTCACAACCCTGAAATCAGTAGTCCCATGCTCTACTGACTGAATCAGCCAGGCACCCTGTAGTTTGTAACTTTTAAAGTGTTATTCAGCTATCATGTTTATTACTAATAACAACTTTTGGAATTGTGATATACAGGTTTTTTTTAAGGTTTTTCTTCCTTTTGTTTGGCCACAATTTACTTGCATTCATTTGCCTTCTATCTCATGTCTCCAGTTTTAGGGGGAAGTTTTGCTCTGTCCTTAATCCTCCTTTTTCTTTCAAATAGATGACCCCTTTCTTACTTCCATCCATTAGAAGAGACACTATGTTAGTTTCCCCCTAAGGAAAATATGAGTTGGTTTTTATTTTGTACAGATATTTAGCTTAAGAAGCCTGGCTGAAGATCTAATAAGCTGCATGTAGATTTTCTTATTTGGCATTGCATTTCTCTTTCTCGCGGTTGAGTTTCTTATACTACTGCCTTTTCCCTGGCCTCTTTGCTTCCTTTGGGTAGGTTTAATACCTAATCTGCCTTTACTTTGGTCAGTCTCATTTGTTGGTCTGTAAGAACTCATGATACTTTATCAAAATATGCTTTGTGGACAGAATGGTAGAGTCATATACTTCAACTCCCCTAGGACTGACAAGAGGAGATTTCATTTGCTGATCTGGCTTCTATGTCTGAGATGTAGTTAAGGATCTTTGTCAGTTTTTAGAAACTCGAGATATGGAAACAGATCTGTCTTCTTCTCTGTTGGTAAAATGAAAGTATTTTCCCTTTCTGATACCTAAAGCTCATGAGGTTGTCAGTTTTAGCGTTATTTCTTTTTCTTCCTGGTTAACAGGGGGAACATTTTTTACCTGAGGGTTTTCAAAGTCCTTTCCAGTGGCCACTGTCTGTCTTGTTTTATCAACTTCTTTTTATTCAAGTTAATTGAAAAAAATAAACTTGTATATTTTAATTACTGAGATGAAGGAGTATTTTGGAGAACAATCATATCTAGCATACAGTACTGTTTAATTCCTAAGAGATCAGTTTATGTTTTTATGCATTATTTGGAGTCATGCTTAATTAATCAATCAATTAATCTTTTAAATGTCTTTTTTTAAAGTTTGTTTTATTTATTTTGAGAGAGATGGCGAGCATGTGCAGGAGGGGCAGAGAGAGAGGGGGAAAGAGATAATACCAAGCAGGCTCTGCATTGTCAGTGCGAGGAGTCTGATGTGGGGCTCAAACTCATGAACCCATGAGATTGTGACCTAAGCCGAAATCAAGAAGTCAGATGCTTAACCAACTGCACCACCCAGGTGCCCCTATTTAATTAAAAATTTTTAATGTTTATATTGAGAGAGAGGAAGAACATGCACATCTGAGCTAGAGAGGAGCAGAGAAAGAGAGAGAGACACAGAGGGAGAAGGTGTGTGTGTGTGTGTGTGTGTGTGTGTGTGTGTGTGAGAGAGAGAGAGAGAAGAGAGAAGAGAGAATGCCAAGTAGGATTCGCTCCCAGCACAGAGTCTGATGGAGTCATGTTTTAAAAATAAGATCTCCTTTTTAAAAATTAGAGGCTAGTTTTTTAAAGTAAGCTCTATGCCAAATGTGCGGCTTAAACCCACCGCCCCGAGATCAAGACTCACATGCTCAACTAACTGAGCCAACTGGGGGTCCCTAGAAACTAGTTTTAAAAAAGTCACTGAATTTAATTCTAAATTAAAGCAAATAGAAATACCAGTGTGTTTGTAATTTATTTAAAATGACTGTGGGTTATATTATACTTTTTATTTTAGAAACAAGTTGTTTATGTAGTTAAATAAAATTGATTTATAGAGATACTGTGTTAAAAGCTAGCAGATGGTTATTTAAGGATACTGTCTTTAATAATGACATTCTAGTAGGGTCATTTTCTTCACAGCAATTTTTTATTGGATGGGTGAGAAGACAGAGCCTGGAATGTGGTAGATGAAGGTCCCTGTGCCAGTTGAGTTACTCATAGGAAATCAAAGGTCGGCATTTACTTTAATCATTTATATCTAGGAGACAATCGTATCGTGGCATAAAAAATATGATTTCTAAAAATAATACGGGGTTAGCATTCTCACTGTGCATTATTGTATGCTACATAGTATTAGTATATTAAAAACAAAAACAAAAATGCTGTGTTCCTAAGTATAGCCCTGCAATTATAATTTAAAACTTAGTATTTAATACTAAATAGACCAGTAAAGTTGGCAACCGACAGAGTGGGAAAAGTTAGTTGCAAATGACATATC
>CM053560.1:82409216-82430921 GCA_028646485.1 Cryptoprocta ferox | reverse complement strand
GGGGGTGATGGTCTTGGTGGAGGTCACTTGTGGGGAAGAGCACTGGGTGTTATATGGAAACCAACCTGACAATAAACTATAAAGTTTAAAATAAAAAAAAATAAAAATAAAATAAAATAAAATAGAAAAAAAAAGTGTGCTTTGAAGAATTGAAGGAATAAAAATTAGTTAATCTGGATTCCATTTCATTTTTTGGTCATTGTTTTAAACAGAAACAAGTATCTCAAAGATTAATGAAGCTTGCTAGGGATGGTAGTTGAGGAGGGTTCATATATTCTAGTAATTCTCCACTTGTGATCTAGAATAAAATGATGAGGAAGAAATTAAAGAAGCAATTATGAAAACTCTGGTATTTAACCTTCTGTAATAGGCCCCAAGTAACTCCATATTAATACATAACTCCCCGGCAGGACCTATCCTATCTTTCAAAGTAGACCAAATTTTAATTTAGGGAGTACAGGGTGTTTTTCTTTCCTTACATATTTATATTGCACAAGGCCAAAGATTCTTTACAAGATTGCTCAGCCTTCACTGGTAAATGGGAAATATACTTGAAGGCAAACAGCAGTGTCTTTCTGGTGCTCCTAAAATCCAGAACATGTTGAAGGTCTCCTCCTCTGACCACTACAAGGTTAATGTTACTTAAAACTCTGGCTTATTCTATCATAGGTACCTCATTTACCATTTCTGCAATATTCTGTCTCTATATTCAGTCACTTTCTTGTTCCTCCATACTCACTTTTCCATGAAATTATCTTTTCTTGATTTCCTATCTTATTTTTTCCACTGAACTAAATTCTTACCTTATCAGAGCATTTACTTCTCATTCAAAATCCAATTCAGGGTGCCTGGGTGGCTCAGTTGGTTAAGCTTCTGACTTCGGTTCAGGTCATGATCTCACGGTCCATGGGTTCGAGCCCTGCGTCAGGCTCTGTGCTAACAGCTCAGAGCCTGGAGCCTGCCTCAGATTCTGTGTCTCCTTGTCTTTCTGCTGCTCTCCCATTTGTGCTCTCTCTCAAAAATAAACTTAAAAATAAATGAATAAGATCAATCCAATTCAAACTCAAGCCTCAAGCAGGAAATCTTCATAAATTAGGCAGTCATGGGTGCCTGGATGGGTCAGTCGGTTGAGCTCTTGATTTCAGCTCAGGTCATAATTTGATGGTTTGTGGGTTTGAGCCCTGTATTGGGCTCTGTGCTGACAGTGCTAAGCCTGCTTGGGATTCTCTCTCTCCGTCTGCCCTTCTGCTCGCACTCGCTCGCTCTCTCCCTCTCTCCCTCTCAATAAACAAATATGTAAAAAAATTAGGCAGTCACAAACTCAGATTCACCCGGATTCCCCAATGGGATTCACAAAATAATTTTTTAAATTATTATTGCTGATTTATTATAATTTATTAGATTTATATGGCACTTCTCCAAAATGGCTCACCAATCTTTATAAGATACAAGAAAATGAAGTAAACAGTAATTCTCTCCCTAGTTTACAACTGGAAATAAATAAGTAGTATGAATGGGCTCAAAGTCCCTCATGAAATCAGTTACTGTGTTAAAAACTGAAGGCCACAGACTTCAGACCTAGAGGGAACACCCACCATAACCTAACTGGTTCTGTTTCAAGCTGCCTCTTCTCTTTCTTTTTTACAGTTTTAACAGTATTGAAAAAAGCTAATTGCTCCAAAATTTAAACTTGATTTTAGGCAATCTGATGCTAGCTTAAGGTTTCTCTGGCCTTTTGGAATGGAACACCCTTGTGAGGGATAATACTTTAAACTCTCAATCTTACCCTCTGTAAAAGGAATAAGTTTCAGCTCCTTACATGAGAACAGGTTTTGATAATGGATGAGAGAGAGGGCAATTTATGTAGTAGCAGTGATGCCATCTCCTGGGAAGGATGTGAGGAAAAAGGCCCTTGATAGAAAAGCTAGAATCACAGAGACTAACTTTGTCTACTTCATCTTTTTTTGTTTTGTTTCATTTTGTTTTGTTTTGAAGAGTAAGGTACTGCGTACTGTGAGGACAAAAGCACCCAACCCAGTCCTGGGGTCTACCAGAATGCAAAGCTCCAGGGGCAGAGATTCTCATCTGTTTTTTTCATTACTATCTCTGGCATCTAAAACATTACCTAGCACACACTATGTAAAAATATTCATTAAATGAGTGAGTGAACTTCTCAGAGAAGGTGACTAAGTAAAAAAGAGGGAGCAGGGGTGCCAGGTGGCTCAGTTGGTTAAGCATCTGACTGTCAATTTCGGCTCAGGTCATGATCTCCTAGTTCATGAGTTCCAGCCCTGTGTTGGGCTCTGTGCTGGCAGTATGGAGCCTGCTTGGAATTCTCTCTCTTTCACTCTCTCTCTCTAACTAAATAAACATTTTTTTAAAAAAGGGAGCATATTTCAAGGGAACATAGTGTACAATGCACAGTAGTAATGGTCCAGAGCTGTACAGATAGTTCAGTATGACTGGCGCATAGAACACCTGTCAAGGAATATTAGAATATAATTATGGACAGATACAGAGGACTCTGATCATAAAGGGACCTACAGACCATGCTAAGGAGGTTGCGCTTCATCCTGACAAATATAGAACCAATCAAGGAGTCCAAGAAGAAGAATGGCATGAACATACTGAGTTTTGGAAAGATATCTCTGGCATCACTATCCAGGTTAAATAGGAAAGAGCGGTCTAGAGGTAGGGAGACTAGGTAAGAGGCCACTGTAGTTCACTCAAGAAGAATTTGGCATCACTTATTTAATATATGTTAGGCAAGAAATCAATAGTAATTTAGTGTTGAGGAATCACCACTTAAGAAACGCTGGAACAACTGAATATTAGTATAAAAAATTTATTTGGACCATACCTTGCTTAGCACATCTGTGTATCTTTACGATCAGATATTTAAAAAAAAATAAAATAAAACAGAAAATTAATCTTTTGTGGTAATTAAGAAATTATCTCAGAAAAAATAAGGGGCACATGGGTGGCTTAGCTGGTTAAGCATCCAATTCTTGGTTTTGGCTCAGGTCATGATCTTGCAATTCATGGATTTGAGCCCCGCATCAGGCTCCACACTGACAGTGCAAAGCCTGCTTAGGATTCTCCCTCTCCCTTTCTCTCTCTCTGCCCTCCCCTGCTAGCTCTGTCTCTCTTGAAATAAATAAACTTAAAAAAATTATCTCAGAAAAAATAAAATATCAGTTTATTAAACTGTAATAAATACATACCACAAGGAATACAACAAATTGGGAGAAAGTGATAAAGGTGCATTGTGCAAAATGTAAAAGAAGTTTACAAATATGTAAGGGCAACACTTATGTAGTCAAAAGAGAGAAAACAAACTGAAAAAAGAAATACAAATAGGAAAGGAATCATAGGAGAAAACACACAGTTAAAAAATAAAGAAATTTAGATTTCCAGTACTACTGCTTAAAACATAAATCATAAAGTCTGATGTTGCCTGGGCTGAACTTCAACTTAGTAACATTACTGGTTGATTCAATCTTTCTGAAAAATAAGCAGTAACACATAACAAGAACTATAAAACTGTTCATATTTTTTGACTCAATAATTCCAGCTGGTAATATAAGGAATGTAAAGAAATACTCGGTGCCCTAAAAGAAAGAGGGGAGGAAGAAAAGAAGGGAGGGAAGAAGGAAAGAAAATAATCTATATAGGGATGTTCTGAAATATGCTAATTAGAATAGTAAAAAACTGCAAATCATCCAAGTACCCCTCAGTACAAGAATAGTTTAAGAATTATGATATATCAGTAAGACAGGATTTGACAAAGCAATTAAAAACACATCTGGTGACAAAGGAGAGCAATTAATTTCTAAAAATATAAGTAAAAGTTTATTTTTATTGTATTCTCTTTTCTGTGAAGTCACTTGTTAGTAGAAAGGGTACTTTTCCAGCCTGTCATTGAGAATGTCATGTGCGTCAGAATCGAAAGCTCACTGAAATTAAGAGAGTAACTTACTATTTTATCCTTGTCTCTGGCTCTTTCATTCTTTCACAGAACAGGAAATGGATCTGACAAGACTAATTTTCAGAGTCATTTTGATTACTGCCTTAGTACCTGTACTCCTGTAAGTGATACCAAGCTAGATGTTATATGATTTGTTCCAGTTTCTTTCTAAATGCTAAGGTTAAGCTGATTTTTACATTTCTTTGCTTTACCTCTGGGCCTTTGCAATTGAGGATAAAGCTTCAGCTCTAACTTCTGAGATCTTGAAATTCTTAGACTTAAGAAGGGAAAAGCGTGGTCTGATGAATAGTAACTACTTTTGACTTGACATTCAGATGAAATAAAAGCTCTTTTCTTACTTCTAAAGAAAAAAAGAATATGAAGGCGATAAAATCTCACTCTTTCTCATCAATCTTTAAAATTCCACCATCATTTTTATGACCTCTTTTGTGGCACTTTTTGTGTGTCAGTCATCACTGAATAAAGGACCCGTCACCGATCTTGGCACAGAGATCCTTTTCCTGTCATTTAGAATGGACTCACAGCTGCACTGCCATTGACTTCAGGGTAAGCACAATCTTAACAGTGAAGCCTAGCACATCATGGCCTTTCCCAAGTATATCTAAAAGCCACAGAAAGCTTTTTAAAATGTAAGTGGTCTTATCAGTAAGTTCCATAAATTACCTTTCACTTGAAGAAATTCCCAGAGAGTTGCAATCAGATGCTATCAAAAAACCAATATAAGTCAGGTCAGCCACTTCAGTGATTTTGTTGGACAAATGTATCATAAGTACACCAAAGTCTCATTAAAAGTTCACCTCTCTGAACCGTCTCCCAAGTGGTAATCAGCACCAGGATCATTTTCCTCTTTTCTCTGATATGTATGTTATGATATTAAAATGACACAATCCATTTTGGTGAGTTAAAAGAAAAAAAATTCAAGAAATATGGCTCCAACTGACAGCTTTGAAATCCAGGCTGAGTCTTTGAGATAATGGCATTTCCCTATGGTGGTACTACATTCCACAAATTTTTATTTAACCTTCTTCTTTGCTACAGTAATTACTTCAAATGAAACTCTGTAATAAAAAAAAAACTAAAATGCATAAATACAATGAGTTTTAATAATCTAAGCTCGTATGTTATCTGTATTAGGACACACTGAGACTGAATGCCACAGTTCTCAAGACAATGGTAGGTTTAAGTAAGTGTCATACAATTCTAATAAAATATGGGGGTCTAATAAACACTTAACTTTTCCCTCTACACGAACAGGATCCTTTCATAAACCTTTTTAGGAACATTGCATCATCCTATTGACTAGGAACCACCTCCTTATTCTGAATTTCACATTCCTGTCACTGCACTTCAAGGATCCTCATCTCTCCTTTCTCTCCTATACATTCTTTCCTCATTAATGATTCTATCTAGTCCTTGGGGCACTTGGATGGCTCAGTCAGTGGAGCATGCAACTCTTGATCTCAGGATCATGAGTTCGAGCCCCATGTTGGGTCTAGAGATTCCTTAAAAAAATAAAAAGAATGTATCTTTAAAAAAAGAATATATCTAGTCTCCAACCTTTACCAGTGCATCATTCTATCCTTGTGTCTTGGGGCACCTTGGGTCACTTGCGTCTTGGGGGTTGCTGAGTCAGCTGAGTACCCAACTCTTGATCTAAGCTCAGGTAATGATCTCAAGGTCATGAGTTCAAGCTCCAGAGTGGGCTCTGCACTGGCTGTACAGCCTTTGGTGTACTTATGATACATCTGTCCATATGATACTTTAAACACACACACACACACACACACACACACACACACACACACACAAATTTAGGTGCCTACCCTTGTCTTTTGGCTGTCTCATATGCTATGTCTCTCCCAGTCTCAGCTGGCCAATCCTTCAACTTGCTATCATTTAAATCACTTTGTAAATCAGTCTTCCTCACAAAAACTTTCCCAAGCAACTGGAAATGAAGGGAACGGTCCAGCCATTGGACTGTTAAACTAATAAACTGACCTTATACCAATCATTGGACACCCCTGCATTCATCATCAAAAATACTTTAAGTATCTATTTGATCCTAATGAGTTTTCATTCTGTGATTGTTCACTTTACATCACAAACATTCACAGAGGGGCACTCTCTCTTATACAGAGAACAGATCATGTTTCACACAGAGTCATTTAATAAGTGCTTTTTTATTATGAAAGTCATAAGAGAGATACATACCCAAATCCCAATATGGAGTATTCAGTGTTCATTCCAGAAACTGAAAAGCACTGACTGACCATCAACAATCCCTATTTCCATGGCTACCAAAAAATCTCACCTTCATTGTTGTTGGATCTCTTCTTCCTCACTGATCCCCATTAATGAAAACAACCCACCAGATGTCATTGTCATTCTAAGAGAACAAACTTTCAGTAGTATAAAGGAGGCAGCTAGAGGAATCTGGCTTTTCCACTATATCTCCATTTTTACTTACACTTCCATTTTTAATTATTTAATTGTTTCAGTAGCAGTGCCAAGGTAGAAGAAAAGGTAAATCTTCACCCCCCAAAGTACAGATGGGATCATGGCAATCATATTTTAATGTTTCTTCTGAGAAACAAAGGGTAATTATCACAAAATGCCCAAGATAGGTAACTATTTTTATGTCCATATTATTTAGTACTAAAAAGTTAAGAAATTAAGTTTCAAAAAGAAGAACTACTGAAAAAGGAACAGGATCATGGAGTTGACTGAGACATATGCTATGCATAAATCACTAGGATTACAACATCAGCATTCACCATTGAGTAGGTGAGGGGATTCAGAGATATGTGCTTACTTAAGCAACCTGCTATCATTGTCCAACAATTTAAAAGAAAATAGTTGTACAACAAATACTATGACTACCTCTAGAAACTTCCCTACCACTCCCAACATCATTCTTTCTTTTTACTGAGAACAATAGGAATCAAATGGAATTAACTGAAGACTGAATTTTTTAGCTCTTGACAAGGCTGATGAGAGGGAGATCAGGAGTACCAAAAAAAAAAAAAACAAGAAAACCCAAAACAAAAACAAAACCAACCAAACAAACAAACATACAAGAACACAGGCAACACAGAGCAAATATGTGGTAAGAAGTGCCTTAGTCTCAAGGGAGATAGAAGGTATATGTACAGAAGGCATAATGTGTTACTTTTGAAGAAGAGAGGTAGTGTTAACCAAACAGCAGGTAGGAATGAAATATTAGTGGAGGTCTAATACTTTCAAAGAGACAGCAGTCGACAGTATTGGCCATAAAACATCTCTACATTATGAAACCTCAGGGGCCCCTGGCTGGCTCAGTCAGTTGAGCATGTGACTCCTGATCTCAAGGTCATGAGTTCAAGCCTCATGTTGGCCATAGGGCTTACTTCAAATTAAATTAAATTAAATTAAATTAAAATTAAAATCTCAGGCAAGTCCTACTTTGAAAGAGATAACAACACAAAAACTGAGACTACAGCCTAACTTTAATCCAAGTAACCCTTAAGGATCAATGCCAATTCTATCAGAAAAATGGGTACGATGCTCTTATTTTTCCTGGGTCCAAAATGAGCCGAGATCCCTTGCTTACAGGTCATTTTAAAAAGTTAATTCAAGAAACTACATATAGTAAAAAAAAATTTTTTGTCTCTAAAGTCAAACTCCAATTTTTGTGCACTTTTATAAGCATTTCATAAACCTGAAACCTGACTATTCTGATCTACTAGAAGTCAGACTCTACAACTGCAAGAAGCACTGTCCCAAAAAACCTAATAAGCAAAGGAACCACAAACATTAATCCCCTGGGCTATAGAACTATAGCAACAACTTTGGGATGTGACTGAGGAATCCAGTGAGGAGTGGAGGCAATTCCTGTAATTGCGTCCTTACTCTGCCACCCATACCTCAAAGCAATTTTTTTTTATTTAAAATAAACAAAAAGTGCAAGTAATCCTTAGAGATTCCCTGCAGTCCCCAGATGATGATATAACTCAATTTCCGTTTCAACATCCCATTAACTCCAAACAAGGAAAGACAGCTTAAAGTCATTTCCAAGGACATCAAGAGATACTGCAGTATAAGCTTTTAGAATGAAGCTCTTCACAATAATCCACACCACAAAAATAGACCTGACCAGAGCCCAGAACAGAAGGAAGAATTGTTTCCTCTCTAATTTTCACAGTACTGTGCTTCTTCCAGCAGAGGAAGGTCAAGCTGTGACTTACAGCATTTCTCCAGCTTAGTGACTAGGCCCCTTCCCATGGTGGACTTCTGGCAAGGAACAAATGAGCCATGGGCACAGCAAATGTCTCAGCAAACTCTTATAAGAGGTGTTCCACAAGAACTCCAGCTTGTGTTTTGCAGCCAATAACACTTCCTCCAGGTGGGCTGTCCTACTACCAGAATCATCTTCTGCTCTCTAAACCCACCACGCCTCAGCAGGTTGCTACCATTTGTCACCAATACCACATCTGTGCCCCCATGCAAGGTGAGACCCATGAAAGCCTGGCATCTCCATCAATTCCTGGGGAAAACAGGACTTGTCCACTGGACTGGAAAAGCTCTGCTTTACCTCCATAGCTTTCTTTCCCAGAAGGGCAATGCAGATTAGATCCCTTGCCTAGGACCCTGACTACCCTTTTCCTAAAAGGTAATACCTCAGAATCACTACTCCAAGGTAGTTTACAAGTGAGGCTTAGATACTATAAAGGAAAACCTGTTCTTGGGTGACTCTGGGCAACAAAAGAGAAAAAGGATAAGTCTAGTGCAGTCCAGGCAAAGTGAACTTTGTTTAAAGTTCTAGAAAATGAACCTAGAATAAATCTCTCTATAATATGTATTTTTTGTTAAAAATATGAAGCCCATTTGGAAAGTTATAAGCTTAGCACTTCAGAAAATACATATTTTTAAACTTTGTTTAGAAACACATAGTTCTAGGGGCGCCTGGGTGGCTCAGTAGGTTAAGTGGCCGCCTTCGGCTCAGGTCATGATCTCACGGTTCATGAGTTTGAGCCCCAGGTCAGGCTCTGTGCTGACAGCTCAGAGCCTGGAGCCTGCTTCGATTCTGTGTCTCCCTCTCTCTCTGCCTCTCCTCCACTCACACTCTGTCTCTCTGTCTCTGTCTGTCTCTCTCTCTCTCTCTCTCTCTCTCGCTCAAAAATAAATAAAAATTTAAAAAAAAAGAAATACATAGTTCTAAACTTTGAATAGCTACACAAGTTATAGGAGAGCAACAGATTTATAGCTATATGGATCCACTGAAGATGAACTAATAGGGAGAGAACATAGCATTTTTTGGGTACCTTTCCATTATCAGAACTTCAAAGCACAGGATAAACAGATTTACAAATTTACTTACGACCCTGACAAGTAGAAACCAGGCTGACATAAACTAGTTGATTTAACATTAAAAAAAGAAATTCTTTTTTCCATGCTATAAACATGATAGTAATATCACTGACCAGAAAACACACACACACTTACACACACACACACACACACACACACACACTTTGTTTTCTTGTCATGGATGACCTCTACTGACCAAAGGATAAATTCAAGCCAGATTTGACCCTTTTAGCTACCAAAATTTTTTGTTAGAAGGCTAACCAAAAACCTATAATGTATTTAACCCCTCAACTGCCATTCATAAAGTCTGTAAACCTTACTGTGTTCCCAAGATAGTTCTTCCCACTTTCATTCAAATGGGTATCAAAAAGTAATTATTAACTATCTTAATAAGGAATATTTAAAATCACTTAAAAAATAATGCTTTTAGAGAAGTTGACATTGAAAAAATAAAGGAAGAAGAGAATTGCTAAACAGGACTTAATTCTGACAAGAAAGAATAGATTGGTGATGTAAAAAATGACAAAAATCTTCAAATAAGCCATCTATGTGAAATTCAAGTATCTAATCACCAAAAAAAAATTATTCCGCTTGGATTAGACATACAGATTAAAGAAACTAGATTACCAAAAATTCAGAGGTAAATTAGATATAAGCCAATGTTCCGAGATCATGAAAAAACAATTTTGAAATCCCAAAAGGCTGAAAAAGGCAAAAATTTCAACTATACAATCACTAACAGAAGGGAGAGATCTCTAAGTTGATGTGTATTGTCAAGAAACCCTGTGAAGCACCCAAACGTTAAAGGAATGTGTTCAAAACATACAAGAAAAAAAAACTGACATGGCCAAGGTCAAATATACAAGAGACTGGCAAATATTTATAAAAAGAATGTTTGGAAGGGAAAGGCCCAAAATGAGCTAATGTTCACACTCACGGAGGGCAACAGTAAGCTCTTTTTACATGAACAGAAGTGGGGAGAATCAAGAAAGGCAAGGACCACTGTATGAGGCAGAGAAAAAAAGCACTCCATTTGTTTCATCTCTTTCTGTATCCAGATTGAAATTCAACTTGATAAGGAAAAACCTTGATTAGAAATAAATAAGACAAACAAAAGAAATAAATTCCATGTATAATGTAAGGGACCACTTAAAATAATTCAGTTATTGAGCACCTACTATGTCCCAGGTTCTGTTCAGGCCCTGAGTATATAACAGTGAACAAAGATGACAAAATCTGTAGTTTCATCATACTTCCATTCTACTGGAGTCGATAGATGATAAACAAATAAATATAGAATACTTAGTGACAATACTTTGAAGAAAAATAAAGAAGGTAAGAGGTAGTGAGGTACTATTTAGATAATCAGTGAAGGCCTTTCTAAGAAGGCATTTAAGAAGTGACTCAAATGAGGTGGGCATGTAAACCATCAAAGAAAGCCCTACAGGCTGAAGCAACAACAAATGTAGGGTCTTGAGTGGACAGAATGTTTAAGTTAATGTTTAAACAATAAGGCAACTGTGGCTAGAATGGAGGGAACAAGGAAAAGAGCAACAAGAAATGAAATTGGAAAGATGAACCAACTATGGAGGTCTTTATGCTGCCTGAGGTGGAAACCCCGTGGAGTGTTAGAACAAAGTAGATATGGGATCTGACTTGTACTTTGAAAGTATCACTCAGGCTACTATAGAATGGGAATATTGAGAAATAAGCATGAAAAGTAAACAGACAAACTAGGAGGCCCCTGAAACACCAGGACAAGGATGATGGTGGCTATATGAGTTGGGAGTCCCCAAATCTATATAAGCTACATCTCAGACTACCTAAAAATGTACAGATGTGTTATTCACACAACCAGTCTCAATCGTTTTTTATACCTCACAAAAAACAGGAGTGGTGCCATAAACCAAGAAATAAGCGTTTTCCCAGTTTTCACAAATGGAGGAGAGCAAAGGCAGATTCCATATACTAGGAGTCAAAACAAGCCTCCTATGATAAAACAAGCCTGACTGGTTTTATTTCCTCCAAGAAAGCATCAAATACTTCCATTTTTTTCATATTTCTTTCCAGTACTTATTCTCCACATATATAATTTTTCAAAGTTGTAATTATAACATAGATACATTTTTATTGCCTACCTATTTTAGACTTCTCTGAATTATAAGCATTACTCTGTGTGTGACTCTGGCATAATTTTTTAAGTAATTGCAAATGAAAAGGGACAATAAGACAAGTTTGTAGAGGAGGCATGGAATTTCAGCATATTTCTGCTTATTTCCTGGAGTCAATACACAATACAAACGTGGTACAGGTAAGTTTGGAATGGCAACGAAGTTATGTCAGGAAAATTATGAAAAAGAACATTTCTTATCAATATCTCTTTAATAAACAGAGAATATGAGGAATTCCAGAGATCTTTCACAAAGATGGCTAGAATAGATACTTTTCTTCTATAAATTCTAGAAAAGAGCCTTATTTCTTTAGATATGTAACTGGCAAACTAACTGTGATAAAATATAAGTAGAAAGAAAAGAGGGAGAATAAGATTTATTTGTAGGTAGCTGGTGTTTTCTACTTTGTAGTGATATAATTCATCATAGTCTTCAAAGAGCATAATACTTCGTTACCCTCCAGTGCTAGAAAAATGTGTTACATCTTCTAAATTTTCTTAAACCAATCCGTTTGCATTGAAATCTTAAATATATACTACCCTTTTTTTTCCTTGGGGGTAACAAATATCATTTTATTTTTACAATCCAGACAATGGTGCAAATCAACATCAGTTTTACATGTTGAGGATCTAAAAGAAACTATTTGAAATTGAAAAACATAACAATATAAGTGACAGTTCTAGATAAGATGGCTGTGCAAGTTCACACTTTGAGCCCACACCTCTCCCCCTACTCCTGCACTACTCATGTAATGGTGATAGACAAAAAATAAAAAGTAAAAAAATGTAAAATCCTAGCTGCTGTATTAGCCAGGATTCACTTGCAGGTATAAAAATCCTCTAGTGTTTCGAGTATAATCAGAATTAACACTGAAATGCTAACATTTAGATGCCAACAAAATAGTTGGAAGAGTTGGAAGACCAGATTCTATGCTAAACCTTCAGAACAAGCCTCAGAATCCACACGGAAGTGGTCTACCAAGAGAAGGGCCACCTCTGCCACAAAGTTAAAACACAGTTCTGCTCTGCTAAGTGCTGGACACAATCATAATTCCTTAGCCACATCCAGGAATTGAGCACTCACCAATGTGATTGCTGGTTCTAAAAACACAATGTCTGGGGCACCTGGGAGGCCCCAGAGTCAGTTAAGTGTCCTACTTCAGCTCAGGTCATGGTCTCATGGTCCTTGAGTTCGAGTCCCACATCGGGCTCGCTGCTGTCAATGCAGAGCTTTGGATCCTCTGTTTCCCCTCTCTCTACCCCTTCCCTGCTCGCCCTTGCTCTCTCTCTCTCTCTCTCTCTCTCAAAAATAAATAAAAACATTTTAAAAATAAAATAAATAAAAAAAAAAATACAATGTCTTAGCTTCAGTTACAGATCAGGAAATTACTGCCAGAATTGTTCGCTTCAGGGGACATAGCCCAGGGCTGCAACTTGGGGATCAGAAACAGCTGCAAATCCTAAGCCACTGGACCTGCTCCAGCAAAACTGATGCATGTGTACTATACCCTATCCCTACTGAACTCAGTTCTGTATTCAAGTCTCATAGAAGTGAATGTGATTACTGCAACCTGAACTATATCAGGAACCCCAGATGTAAGGAAGCTTATGTAGTAATTTTTACTTTCCAGTTCATGTTGTAAAAGAAGGAATACTAGAAGGAAGTTGAAACAGATGCTGAGTTATCCCACAGTCATAACTAGGAAGATGGCAGTAAATTATATGAGTTCTATTGTTATACATTAGTTATAATAAATATTCCCAAGGACTATAGATAGAATAGAAACACAAAGCAGTGAGTAAGGCATAATGGGCTCCAAGTCTGGAAGCAAGCAAAGAAGGCCAGGAATTCAGCTTCTGTAGGTTAATGAGAATTAAAATTGCCTCACTTAAGGCATGTAATTGGAGCCAGCTCACTGCTTAAAACCAGGGAGTGGGCAGATCTCCAAAAATGAGACTAAAAAAAGCAGTTTATGTGAAGCTGTACAACAAAAGAGGCAGGAGAGGCCAGGACCCAAGCCAGCCACTTGCTAGCTCAATGGCTGGATGTACATTATCACCATTATCATGAAGATGAGGAATCCTGAATCCTGTGGAACCAAATAGAGGCAATCACAAAACCGCTAGGCAAAGTAGGGTGATGTGAAATGGATAGTGACTCTCACTTAAATTAAGCTCTCAAAACAAAATTCCAAAATACATAAAATTAACACCACAATTAGCAACAAAATCAACCAATGAGAGATTAACCCACTCAAGACAAAATGGAAATATTAGAACCATCTGAAATGACTCAAAGTAAATATGTTTAGGATCCTCAAAGAGATAAAGAAAGGGAAAACAGCCATAAAACACAGACATTCAAAGTGCAATCTCAGTACCAATCAAGATAAATACAAATAAATCCACACCTGCACATGGCATTGTGAAGCTGCAGAACATGAAGGTACCAGAAAGAAGTATTATCTAGGGGCACCTGGGTGGCTCTGTCAGTTAAGTGTCTGACTCTGGCTCACGTCATGATTTTGCAGTTCGTGAATTCGAGCCCTGCATTGGGCTCTGTGCTGATGGCTCAGAGTCTGGAGCCTGCTTTGGATTCTGTGTCTCTCTCTCTCTCTCCCTCTCTCTCTCTCTCTGCCCCTCCCCTGTTCACACTCTGTCTCTCTCTCTCTCTCTCTCAAAAATAAATAAAAACATTAAAAAATTTATTTCAATAAAAAGTAAAAAAAAAAAAAAAAGAAGTATTATCTACCTAAAGGGGCACCTACGTGGGTCAGTGGGTTGAGGTCCGACTCTTGATTTTGGCTCAGGTCATGATCGCAGGGTCACGCTTAGCGTGGAGCCTGCTTAAGATTCACTCTCTCCCTCTCTCTCCCTCCTTCCATACCTCTCCCCTGCTCAGGTTCATTTTCTCTCTCTCGAATTAAAATATTATAAGATATATATGCAGAATATATATAGAATACATATATATATAATCTACCTAAAAAATGAAAAGACTAACAGCAGACACTCATCAGCAGTAATAGATGCCTTGAAGATAATGGAGTTATATAACAAACTATTAAAAACAAAAGAACTGTCAAGCTAGAATTCAATGCCCAGCTATCATAAAGAATAAGGACAAAATAAAGACATTTTAAGGCCTACAATGACTGAGTGTTCCACTAACAGGTTCTCATTAAAGAACTGATATATCTTAGGAGGTACTTTAGAAAGAAGAGCCCAAAAAAGAAAGCAAAATATCCTGGTGGTCTCACAAACAGATAAAGCATATTATTAAATGTACCTGATTATAGATTACAAAAAAATTATGAATTTTTCATAATTATGAGAAAAGTGGTAACAAATGAAAACATTATGCTACATGAAAGAAGCCAGTAACAAAACCACATATTGTTTCATTCCATTTATACGAAATGTTCACAACAGGCAAAAACAGAAAGTAAATGGTGGCTACCTAAGCCTGGGGAACAAGGGAGGGAATGAGAAGGAGGCCAAACGAGAATCCTGGGTACACGATTGCTTTAAGGGGGACAAAAGTGTCTAAAATTAGATTGGGGCAATGGGTGCACAGCCCTGTGAATAAACTAAAAAACACTAAATTGTATACTTTAAATGGGTGAATTGTAAAATATGTGAATTTTACCTCAATGAGTTTTTAAAAGTGGAAATGGAAAGAGAAAATGTTTGTATACATTTAAGATCCTTTTAAACTTTGATAGAAAATTTTGTAGTTATATGCGAATGTTAAAAACTTAGGAATAACCATTACAAGAACAGAAAGGTCATCTATGCTTCTAAATCAGTAGAGGAACATAAAAGATGATACTGATAATTTTATCAATCTAAATGACAATAGTAATATAAAGAAACCAAGAAGAGAAAATACACAAGAAAATGGCAAAAATGAGTTCAAATCTCTACACACACACACACACACACACACACACACACACTGAGAGAGAGAGAGACAGAGACAGAGACAGAGACAGAGTCTGTTAAAAGACAGTCTATCAAGATTAGGTTAAACAAAACCCAACTAGAGACACATTGAAAGCAAAATGATTTGAGGCACCTGGGTGGCTCAGCTGGTTAAGCATCTGACTCTTGTTTTCAGCTCAGGTCATGATCTCACAGTTGTGAGATAGAGCCCGACGTTGGACTCCACACTGGGCATGAAGCCTACTTAAGATTTTCTCGGGGTGCCTGGGTAGCTCAGTCGGTTAAGTGGCTGACTTAGGCTCAGGTCATTATCTAGCAGTTCGTGAATTTGAGCCCCGGGACGGGCTCTGTGCTGACAGCTCAGAGCCTGGAACTGCCTCAGATTCTGTGTCTCCTTCTCTCTCTGCCCTTCCCCTGTTCACACTCTGTCTCTCTGTCTCTCAAAAATAAACATTTAAGAAAAAAAGATTCTCTCTCCCTCTGCCTCTCAAAAAATTAATTAATTAATTAAAACAAAGAAAATGATCCAGAGAATTTGACAACAGATAGTAAACAAATATATTTGGTCAAAATTAAACAAACAGGGGCACCTGGGTGGCTTCGTCGGTTAGGCATCCTACTCTTGATTTTGGCTCAGGTCATGAACTTACAGTCTCGAAATCAAGCCCTATTGTACAACAGACTCTGTGCTGACAGGGTGGATTCTCTCTCTCCCTCTTTCTGCCCTTTCCCACTTGTGCTTGCTCTCTCTCGCTCTCTCTCAAATACAAACAAACATTTTAAAAAATTAAACAAAGAAAAGCTGGTAAAGCAATACAAACAACAAAACAGAACTTAGGATATAAAACAGCAATAGGAGCAAAATATGATATTACATAATGATAAAAAGAACACTCTACAAAGAGGATATAATGAACTTATACAATAAATAAAGGCTCTCAAATGTATAGGAAGCACAACCAGATACAACTAACAAGGAAAAACAAACAAAACTACAATTTTGAGATTGTAAAACTACAGGAAATTTTAACACTCTGAAATCAGAACTGCTCATCAAGCAGACAAAAATTCCCTAAAGATATAGCAAATCTGAATACCATAGTAAGTTTGATCTTATACACCACATACACACACACCACCTACTGATATAAAACCCTGTACCAAACAGAAGAGAATATACAGTGGTTTTAAGCACACAAAGACATTCATAAAAATTTACTGGGACACTTCAGTTCCAGCGTTAGCATTAACTAATTTCTGAAAACAAATCTCATCCAAACACATTCTTTAAGCACAATGAAATTAGAAATCAATAATAAAAATAAATATGAAACAAACAATCCTATGTTTGGAAAATTTTAAAGGTACTCAAAAATAACTTGAGATAAAATCAAAATAGAAATTATGACATATCAGACCTGAACAATAATGAAAATACCATTTGTCAAATCTTGTAAAAATGCAACTAAAAGCGTAAAGAGGGATAGTCAAGAATAGAATAATGATGTCCATTATCACCACTTCTAGTCAACACTGTTTTAGAGGTCCCAGACAGTACAAAGGTATAAGAAAAAAACATAAAATTAAAAGGAAATATCAAAACATTAACATTATTTGCATATTATCATTACTTTCATAGAAAAATCCAAGAGAATCTACAATTAGAATACAGAGAATTCAGAAACGTTGCTGAATATAAGATCAACTTATAAATATTGGCAGTGTTCTTATATTCCAGCAGTAATCAATTTGAAAATGTAATTTTAAAAAAGAAACCATTTCCAATAGCCATAAACACTGTAGGGCAACTGGAAATAAATCCAATAAATGATGTGTAAGGTTCTACTATAGAAAAGTATAAATTGTATTAAAAACTCAAAGAAGAGCAAATAAAGAAAAATATGTTCTTAAATAGGAAGACGTGATACAATAATTGTACCAATTCTTGTCAAATTATTCCATAAAAAATCAACACAATTCTAGCAAATATTCTACAGGAAATTTTTATGGAACTTAACAAACTCATTCTAAAATTCATAGAAGAAGAAAGAGCCAAGAAAAACCAGGATAATTTTGAAAAAGAAGAAAACGGTAAAATAATTAAAATAGTGTGATTTTAGCTCAGGAATAGACAAATAAACCAAGGGAACATAATAGCGAACTCAGACAGTCAAGGGCATCTGCATAAAATTGATATTAGACAGTGGAGACTTTCCAAATCAAGGCTGGAAATAGTTTATTTAATAAAATGTGCTGGGATAATTGGCTATGCACACAGCAAATCAGATCTCCACCATAGAGCCAAATAAACCTGATGGAAACAAACTAAAAAAACAAAAACAAAACAAAACAAAAAAACCCTAAATGTGAAAAGCAAAACTAGAACTTTCCAAAAGAATTATAACATTGTGGTTCCTTTGACCTTCTTTCTGGATACAGTTTCTAGACTCCAAACAATCTTAGCTGTTCTCCTCAAGGGCACCCTATACTCAGAACTGAATCTCTTTGTAATTTGGAAGCTGCAGAGTTAAGTGGGATCATCACTTTCTTGGTGCTGTTATTAGACTTCTGGTAACACAGCTTACCTAAGACCACACTAGCTTTATTTCTTCACAGAATAGTACTGATGAACACCGCACTCGCCATCTATTAAACAAACCCCTACATCATTTTTTACGTGTGCTACACTTAAGCCAGGTCTCTCACATTTGGGGCTTATTTGTACAGGGTTTTTTGTTTCCTCTGTGTACAAAGCCTTATTCTTACATCTATTTAATGCCATCATTAAACTAGGCCAGTTGTCTTTGTCTGTGGCAACTTTTTCAATATCTTCCTATGTCATCAAATGTATTCATTATCCCTTTCCACAGTAGGTCATTCACAAAATCAATAAACATGCCTTCTACAGAAGGAGTCATCCAAGAATTGAAAAACAAAATATGTTGATGAAGAAGTTCTAACGGGGGGATGCTAGAGGCATAACACAAAATTTCCTGCACTGATTCATTAACACTAATCCACTTAACTGTATTAGCAATTGGTCCATATTTCCCCCCTGGCCTTCAAAAATACTGTGACATGTGGGGGCGCCTGGTGGCTCAGTCGGTTGAGTGTCTGACTTTGGTTCAGGTCATGATCTGTGGTCTGTGAGTTCGAGCCCTGAGTCAGGCTCTGTGCTGACAGCTCAGAGCCTGGAGCCTGCCTCAGATTCTGTGTCTCCCTCTCTCTCTGCCCCTCCCCAACTCATGCTCTGTCTCTTGCTCTCAAAAATAAATAAAACATAAAAAAGAAATTTAAAAAAATACTATGACACGTGGTCAAATGTCCTACTGAGTTTTGGCTAAGCTCTGCTTATTGCATTTCCATGATCAACCAATCTACTAAACTTGCCAAGAGTAAGGTGAGTCTGACATAACTTGGACTTAGTGAACACACAGTGGTAGCATCAAATAACTTTGGCTTCTTAGATCATTAACTTATTAATATAATAAAATCATTTATTAATAGCTTAAAGTATATTAGAAATTAACATAAATTATAAAAGAGACTAAATTATGATGACTCCATACATTCATAACATTATTATAATCTCTGTGGGGGACATATAATTATGAAAAAAATATATATCTCCATAATGCATAGGCCAGAAAATTTCTTTAAAATCTAGCATTCACAGAACAGAACTGGTAACGCTAAGAAATGGGGCCCTACTTGGGGTGGGGGAAGAGTTTGGGGAGGGTGATAAATGTAAAAGGATAATTTGTATTAATAAGAATTACTCTGACTACTTAAATTAGGAGGAGTACAGGACACAAGTGGGCAAATTCTGTACTTCTTTCTAAGGGGGAGGGTAAACAAGGTGTTCCAAATGCAGGTAAGAGTTAGAAAACTCTGCTCCAAGGTAACAGGGGTGCCCTGCCTGAACACAAAGAATGTACCACATGCAGTGCATAACAAAAACTGAAACTGGAGATTAGAAAATATTCTGCCATCCTCACAGAGCCAGCTTTGAAACTCTTCCTCATGTGATCCTCCCATTCAATCCCCTCATGAACCTATCAGAAAGTTACTTCTATCTATATAGCTTTCTTAATGTCCCACAAATACAGACTGTTCACTCTGTAAAGTTACTATATATGCAGAGATGGACACATGGCCAAGAATTTTCACTAACCACAAAGGGCCATGAGCTAGAATAAATATTTTGCTACTTGAGGCACCTTTCCAAGGGTTTGATTAATAAGCAAGATATAATTAGAGAATATTAGAGAATAAGCAAGACATTATTATTAGAAATATAATTAGAAAATTATCAACTACAAAAACCATTTCTGGAGACAAAGAAATGTATTTCCCAAAAAACTATACACTAGAGGGATCAAACTGAAATACTGGATAGTAGACAATATTATCTTTGCCTGAAGCTCTTTTTTAAGTGTATTTATTTATTTTGAGAGAGGGAGAGAGAGTGTGCATGAGGGGCAGAGAGAGAGGGAGGGAGAAAAAGAGAGAATCCCAAGCAGGCTCCACACTGTCAGCATGGAGACTGTTGTGGGACTCAAACTCATGAACTAGGAAATCATGACCTGAGAGAAATCAAGAGTTGGCCGCTTAACCGACTGGGCCATGCAGGTGCCCCTGAAGCTTTTTCTTAATTGTAATTGAGAAATGGAAATACAGAATTCCTAAAGACTAAAAAGTATAGCCAGCTGCTATGCATGACTATGAAAGTTCACCAATGGAAACCAACTTGGCAATAAACTATTAAAAAAAAAAAGTTCACCAGAGCCTTGTAGTGTCTAATATAGTAGACACTCGATTTTTTTATTTTGTCTGCTTTTCTGTAGCCAGTTCCCTTCCATCAGCAGCTAAGCAAAGATGACTGAATCATTTAGATGTTATGATTATCGTTAAATACCTATTTTCCTAGAGCTATCAGTAGAATCTGAGAGCTGAAAGGCAAGCTAAAAGCCATCAAATGCAACCACCTAATCTTTACAGAGGGAAAAACAGACCCAAAGAAAGAGTTCAAGAGCCCAAAGTCTCATGATTAGTTACTAGTGAAGCAGAATTAGAACCCAGATCATGAGGCTCCACTTTTACAGGTATTATTCTTGGTTTGCCAGTCTCACTCTTCTGAGTAGGGTATCATTTTCATCCTGTTTAAGCATTATTGACCATCATCGGGACACTGCAATGACATTTGGCAAAAGCCTACAACTCTAGGAAGGTACAGAATGCATTGCACTCCTATAAAACACAGTATTTTGGAACTGGAAGAGTCTTTAGAGACTATCTTTCCATATCTCTGCATCTTACACATGACCAAACAGAGGTTACGGGGTTTGCACAAGCTCCCAATGTGGGGTGCAAAGTCAAAATTAACAACTGGTTGCCAGCGTTCTTCATATTTCATTGTAGGGTCTCTCTTTTCTGCTTTTCAAAAAAAAAAAAAAAACGAGAAACAAAATACAAAAAAAAAGCTTCTGCTTAAGAACAAGAATTTTGTAAGGTGAGATTATCTCTGTAGACTAGGTGCAGGTACGCCTCAGAGATACCACAGGTTTGGTTCCAGACCACCATAACGAAGTGAATATCACAATAAAGTGAGTCAAATGAATTGTTTGGTTTCCCAGTGCATATAAAAGTTATGTTTACACTATACTATAGCCTAATAAGTGTGTAGTAACATTATGTCTAAAAATAACCAATGTGCAGATAGCTCAGTCAGTTGAGCATCCAACTTCAGCTCAAGTCATGATCTCATGGTTCATGAGTTCAAGCCCCACATCAGGCCTTCTCTGCTGCCAGCACAGAGCCTGCTTCTAATCCTCCGTTCTCCTCTCTCTCTGCCCCTCTCCCCTTGCACTTTCTCTCTCAAAAATAAACATTAAAAAAAGCAATGTGCATACTTTAAAAAATACTTCATTGTTTAAAAATGCTAAGCATCGCTCTTTTTCGTGGCGCCTCGGAGGCGGTAGGCAGCCTCAAGATGAAGCTGAACATCTCTTTCCCAGCTACTGGCTGCCAGAAACTCATTGAAGTGGACGATGAACACAAACTTCGTACCTTTTATGAGAAGCGAATGGCCACAGAAGTTGCTGCTGATGCCTTAGGGGAAGAATGGAAGGGTTACGTGGTCCGAATCAGTGGTGGCAATGACAAACAAGGCTTCCCCATGAAGCAGGGTGTCTTGACCCATGGCCGTGTCCGCCTGCTGCTGAGTAAGGGGCATTCCTGCTACCGACCAAGGAGG
>CM053560.1:82343317-82408716 GCA_028646485.1 Cryptoprocta ferox | reverse complement strand
GAGAGAGAGAGAGAGAGAGAGAGAGAGAGAGAGAAAGCAGGGGGAAGGGCAGAGAGAGAGGGAGAGAGAGAGAATCCCAAGCAGGCCCGACACTGTGCAGAGCCTGATGCAGGGCTCAAACTCATGAAGCATGGCTTCAGGACCTAAGCCGAAGTCAGATGCTTAACTGACTGAACCACCCAGGTGCCCCTTCAAAGCACACTTTTAAGGTGGAGTGTATGTTTAAGAAAGAGGAAAGATTTATTAGTGATTAAAAGCTGCTGTTCTGGGGCACCTGGGTGGCTCATTTGGTTAAGCATCCGACTTGGGCTCAGGTCATGATCTCACGGTTTGTGAGTTCGAGCCCCACATCGGTCTCTGTGCTAACAGCTCAGAGCCTGGAGCTGGCTTCAGTTCTGTGTCTCTCTCTCTCTCTCTCTGCCCCTTCCCTGCCCATGCTCTTGTCTCTCTCTCTTTCTTTCTCTCTCTCTCTCTCTTAAAAATAAACATTAAACAATTTTTAAGCTGCTCTTCTATTTAGAAATGCCTTTTAATTGTAGTATTGGGGACACAAATATCTTGGACAGGGGAAGAAGTACACACAGCTGCTGGAACTCTTGATTATACCTATACTGTTTTTCCTTTGACATCTGGCAGCCGCAAGTCCCTAACCTTTGTGAATACTCAGGCCCTGCTGGATCATCCCGGCAGAATTGCATACAGAGAGGCACAGTCCATCAACCAGAAAGATTTTAAAAGAGATCTCAGTCTTGGCTTGCTTCTCTCAAAGATTATTAAATAAAATCTAAGTTATAATCCATAGTAATGCTTCTCACAATCCTCTTTATTCTTTTCTCCAATTCTTTCACATTAGGGCTGCTCAGCAACTCCTCTCTCACAAAAAGGTTGAGCTCTTTCTGATACCCCAACCTGATTTTCTTTATTATTATTATTATTATTATTATTATTATTATTAGAGAGAGAGAGAGAGAGAGAAAGCACACACAAGCAATGGAGAAGAGCAGAGGAAGGGAGAGGATTTTAAGTAGTGACACAGGGCTCGATCCCATGACCCTAGGATCATGACCTGAGCTGAAATCAAGAGTTGGATGTTCACCTGACTGACTGAGCTATCCAGGAGCCCCCTGATTTTCTTTGTGCTCATCTGTTTCCTCCAACTCTTTATTAGATGGGCAGTCTTAGTATTCCTGGCTTCTTTTCTTATTTTCCTCTATTCCTTTCCCATTACTTAGACTCTCTACAAGAAAGGTGAGTCCAGAAACTGTCAGAGCAAGCAAGAATTCTTCTTTCTTTCCTCTTGGCTCTACAGTCTTGCCTTTAGCTACTCATTCTCTTGATTCTGAATTACAGTAAGTATTGGGAAACTGGACAGTGCAAAAGAGAACTTTCCTCAGAGGGTTGTGTAAGTCCTCAGAGGACTGAGAGGTAAGTTGATTAGGTGAAGACCGAATATGTTTTAGTTAGCCCCTCCTTCTCCCAGGATGGGTGCATTCACACACTTTAATAATCATGCCATGGTTACATAATAAGGTTGCTTTGAGGATTTAAGAATTCTATTTTTTGAGTCTAAGGGAGGAAGGATACAGACAGAAGAGAGCAGTGAGCAGTAGCAAGGGAGGAGAAAGTGTAAAGGAGATAATGCTGACCCATTCTCCCTCTCACCCAACCCTAAACAATTGCAAGCAACTTGTCTTTTTTAATTTTATTTATGTTTAAAACTCCTTTGCTGGTTAATGGAAGTCTGTTATGCTGGTAGCATCTTCTCAGATTGGCACATTCAGATCATCTGATTGTTCTATCCCACAGTCCAGGGGCAATTTCTACCAGTTATTAAACTAAAGAAATGTATTTTGAAACATTGCTCCATATATCCTATTAAATCATCTCTCCTTCTCTTCCTTATCCCTACTATTTTCCCTGGTTAGCATATATCCTTAGCCACTATCATAATGAAGAAAGCTAGCAGGCAGATATGGGTGATGGGGCAGGGCCTGACTTATCCACAAACAGTAGCCTGGACTCCAGTGCTCATAGTAGCTGCTTTCATCAGTCATTTACTTATTAACGTAATCTAGAGAGGGAGAGACCCTGTCTTGCTGTACTTGGGGCACCTTTGCATCCTGATGGTTGCCTGAGAACCTCCATCTGCTCCTTATTCAACTAAGTCTGAAGCTCCCTGAAACTGTACCTGCCTTCACAGGAGTTTTTTCCTATCAGTGTCTGAGCTTTCCTCTGATCTTTCTCAGATCTGTTTCCATCTGCTTTCTATCCTTTGAGAAATCCTCACAATTTGTGATCTGCTTAGCACTCTTTCTCGCTTTCACTGAAATTCTGAAATTATTCTTTTAAAGTATATTCTTTCATTGAATTTAAGATACGGAGAGGTTTAGATGTGCATAAAGTCTATCATCTCAATCCAGTCTTAGTTTTTATTATTTTACATATGTGTATTGGTAGTTTTGTGTAATATCACCCTTCTTCTATGTGTGATTGATTCAATACCTTATTAAATATCTGAGCATTTTTTATAGTTTTTATTGTTCTTTTTAAAGTTTATTCACTTATTTTTTAGAAAGAGAACAGTGTGAACAGGGGAGGGGCAGACACACACACACACACACACACACCAACACACAGAATCTAAAGCAGGCTCCAGGCTCCGAGCTGTCAGCAGAGTCAGACGCGGGGCTTGAAACCATGAACTGTGAGACCATGACCTGAGCTGAAGTCAGATGCTTAACTGATTGAGCCACCCAGGAGCCCCATTTATAGATTTCTTTGTGAGGAAGAAACATATTTTCAGCTCAAGTATATTAAAAAGTATAGAATATTTTAAGTTGATTTTGTAAGTCAATCCCAGATTTAAAAGAATTAAAATTCAATGTGACATAAATGTCTGAGTAGTGCAGATGACTACTATTTTTATGGAGATAAAAGCAGACATTGTTAACAAACTTCGTTGCTGGTTTATATTACATGTGACACATGTATAGTTTTGATAAATCTCTGTTTATAGGAAAAGTACATTGCATTTGTATCATTTGACTTATGTTCCAATATTTTGTGTTTTTAAACCGTGTAACACAAGCATTTTTCAAAGTTGGAGAACAGACTTCAAACTGGTGGACTTTGAGCCAAATCTAGGCTATACTCATGTTTTATGTGACTCTCATATTAGCTTTCTCAGTGGGTTTGTTTGTTTGTTTTTTTGTTTTGATTGAATTAATTGCCAGTGTGTGAAAGTCGAGATACTTCACAAACAGATCCTAACTTCCAGATTCTTTTGAAAAAATCAGAAGATTAAGCAACATTGGGCCTGCATTGCTCTGTGGCAGTAAATGACTAGAGCCGAGTAGTGGCTGTCCTTGTTGGCTAATATTTCACCTTTCTCATTAATGATGATTCCCATCATTACCTGGTCTTAAACCAGTTTGCTTCTTTCTTTATTATTTTTATCTTGATCTTGTGGGCATGTGACTTCGTGACTCTTGCTATATGTGGTCTTTACAAACATTTTAAAAAATTATTATGAAATATCCATAGAGTAGGAGTACTATAATCATCAGGGTTTTTAAATGTATAAAATTCTATTATTTTTAACTTTGTAAACATATTTTTCCACATTGGCATTATAACCTAGAAGAAGTGTGGAGTCAGAAGAAGGGAACAGTTACATGGCTTTTGAAAATATGCAAAGTACCTTCACAATTAAAATAGGTGATGTTGAAATTAGATTATAGGTAAAAATAATAGGTAATGCTAATAATAAAAAATAGGTAATGCTGAAGTTGAGAAGTCAAAAGAAAGGCTGGCTTCCCACCCATACTGTCTCACTCTGGGTCTTATCCGTTTAGGTCTGATTTTTACTTTTGTTGACATAATTAGTAATCAAAAGATGATTTGGTGAACATAGAATCAGAATAAAAGACACCAGGTAGTCTTGAAAAAGGATTTCATTATACTGCAGGGAAGACTGGCATATTAAGCTTATTTTTAAATACACAATGTCTTAAAAATAGAACTACCTTATCAGGGCACCTGGGTGGCTCAGTTGGTTGAGCATCTGACTTTGGCTCAGGTCATGATCTCACAGTTCATGGGTTTGAGCCTTGTGTTGGGCTCTTTGCTGACAGTTCAGAGCCTAGAGCCCACTTCGGATTCTGTGTCTCCCTCTCTCTCTCTCTGCCCTCCCCTCACTCACGCTCTGTTTCCCTCTCTCTCCCTCTCTCTCTCTCAAAAATATTTTAAAAATTAAAAAAAATAGAACTACCTTATGATACAGCAATCCTACTACTAGATATTTACCCAAAGAACACAAAAATACCAATTCAAAAGGATACATGCACCCCAATGTTTATAGCAGCATTATCTTTAATTGCAAAAATATAGAAATAGCTCAAGTGTCCATCGATTGATGAATGGATAAAGAAGATGTAGTATCTATACACAATGGAATATTACTCAGCCATAAAAAAAGAATGAAATCTTGCCATTTGCAATGACATGGATGGAGCTAGAGAGTATTATGCTGAGCAAAATAAGTCAGAGAAAGACAAATACTATATGATTTCATTCATGTAGAATTTAAGAAACAAAACAAATGAGCAAAGGAGGAAAAAAAGAGAGGCAAACCAAGAAACAGACTCTTAAGCATAGAGAACTGATGGTTACCAGAAGGGAAGTAGGTGGGGGGATGGGTTAAATAGGTAATGAGGATGAGGGAGTGCACTTGTTATGATGAGCATGGTGTGATGTATGAAACTAATATTATACTGTGTGTTAACTAACTGGAATTTAAATAAAAACTTTAAAAAAACATACACTGACACCAAACAAACAAACAAAAACACAAAACAAAAAACAGAACATCTGTCTCTCAAAATCCTAATGCCTGCTGACTCAGGTTCCATTTCTCTTGAACACTACTGGTTGAATATTGCCACATTTTTCTTTGCAGCACCTCCCTTCTTTATGAAAAATCTGTTTGTAGTGCCATCTTCTTTTAATACATTCTTCATACAAATTTCAATAACATTAGGTTACAGCTTTATTTTAAATAAATTGTTTTTGCTGAGATATCTAATTACCTTATTAGACTTGGAGTAGAGGACCCCAAATGGCCTTTTTATGATGGATGGCTTCTACAGAGAACTAATGACATTACATATTTACCCTCTCTAGATTCATGTTCAGTTATATTTTCCAAGTTCTGGGTGTACACTGTTCTTATGTGCTGATTGAACTGACATTTGTTTGATACTTGGTAGTTCTCCAAATAAAGTTCAGTATATTGTTTTATTCCATTCTTTTCCTGTGTGAGTCCTCTGAGATAGGGTATCATGACCCCCATTTTTAAAAATGAAGAAGCTGGTGAACAGAGCATATAAGTGACTTGCTCAAGGTCAAAAAGCTAGTAAGTAATGGGGTTGGGAATTAAACAGATTTTCTGACTTCAGAGTCCCTGCTTCTGAAATAAGCAATAATCTGGAGTCCAGGAGACCAAGTAGAACCAAGAAACTAGGAGGAAGCATGACCCCAAGGTGCAATTTGTTCCTTTTGTAGGTCTTTTCCATTTCTACCGAGACTGCAGCGTTATCTGACTGGGTATAGGTGGTGCAGAACTTGTCAGAAAGGCTTCTCAGGGAGACAATTGCAGCCTGTTTGTGAGAGTCCTGAAAATTGGGTGCCCTCTGATCTTGTCTGGTGTAGCTGCAGGTAGGAAGGCAAAGGCTGAAGAGAGTTTTTTTTGCAGATACACTCTTGTAAGAGCCTCTTTGCATATGGCTAGACACAAAGATACTCACTAATAAAACTTCTCCCTGAAGCATTTTCGTTTGAATAGAGGTTGTGTAAATAGAGTTATGACAGCAGGGAAAAATCAGTGAGAGTGGGCTTATATATAGGGGATTCCATTCTCATTAAATTTTTTTTCTCTGTATTTTTTAAACAGTGGAAATAATGAATTAGGAATTTTTTAAAAATGAGCACAATGTTTAATATAAGCAATTTTTATACTCTTTTCAGGCTTTTATTTTCTTAAAATGATTTCTAAACCATGTAATAGGAAGATTTTTGTATAAAACTACTTTTAAAGTAAGCTCATGATAATTCTTGTACACATAGACATTATAGTACAACTTTGAAATATAAAAATAAGATATATTTCTGTCTTCAGGGACCTCTGGCATTTTCATATAAAAAGGGAGAAGTATTTAATAATTTGTTTTTCTGGCATTTGGATTTTCTCTTGTTGACTTTTGAAATATCAGTTGGTGAATGTATTTCCTAGCTCTTTATTGCACCCCAAATGGCTAAGAATGGGAAGAGCACAAAAGTAGCATCCATTTCATTTGTAGAGATTAGAAACAAGATGCTTATTGTCCTACTACTTCAAAGGATTCAGAATGGGTGATTAAAAACAACTCTAAATGTTTTGGAGTTAAAAGAAAGTTGGAGCCTGGCTCCTCCTCCAGGCCCAGTGACCTTGAGATTTACAAAGAAGCTGAAAAGAAATTTATTACACCTTTATTAATGGTATGCATTTTTGCTGAATTAGTATAAATTCAGAGCAAATATAAATCATACTTAGAACTCCACTAATCTCTATTGCATATTATTCTTACCATATGAGACTGCCTTCTAACCTATGGAACTTTTCCACATGCAAGTTATTTTAAGGGAAAAAAATTTCCACATGATCTGCAAATGTTATCTAATTCATTTCCAAATGCTTCTTAGACAAACATGTCTTCATACATAACAAGTGTCCTATGGACATTAAAAATTCTGTTTTGAGATCTAGAAATCCTCTTTTTGAATCTTTTTTTTTAGCCTGAAAATTACTATCATGAAAGGATGCATACTCAGTATCTGAAGGATGCTGCTAGCAGCTGCATCAAAATATTCTTAGGGACTTTGTTTATAGACAGGATAAAACCTGAAGATCAAGAGAAATAAATTGATCAAGTCCTTGCAGGAGCAATTTATCAGTCTGCAATACCTTTAACAAATGCTGGAAATGCATGCTGGTAGGAAGTCTTTAAATTACCAAAGCCATCAGATTATTTGCTTGGTTCTTCTAGAGTTAGTAAAATATATGAGTCTGTCTAAGAAAAAAGGAGCTAAGCACTGTGCCTGGCACTGTCCCTGTTGCAGATGGAAGGCCAGATGAGCAGGAGCAGTTGCTAATCATCAAGCTCATAGAGGTATAGAAATACATAGCACACACATATACATCTATGTATATGTGAAAGTTAAGAAAGAAAAGATTCTTAGTGCATAGAAAGACCTCATATTTGTAGTGTATTCCTGGAAAAGGCATTTTAAATGGAAGTGATTTTTAAATTTCATTTGTTTTTCCTTTAAAAGTAACATTAGATGTGGGTTATATGCTCGACTAGGAGAAAGATACCTTAGTCTTTATACAATTGGCTATAAATCTAATATTTAATCAGCTATTAATGATAGAAAAGTACAATAATAATACACTTTCTCATTTAATTTCTCAAACAATTATCTTAATTTTGCAAATGAGGAAACTGAAGTTTAGAGAAGCTCAATAATCTGAGGAAGATCATAGGGCTGGGAAGTGCTATAGAGCATGGATTCATTAAAGGGATTAGAAAATGCTTACCCCTTGAGAATTTTGGGGATAGAGATATGAGTAGAAATGAAAAAATATTAAGGCTAGAGATGGATTGTAATGGAAAAGAAGAAATGGTCTTGGCTTTTACTGTGTTAAAAGCAATTATGACTTTTTGTTGCCACAGGATCGTATAAGTGATTTGCTTTGTTGAGTGGCAATAAATTAAGAACTGTCTGTACTACAGTTGTAAAATATATGAAATCCTGCAAAACGTAGGTAACAATGAAGAATTTACTTTGCCTGAGTAACAATGATAGTAACTTAAAAACAGCTTGGACCATCATAATGGTTAAATACCTGGATATAATTGCTGTGGGATGTGTACTCTTTGGTACAAAGTTGTTCTTGCTACATGATGACATTGGACATGGTAACTCTAAAATAAATTAGAACAAATGATATTATGAAATAACTAAGAGCTAGTCATAACCAGAATATTCAAGAATTGTCAGGATGGGGCAGATTTACACCTAGTATGTAGAAACCTGGGAAGAGTGTTGCTCTCATACCAACAGTAAAAAGTCAGATAATAAAAACATAACTTTTCTTGAGCCTATCAGAAAGCCAACAGTGCAAGGTAGTCAACTAGTTTGACATCTAGGGATATAAAGCCACTTCCAAGGAGAGACAGGATGAAAGCACTGGCTTACCTGTGGCAGAAAATGGGAGGAAGATGGAACCACCATACTAGTGAATAAGAATTTAGCTATAAAATTTAACAAATTATTAAAAGTTGAGTGTGGACTAGGATGAGGGTATAGAACACCTAGGGGCTGCAGATACAAATGGTGTTTGCACCTACTTACAAGTTTTATACCCAAGTCCTCTGCTGGATCCTTTGGAAGATTGGGAACAGGATGGGGGACAAGAGAAATCCTCCCTCAGTTCTGCAGGACTGGAGAGGAGAGCAGCTGCTGCTATGGGAAAGACATAAAGCTCTATCTGTGTCATAACTCTAAAGATGGGGAAAAGGCCTTCATTTATCTGAAGGAGAGGAAACTCTACTGCATCCTAAGGTACAGGTGCACTCTACCTTAGCCACTGTGCCTAGGGATAAAGGAAATAAAATATACTGTACCCATGGGGGAAGAAGTGGAAATTATCCAGGTCTTCTACATGATCTACTAAAAAAATGATCACACAAAAAGTGAGAAAAACCAACCCACTGTCAAGAGACAAAGCAATCAACAGAACAAGACTTAGAGATGACTTAGATGTTGTAACAGTCAGAGAATTTGAAATAACTATGATTTGCATGTCAAAGGCTCTAGTGGAAAAGATAAACAACATGCCCAAACAGGTAGGGAGTTTCAGCAAAGAGAGGGAACCTATAAGAAAGAATCAAAAGGTGATGGTAAATATGTAAAACATAGTAATAGTTATGAAAAATGTCTTTCAATGTCATCTATAGCTACAGCTGAGGAAAGAATTAGTTGAAGATAACTGTTGAAAAGTTAACTTGAGGGTAGTAAGTAGAAATTACCCAAATCAGGGACACCTGGGTGGCTCAGTTGGTTAAGCATCTGACTCTTGATTTCAGCTCAGGTCATGATCTCATGGTTGTGAGTTCAAGTGTCACGCTTGGTTCTATGCTGGTGGTGCAGAGTCTGCTTGGGATACCCTCTCTCTCCCCCTCTCTCTCTGCCCCTCTCCCACTCTTTCTCTCTCTCAAAAAAAAATTATCCAAATCAAAACACATAGAGAAAAACAAGGGAAAAAAGTTTAGTGCAGAACAGAGCATCCAGGAGCTCCAGAACAATATCAAATGGTCAACCATACTAATGTATGTATAATTGGGATCCCAGAAGAAAAAGAGAGAATGGGGAGAATTATTAGAAGGCATATAGGTGAGAGTTTCCCATAAATTATGAAATGAAGGACAGCAAGCCACAGATCCAAAATGCTCAGAGAATTCCAAGTAGGATCAATGGTACACACAATACATACATCTCTACCTAGTCATATGTTCAAATTTCTGAAAACCAAATATAAAGTGAAAATCTTGAAGGCAGCCAAATCGAAAAGGCACATTACATGCAGAGGACTAAAGATGTTAATGAGAGCAGACTTCTTTTCAGAAACCCTGCAAGCCAGATAACAATGAATGACATCTTTAAAGTGCTGAGAGGAAATAAATCTGTCAACCCAGAATAGACTTTAAGGGAAAAACTGTCACAAGAGACAAAGGATAGTATATTATGATAAGTGGTCAGTCCACTAGGAAAATATAATAATTATAAATAGATTTGCAGATAACATCAGAGCATCCAAATATATAAAGCAAACATTGACAGAACTGGAGAGAGAAATAGGCAGCAGCACAATGATAGTAGGAGCCTTAAATACTCTATTTTCAATAATGGACATAACCTCTAGACAGAAAATCAATGAGCTATGAACAATGATACATCAGTAAACTGGACAACCTAGAAGAAATGGAAAAATTCTTTAAACACACAACTTACCAAGACTGAATCAGGAAGAAATAGAAAATATGAATAGACCAATTTCAAGTAAGGAGACTGAATTAGAAATAAAAAAAAAATCTCTCAGTAAAGAAAAGTCCAGAACCAGATGGCTTCACTGGTAAATTTTACCAAACATTTAAAGAAGAATTAATACCATTCCTCATATTCTTCCAAAAAATCAAAGAGGAGGGAACACTCCCAAACTCATGAAGCCAGCATTATCCTGACATCAAAATCAGAAAAGGACACTACTAGAAAATAAAACTACAGGCCAGTATTCCTGATGATTATAGATGTAAAAATTTTGAGTATACTAGCAAATGGAATTCAGCAGTATATTAAAAGGATCATTTACCATGGTCAAGTGGGATTTATCCCTGGGATGCAAGGATGGGTCAACACATGCAAACCAGTCAATGTGATACCTCGCATTAATGGAATGAAAGAAAAGGATAATGTGATCATCTCAATAGGCACAGAAAAAGCATTAAACAAAATTCAACAACTATTCATGTTAAAAACCTTTAACAAATTAGGCATAGAAGGAAGATATGTCAACATAATAAAGGTCATATATGACAAGCTCACAGCTAACATGCTCAATGTTGGCAGGATAGAAGCTTTTTTTCTAAGAACAGGAACAAAACAAGGGTGCCCATTCTCACTACTCCTCTTCAACATAGTACTGGAGGTCCTACCTAGGGCAACCAGGTAAGAAAAAGAAATAAAATGTATCAGAAATGGAAAAGAAAAAGTAAAATTATCTTTATTTGCAGTTGATAGGATTTTATATATAGAAGGTTCTAAAGACTCAAAACATTGTTACATCTAATAAAAAATTCAGTGAAGTTTCAGGATTCAAAAGTAACAAAAAATCAGTGGGGTTTCTATACACTAACAACAAAATTTCTGAAAAAGAAATGAAGCAATCTATTTATGATAGCATCAAAAACAACAAAATACTTAAGAATAAATTTAAGGAGAGGTGAATGATCTCTGCTGAAAACTATAAAACATTGATGAAAAAAATCAAAAAAGATGCAAATAATGGAAAGGTATCCCATGTCCATGGATTGCAAGAATTAATATTGTTAAAATGTCAGTACTACTGAAATCCATCCATAAATTCAGTGTGATCCTTATTAAGTTTCCAATAGAATGTTTTACAGAAGTAGAAAAACACCCCTAAAATTTACATGGAATCACAAAAGACCCTGAATAGCCAAAGAAATCCTGAGAAGGTATGCTCCCTGATTTAAAAATACATTATAAAACTAGTCATGAACAGTCTAGTATTAGCATAAAAACAGACAAATAGGCCAATGGAACAGAACTGAGAACCCAGAAACAAAACCAAGCATACGTAGTCAACTAATATTTGACAAGGGAGCTAAGAATACCTAGTGGAGATAAGACAGTCTCTTCAGTAGGATAATTGAATATTCACATGTAAATGAATGAAACTGGACCCATATCTTATACCACTCAAAAAAAATTGACATGGGGCACCTGGCTGGGTCAGTTGGAAGAGCATGTGACTCTTGATCTCAGGGTCATGAGTTTGAGCCCCATGTTGGGTACAGAGATTGCTTCAATAAAAATAAAAATTAAGGGACACCTGGGTGATCGGTTGAGCATCTGATTTTGGCTCAGGTCATGATCTCATGGTCCATGGGTTCAAGTCCCGCCTTGGGTTCTATGCTGACAGCTCAGAGCCTGGAGGCTGCTTTGGATTCTATGTCTCCCTTTCTCTCTGCCCCTCCCCCTGCTCACTCTGGCTCTCTCGCAAAAATAAGTAAACATTAAAAAATTTTTTAAAAACTTAAAAAAAGTAATATATATCTTAAAAATTTTTAACTTGAAATGAATTAAAGAATTAAATGTAAAACCTAAAATCATGAAACTCTTAAATGAAAACACAAGAACAAAGCTCCGTGACATAGGTCTTGGTAATGATTTTTTGGGGTATGACCCCTAAAGCACAAGCAACAATTCAAAAAATAAACAAATGGGACTACAAGAAACTAAAAACCTTCTGTACAGCAAAAGAAAACATCAATACAGTGAAAAGACAACCTATGGATAGGGAAAAAATATTTGCAAAGTACATATATGGTAAAGAGTTAATATCCAAAATATATAAAGAACTCATAAAACCAATAGCAAAAAAGCAAATAACAATTTAAAAATAGGCAAAGAATCTCAATGGACATATACAAAAGGCTAACAGGTACATGCAAAAATGCTCAACATTACTAGTCATTAGGGAAATGCAAATTGAAACCACAAGGTATCATCTCATGCCTGTTAGAATGACAATTATCAAGAAGACATGTGATAACAAATGCTAATGTGGATATGGAGAAAGGGAACCACTGTGCACTGTCGGTGGGATTGTAAATTGGTGCAGCCACTGTGGAAAACAGCATAGAAGGTCCTCAAAAAATTAAAAATAGAACTACCATATGATTTGGCAATTCCACTTCTGGGAACATACCAAAAAACACTAACTCAAAAAGGTGACTAACTGCACTGCAGTGTTCATAGCATCATTTACATTAGCCAAGACATGGAAACAACCAAGTGTCCATCAATGGATGAACATATGAAGAAATTGTGAGATAAATATATATCTATTCAGCCATAAAAAATGAGATCCTACCATTTGCAACAACTTGGATGGACCTTGAAGGCATTATGTTAAGAGAAACAAGTCAAAGAAAACCAAATACTATATGGTCTCACCTATGTGTGGAATCTAAAAACAAAACAGAACCCAAACTAATAGAAAATGAGACCAGACTTGTGATTATCAGTTTGTGTGTGTTTGGGGGGGATGGGTAGGGAGACGTGGAGGAAGGTGATCAAAAGGTACAAACTTCCAGTTATAAGTATGTACTAGGGATGTAATACACAGCATGATCACTATGGCTAACATTACTGTACAATATAGAGGAAAGTTGTAAATCCTAAGTCTTCTTACCACAAGGAGAAAATTTTTTCCCTGCTTTTCTTTTTATTGTATCTATATGAGAAGATGGACGTTAGCTGAACCTATTATGGTTATCATTTTAAAGTATGTGTAAATCAAACAAAATCAACAAGGAGATATTGTACATGAACCATACTTTCGACCAAATGGAACTAACAGACATAAACAGAAAATTTCATTCAGTACCAGCAGAATACATATTTCTCCCAAGTGCACACAGAACTTTGTTTAGGATAGATGACATGTTAGGTTACAAATTAAGTCTTTAAAATTTTAAGAGATTTAAATCATACAAAATGTTTATTCTGATCACATTGGAATGAAACTAGAAATCAATAGCAGCAAGAACCCTAGAAAACTCACAAATATGTGGAAATTAAATAACACACTCTGGAACAAACATAGGGTAAAGAGTAAATCAAAAATGAAATTAGAAAATAGCACAAGACAAATGAAAATGAAAACAGTATACCAAAACTTAAGGGATGCTGCAAAAGCAGTACTAAAAGGAAAGTTTACTGCAATAAATGCCTACATTAAAAAGAAGAAAGATTTTAAATTAACTTTATACCTCAAGGAGCTAGAACACACTAAGTTCAAAGTTAGCAAAAGCAAGTAATACAGATTAGAGTAGAAATAAACAAAATAGAAAACAGAAAAATGAAAGAAAACAACAAGAGTTGGTTTTTTGAAAAGACAGACAAAATTGACAAACTCTTAACTGGACTAAAATTTAAAAAGTGAAGACTTAATAAATCAGAAATGAAAAAGGAATGTTTTTACCTTGGAAATAAATGCTTCAGAAATAAAAAGGATCAAAGAGATTGAACAATTATATGAACAATTGTTTGCCAACAAACTGTGTAACCTAGAATAATTGGATAAATTTCTAGAAACATTCAACTCACCAACACTAAATTTTGAAGAAATAGAAAGTCTGGACAAATCTATAATTTGTATGGAGATTAAATCAGTAATCAAAAACCTCCTGACAAAGAAAAGCCCAGGACCATCTGTATTTAGTGGATGAATTCCACTAAATATTTAAAGAAGAATTAATTAATGCTAGTCCTTCTCAAGCTCTTCCAAAAATTGAAGCAGAGGGAACACATCTAAACTCATTTTAGGAGACCAGCATTTCCCTGATGCCAAAGCCAAGCAAAGACACGAAAACAAAAGAAAATTACAGGTTGATATCCCTGATGAATATAAATGCAAAAATCCTCAACCAAATACCAGCAAACTGAATCCTACAATACATTAAAAGGATTATACAGCATGAGAAAGTGGATTTATCCCTGGGATACAAGGATGGTTCAACATAAAAAAATCAATTAATACAATATACCACATTAACAAAATATAGGATAAAAATCACACAATCTTTTTAATAGATGCAGAAAAAGCATTTGACAAACTTCAACACCCTTATCTTAAACCATACACAAAAACAACTCAAAATGGATTAAATATCTGAAATTGTAAAATTCCTAGGAGAAAACAAAGGGGGAAAAGTTTTGTGACATAGGTCATGGGAGTGGTTTCATGGATATGACAGCAAAAGCAAAAATAGACAACTGTGACTATATCAAAATAAAAAAGCTTCTGCACAGCAAAAGAAATAACAGAGTGAAAAGGCAACCTATGGAAAGCCAGAAAATGTTTGCAAACAACATATCTGATAAGAAAGTAATCTCCAAAATATATGAGACACTCTGACTCAATAACAGAAACACTAATAACTCAATTTAAAAAAGGGTTAAGCACCTGAATAGACATTTCTTCAAAGAAAACATATATAAATGGCCAATAGGTATATGAAAAAATTTTCAACATCATTAATTGTCAGTGAAATGCAAATCAAAACCACAATGACTTATCACTTCACTCCTCTCAGGATAGCTATTATAAAAAACAAAAGACAGTGAGTGTTGGTGAGAATTTGGAGAAATTGGAATCCCTGTGTACTGTTGGTGGGAATGCAAAATGGCAGAGCCACTTGCAACACAGTATGGAGGTTCCTTACGAAATTAAAAACAAAAACACAACCACTGTGTGACTCAACAGTTCTACTTCTGGGTATTTATGCAGAATCAAAATCAGGATCTGGAAGAGATATTAGCACTCTTGTGTTCATTTCCAAAAGCGATGATGTGGAAACAGTCTAAATGTCCATCAACAGATAATGGATAAAGAAAACATATACATGCAGTAGATTATTATTCAGACTTTAAAAAGGAAATTCTGCAATATGCAACATGCGTGAACCTTGAGGACATTATACTCACTGAAATAAGCCAATCACCAAAAGACAAATACTGCACGATTTCACTTATACGAGGTATCTAAAATAGTAAAACTCCTAGAATAGTGGATGGTGGTTGCCAAGGGTGGGGATAAAGGAGAATTGGGGAGTTGCTCATCAGTGAGCATAAAGTTGCATTAAATAGGATGAATAAGTTCTAGAGATCTGATGTCCAACATTGAACTTAGAGTCAACCATAATGTATTGTACACTTAGGAATTTAAGAGGGTAAATCTCATGCTCAATGTTATTAGCACAATAAAAGTTTAAAAAAAGGAAGAAAATGCCAACTTTTGTATGATGTGTATTTTACCATAGTAAAAGAAAAGAAAGAGAAATCAAGGTTTTTCAGGATTTTTCAAGAATAGGCAGGATGAGGGACACCTGGGTGGCTCAGCTGGTTCAGCGTCTGACTCTTAATTTCAGCTCAGGTCACGTTCTCATGGTTCATGAGTTTGAGCCTCGCATCAGGCTCTGCACTGACAGTGCGGAGCCTGCTTGGGATTCTCTCTTTCTCCCTCTCTTTCTGCCCCTCCCCAGGTTGTGCTCTCTCTTACACACACACACACACACACACACACACACACACTCTCTCTCTCTCTCTCTCTCTCTCTCTCTCAAAATAAATAAATAAACTTAAGAAAAGAATAGGCAGGATGTAAAGAATGCAAAGATAAAACAGTGACATTGGTACTTTGTAGTTAATGTGATTAGACAAAGTTCAAGCCATGTCCTCAGAGTTTAGAAGTTAAAATTATTCAAGGAGCATAATAATTTAGGATAATAAAATACAGAAATAAGAATATTAGAATTAATAACAATGGTAGCTAATGTATATTTAGTTTATATTCTGGACCAGACACTATGATGAATGTGTTATGTTTGGCATTGCCAGACTTTTTTTGGCAAAGGCCAGGTTGTAAATATTTTTGGCTTTGCCGGCCATGTACCATTTATTTTACATATTTTTCTTTGTTTGTTTGATGTTTTTGTTTCATTTTTTACAGCCTCTTAAAAATGTGAAAACAGGCAAAAAAAAAAAATACAGGCAAAAAAAAAAAATGTGAAAGTGATTCTTAGCCTGAAGACTGTGCAAAAACAATCTACAGGCTAAACTTGGCCTGGGCCTGTAATTTGGCTACCCTTGGTCTAGACCTTGAGTTTTTGACCTCAGCTTATATGAGTACTTAACAATTGTATATCCCTGAAAAGTTTGTAGAAAATACCAAAGGCAAATGTAAGTTGAGAATTAATTGTATCTCCATGGCTTTTGTTGCTGTAGAAAGGATGATATCACAACATTAAAGAAATAATTCAACTCATCTACCACCCTCGCACTATAACCAAGTTCGCATTACTTTCCAATCCTGGCCTTCAAGCAGCGTATTTTAAGGACACTAATTTTTAATGTATTTTCAGCATGTAAAAATAACTTCAGTATTCTATTTTAAAATCTCATTATCATTTTTATAATCTAATAGAATATTTAAAAATTTATCAGTTGGATTCCAATCATGCAGCTTCATCAGAGCTGTCGCTTTTTTTCCCCATCTCTAATCACATAACATCTGAACAGTATTTTTCAACCAATGGCTACAAAGCAAGACAGAGTTCCAAAGGAGAAGGGAGGAGAGGAGAGTAAAAAAAGAGCACATGAGGATTGAGCAGGACAAAAAGATGGGAGCGGGGTGAGATAGAATTGTCAAAAGGGTGCATTTCAGACCTAAAAGATTAATTTCTTTCTTAGAGTCACATGTTCTACCAACTGAGCCAGCCAGGCACCCCTAAAAGATCAATTTTTTTAAGATTTTTTATTTTTAAGTAATCTTTATACCCAACATGGGGCTTGAACTTACAACTCTGTGATCAAGAGTCACATGCTCTACTGACTGAGCCAGCCAGGTGCCCTTAAAGATCAATTTCTATTTAAGATTTTGTTTAAACTTCTGGCCTTCAGTGCCATTCTTGGTTGAGTTTGTGCAGAGTTACTTTTAATCTCTTTATTATGTCTCATAAGACTGGTGCTGTTTGTGCTTTATTACTACCTTGCCTTTTCTTTGCCTCTCTGTCTCCAGCAATTTTATCTACCTAAGGCAAAACTTGTATTTCCCTTCCCCTCTTAGGCATTTTCATTTGCCCGTTACCCTTCCCAAATACTTTAACTTTCATATGAATAAAAATACATTTTATAATTTAAGTAATAAACAGTTTCCCATATGCCATTATATTGAGGTCTGGGGTCCCTGAGACCCTTTCATAGAGTCCTCAGAGTCACAGCTATTTTTATAATAGTGCTAAAAGTGATTTACCTTGCTTAATTTCTTGATTCATATGTATTTTACAGATTTCTCAGTTTTAATTTCTAGTATGGTAGATACTAAATAGATATAATCCGCATAAACAAAAGCTCTTCAAATCCTTAATCATTTTTAGTAGTGTAAAGGAATCCTAAGACCAAGAAGTTTGAGAATGGCTGATGTATCCTATCCTATCAGCAAATATTGACTAAGCACTTTGTATTTTTAGGCAGAGTTCTAGTCTTAGAATAAGTGACAGAACTTTTCCTCAAAGATCTCATAGTTTAAATAGAGGTTGATAAAGGAGCACAAACTTACAGCTATAAGATGAATAAGGTCTGAGGGCCTAATATAAAACATGGTGACTATAGTTGATAGCATTATATTGTATAATTAAAATTTACTAGGAGAGTTAAACTTAAATGTTCTCACCAAAAAAAAAAAAAAAAGTGAGGTGACAGATGTGTGAATTAACTAGATGGGATGACCCTCTCACAATGTATATGCATATCAAATCACCGCAATGTACCCTTTAAATATCTTACAATGTTATATGTTAATTATATCTCAGCAAAGCTGATATTTAAAAAAAGATCTCATAGTTCAGTGGAGAACACAGACTCCTTAAAGCCTAAATATAGTTGGAGCAATAAGTGCAGAAATGTTACATATCATGGGAATCCAGAGGGAAGGATTCTTAACTAATCATGAGTATGGTGCTGGTGGTTGAAGGGATCAGTGAGAACAGGGAATCAAATCTGTTAAGACTTCTAGAGGAGGTGACCACTGAACCACTGATTTTAAATATCAGAATGAGTTAGCTAGGCAATGGACTATGACCAGGATGTGTTCTTCAGCAGGAGCAAAGGAATGGAAGCAGGAGAGTACAGTATGTGCAAACAAGCAGGGCTGTGTTACTGTGTGTAGTGTGAGCCTCAGGGAGAAATGGAAAAGAGGCTAGAGAGATGGCAGAAGCCAACTCTTAGCCATTTTTGGCCTATTAGGAGTTTGGACTTCATCCTTAGAAGGAAAGGAAGCTCCATATTTTTTTTGTCTATATTTTTAAGCACATAATTGATTTTATTGCTTCTTTCTATACATAAGAGTTTGGTTTATTAAAATAATATTAGTTAATTAGTGTCAGATTAGCTTCTAAACATTTCACATATATCAACACTTTACATACATAGTCATTTTAGTTAGGAGAAAATGAAAGCTCAAAAAAGCTTACAGTACAGAGCTGTCTGGAGGGTAAAATGATATTTAAGTCCAAGCAGCCTTGCTCCATCCAGAATTGGTACTCTTCACTGGTGTGCTATAGCACCTCTCCATACAAACAAAAGGAGGGGCGTCTGGGTGGCTCAGTCGTTAAGCATCTGATTTTGGCTCAGGTCAATGATCACACGGTTCCTGAGTTCCAGTCCCGAATTGGGTGAGCCCCACTTCTCTCTCTCTCTCTGACCCCTCTCTTTCTGCTCCTTGTGAGATTCTCTTTCTCTCTGTCCCTCTCTCTCTCTTCCCCTCGCTCACTTGCGCCCCCCTCTTTAAAAAAAAAAAAAGAGAAAAGGTAATGGGTGGGCAGATGAGCAGCTAGCTGCAGAACTGTTCTCAAAAATGAAAACTAGCTCTGTGAAAGCACTAAAAACTACCAATATGTGTATTTTGAAGGGGTGAAATTTCTGGTCATGTGTTATATCTCAATAAGTAATATTCTACGTGGAGAAGCATAGAGCTTTATAGATACAACTCAGATAATGAAAGTGAGTCTCCGACTTACTATCTAACAATAAAACCGTTCTATTAACATTTGTTGATAGACATTTAGCAAATGGGATCTTAATAGGATTCTGTGAAAATGTGAAATTTGAAGCTCCCTTGGGAGCTTCAAATGCAGGTTATGAGGCATATGTGTAAATTGGGTCACAGCCCTCTGCTTGGTTATATGTGGAAATTCAAAGATTTCTGCAGTGAATGTGTATAAAATAAGCTTGTTCCATATCTTGACTTAACTTTTCCTTTGTGTTTACTTTTCTACCCCTGACCTTCCCGTGGATTCTCTGCTTTGTGTTGTCCATGTATGGCTTGATGTATTTGCTTTAAAATCAAGTGCTTAATGTCTTTTAATGACTGCTTATAAATACTAGCTTCCCCTCTGCTCTGTGATAACCTTGAAAAAATAGGTAGAAAAATAAGCATTAGTACATAGTTGTATTACTCCTTATTGAAAAACATTTTTGCAAGTTTATGGTCTTTTTGAGGAAAACATTTAACTTTAATTTTTTCTTTGAAACAGAGTTTAACCATAGCTTTTTAAACACAGTAATGCACTTAATGGAAAAGAATTGTGTGGTAAATATTCACCATCCATTTAGTTCTAATGAGCAGTAATGATGATGTGTTTTCTTGTTAAAGCTAATGAATGTAAAAGGTATTTCCATTTTTTGAAAGGCAAAATTGAGAATTGATAGAACTAAGCGAGATAGCCAGGAAAGAAAGACTGACAGGCAACAAACAGATAGCAGAAAGATGAACAAATCTTTAAATCCTCAACTCAGTAAGAAATGACAAAACATGTTACCAAATCTGCATCATTTTTTTTTACAGACATTTAAATCTAACTGTGAGAGTTTCTTACAACTAGCACATTTATTTTTAAGAAATTTTGTTTCCAGACCTTTGAAATAACTTGAGTGATAGGCTTCTGACTACTGTATTTGGTACTAATGTGAAAGTTTTAGAGGCATTATTCATAACAGCCAAAAAGTGGAAACAACCCAAATGTCCATTAGCTGAGACATGGGTGAATAAAATGTGGTATATCCATATAATGGAATATTATTTGGAAATAGGAAGAAATATATCTTGCAACATGATGAGACTTGAAAATATTATGCTAAATGAGATAAACCGGTTACAGAAGACTACATACTGTTTGATTTTGTTTGTATGAAATGTCCAGTATAGGCAAATTCATGGAGATAGAAAGTAGGTTAATGATTGTCTAGGGCTGAGGGAGAGAGGATTTGGGGAAATGGAGAGTAACTGCTAATGAGTGCAGGACTTCTTTATAGGATAGGAAAAGTGTTCTAATATTGATTGTGGCAAAGATTGTACAACTCTGTGTGTGTATATACTAAAAACCACTGAATTATATGCGTTAAACGAGTGAATTATATAGCAGGTGCGTTATATCTAAGTAAAGCTGTTTGAGGGGCACCTGAGTGGCTCAGTTGGTTAAGTGTCCAACTTGATCTCAGGTCATGATCTCACAGTTCATGAGTTTGAGCCCTGAATTGGACTCTGTGCTGGCAGCTCAGAGCCTGGAGCCTGCTTTGGATTCTGTTGTCTCCTTCTCTCTCTGCCCCTCCCTTGTTCACACTCTCTCAAAAATAAATAAACATTAAAAAATTTTTTAAATAAAGGTGTTTGATCTACCTATCCATCTATCTGTATCTCAATAGAGTGATAACTTGAATACTGAAAAATTTGAAAACGGGTGTTGTGAGGGGAGGTACTATATTGTACAGAATATGTCTAATCAGAACTATTCCTTAAAACTTCACAATATGAATTGAAGGATTTTCACCTCCCCCCACTTGCAAGGTAAAAATACTTTATATCTTGTGGTCATCTTATTAATATTTAATTCCTATTTTATCTCTTTCTGGAGAAACTTTGGACTGACTCTGATGGGGCTCATTCCCTTTTTTTTTTGAAGAGAGAAAGAACATGTGCAAGCTGGGGTGAGGGTCAGAGGGAGAGAGAGAGAATCTTAAGCAGGTTCCATGCTCAGCATGGAACATGGGCTCAATCCTACAACACTGAGATTGTGACCTGAGCCAAAATCAAGATTTGGATGCTCAACTGACTGAGCCACTCAGGCCCCTCGACAGAGCTCATTCTCTATTGACCTGAGGTCTCAGAGGCTAGCACTGTTAGAGCTGATGAGTCAAGTGGACACCTGGGCTGGCTGTGTTCCCAAGCTTATAGTTAGGTTAGGGCAAATGTCATGAGGACAATCCATCCAATGTATCAGGCACAAAGAGTTTTTCTTTCTGATTGATCACAGGTGTCTTCTTGTCCTAGTCCTGTCTTTCTTTGGACAACAGAAGGAAAACTTCTTAGCCATAACTGTTGGGATTCTCTTCTCTCCCTCTCCCAGTGCCCTAGGGTATGACAGTAGGCAAATCTTTTACCCCAAAGTCATCCTCTTTTATCTGTTTCCCTTCTTCATTCATTTTAGGTTTCCAAGCCTTGGACCTAAAGGTTGTGCCTGGCGATCTTTTCTGATTTGTTCACTCTTAAAAGGCACACACAGTAGAGCTGAGAGCATGGTCACTTTCTTTGTCTCATTGCTTGTCTAAGTGATCCCCAAGTGAGTCAGTGAACCTTAAGTCCAACTCTAACCATCCACTTGGTTAGTGGGGTGGGTAGGCTGTGTGGACTGGAAAAACTTTTGAACTCTTACAAAGTTACCTTTGAAATACTGTTGTCCACAGTACAGAATGGAAGTCTGCTTGGGAGTTGCTGAAAAGATTCTCATCTTCAACAAAACGAAACAACAACAAACCTACATTTCATTCCAAGTTAGGTCAATTTCTTTGTTTCCTTTTCCTATGAAAGAGTAGTCTTTTTATGAGATCTTCATCTCCTTACCTTGATTTCTTCATGGCCCTTTGAATTTAGCTCTTGTTTCCATTGATTTGCCAGATCTGTTACCAGAAATAACATTCTTATAGATTGGAGATCTCCTTCATACCAAGACCCTTATTCCTAATTGTATTTGACTTCAGTGTTAACACTCCTGACCACTCCTTTCTCAGAATTTTTTCTTCCTTTGCCTGGAACTCAGCTAATGCTTACTGGTTTCAACACCATTTTCTCGCACTGAAGTATTCAGGTTTACTTCTTACCTTTCCTCTGATCCATATTTGTTGCATCCTGCAATGCACTGCATATTTCTCTTATCCCCCAATTGGAGTATTTTTTCAAGGCTCTACATGTTGGTAAATGACCAACTGCATCGTGTTTATATTTAGAACTTGTGGTCCAGGGTAGTAGGTGTGTCCAAGAGGTTAAAGGTACAGGCACAAAATGCATAATGATACCAAGTCAGATCCTTCTGCCATTGAGTGTGATGTGGCAATCACTATAAAAATCAATTAATAAGGATTTTCGACAAGTCAGTAGTACAAAGCTTTTCAGTCCTGCAGTACCTTAACCCAGGATTCTCTAGACTTTAGAGAACTCAGAATTATTAAGGATAATGGTGCAAGTAGATTTCTGTACCCATTCCAAACCTGTGATTCCTACTTTCTTTAAGTGGGTCCCAGAAATCTGCATCTAAAAAAAAAAAAAAAAAGCACCCAAGTGATTCTGATACAGTTGGTCCAGCCATCATTCCTGGAGGAGACAATGCCATAATACCCTTTCCTTTAGTTGTAGGCTACCTCCCTAGAGAATAAGGCAGAACTAATAGTAATTGGCATAATGTAGAAGTGGCCGAGGACCTGGAAATATATCTTTTTATGAAATAATAGTACTCACCACCTTATCTTTTTTCATCCTAACCTTGGGAACAAATACACATTCATTGCCTTTCCTTTAAACAATTTTTTTTTGGTTTATTTTTTGAGAGAGAGTGTGAGCTGGGGGAGGGGCAGAGAGAAGGAGACAGAGAATCCTGAGCAGGCTCTATGCTGTCAGCACAGAGCCCTATACACTGTGAGATCATGACCTGAGCTGAAGTCAGATGCTTAACCGACTGAGCCACGCAGGTGTCCCTTATTGCCATTCTTTGTGGTGAAGATCTAAAAGAAGCAGCACACCAATTCTCACTATCAGTCTATTTCCACCTTCACAGGAGTTTCAGAATCATCTGTAAGAGGCCTGGAATCCAGAAGCACCTGAGGGAATTAGCAACAGGAAATATATAGTAAGTAGGTTAGTTAATGAGGTTATGGTATTAGGTGTTTCATATTAAGATACTTCACTAAACATACATTTTGGGGGAAACATGTATATCTTCTAATATTTTGACTTGATTTGGTTTTATGTCATACATTTCCTTCTATCCACAAGCTTTCTCAGCCCAGGAAGAGGGGTGGGGAGTCCCACAGAATTATGTGAGTAGTTGCCCAACCCCGGCCTGGTGTCACAAGCCCTGAAGGACTAGTTTGTTTATAGCTGCAGGCGCTAGTTCTCTTGTCTAGGCCCTTTAGACTAACAAATATAAATAATTAAGAAAAAACCAGGATTCCTTTCTTATAGCAACTTCTTTGGGAGGTAGAATCTTAAGCCCAGAAGTTGAGCTACCTGTGGCTCACATCTGCTTAAGGAGAGATCACCTTCTCACATGGTGTCTCATCGACGTGGTTGTCACTTAGTTTTGTTACAAGAGATCTTGGTTGCTGTGTGAAGTCATTAAGATTAATAATGTAGGAGTGGTTTTTAGCTCAGAGGAGCAATTTGTCAATAGCTTGTATTTTAAAATGTTGTACTAGGAGAAAGGGTATTGTATTCATAGAGTATGTGTTTTATTATTAGTGATTCAAATACATCCATGAGTGTTTTGATATACCATAATTATTTCTGGTACTGTGGATTCCATTTGAAAGAGGTGACAGTGTGGATGTTTGGGATGAAAAATTGTGAGTAAGGAGGCATCAAATATAATCAGGGTGACTGGATTTCAGCTCTTGTGAGTAAAATTTAAACGTTCCTCCTCTGTCCTTTATCTTTTAAAATGAAAGACTTTGAAATATACTCTAATATAGCATTCCTAGACTCAGAGTTTAGGGCTTTTTTCAGAGTGTTAACTAAACACTCTTAATCACTAAGAGGCAAAGTCAGCAAAAATTGCTTAATCAGAGTAGTTTGGCTAACCTCACACAAGATTATCTTTTTAGATGTTGCAGAACTCTTTGTGATTCTTTATAGAGTATTCATGGCTGCTTGGCTGCTTAGATGTGCTTCCAATGCAAGAGATAGTCTTATGACTATCTCCCTGGTAAGCCTGAAACCAAACCATGACTGGCCTGTCTGTGGTAGTTGAAAGCTGACAACCAAAGCTAATGCTTTTATATCTTGGATACTGGTAAGGTTTTGGCAACAAACAATCTCCATCTCTCCTAAGAGAGTTAGCTTATCAAGCTAATTTTGAGGAAAGGAGAGTAGAATGATGGGTATGAGTCAAAAAGGAGCCAGGGCACCTGGGTGGCTTAGTCGGGTAAGCGTCTGACTTCAGCTCAGGTCATGATCTACGGTTCATGAGTTCCAGCCCCACGTCAGACTCTGTGCTGACAGCTCAGAGCCTGGAGCCTGCTTCGGATTCTGTGTTTCTCTCTCTCTCTCTCTCTCTCTCTCTGCTCCTCCCCTGCTCATGCTCTGTCTCTCTCTCTCTCTCAAGAATAAATAGACATTAAAATATTAAAAAAAAATAGGGGCCAAGAATCCCAGTGTTGCTTTGTTTCCCCATTCTCTAGAATTGAGAACTGCACTTTTTCTTTTAACAGTGTCTTTTTTTCATATTTCTGTGATAGGAATTTCTGTGCGTCAGAGAAATTACTTTGAACTCTCAAGGGAGGTCATGGTAGAAGGCGTTGCTTTGGTGTTCAAGATGTGGCCATGGATCAGCACCATCAGCAGCATCTGGTTATACTCCATAAACCTGGGCCTCATCCCAGACCTACTGTATCAGAACCTGTATTTTAACCAGATCCTTAGGTGATTTGGATACCTTTTAGAATTTGAGAAGCACTGATACAGGGAATTAGGGCTATTTATTTTTACCTGTCATGACCCCACTATTTTCCGAGCTTTTCTGGTTGTTAAAATGGCTGTGAACTTGCCAGAATTTACCAGAATGACAACATATTGGTGTGAGGGAGGTGTTTGTATGTGAGGGTGGTAGCCTTCCATGCAGAAGCCATATAACACCCAACATAAACAGCTCTGGTAATATTGCTCTTCATCTGGGAACCTGAAGGATAATGTCATGATTTTGATACCTGACTACTGTCTTGCTCTACTTGGATAGGACATCAAGAAGGTGGAAAACAGTTCATTGCTCTTCATCTGTAAAACAAACACCTTTACTATAAAGAGCAAATAGTTGATTTTAGAAACAAAAGATAATTAAATTATTAAAATTTGAGCATAGTTGACACACAAAGAGGATAATTTTTATAGTTTATTGAAAAAAATTTTTAGTATTCTTGAGAGAGAGAGAGAGAGAGCGCGCAAGCACAAGCGGGGAGTGGCAGAGAGAGAAGGAGACACAGAATCCAAAGCAGTCTCCAGACTCCTAGCTGTTAGCACACAGCCTGATGCAGGCTTTATTTATTGATTGATTTGATTGAGAAAAAGAGAGAGAGACAGACAGACAAGGGCAGAAAGAAAGGGGGACAGAAGATCTGAAGCAGGCTCTGCACTGACAGAAGAGAGCCCAATGTGGGGCTGGAACTCACGAACCATGAGATCGTGACCTGAGCCGAAGGTAGATGCTTAACCAACTGAGCCACCCAAGCACCCCAAAAAGGATAATTTTTAAATGTTTATTTACTTTTGAGACAGAGAGAGGCAGAGCGTGTGCAGGGGAGGGGCAGAGAGAGAGGGAGACACAGAATCTGAAGCAGGCTCCAGGCTCTGAGTTGTCAGCACTGAGCCCGATGCAGGGCTCAAACTCATGAACCGTGAGATCATGACCTGAGCCGATGTCAGACCCTTAACCTTCTGAGCCACCCAGGTACCCTATCCCAAAAAGGATAATTTTTAAACACAGGTTTTTTTTTTTTTTGCATGAAGTTTGTAGATTTTTTGGGAAAAAGTCACTTTGTCTAAGTATGTGTGATACACATGTCTATTGTAATAAATGATGTTTAAAGGAGTTAAATGTTTAAAGGAGTTAAATGAATGTAAAAAATGTAAGCACTAAGGTGTGGAGTAAAGTTTCCTTTAAGGTAGGGTTGTGACAAGGTCTCTCTAGGAGGAGGAGGAGGAGTGTCACATGACCATCGATGAGGAAATAGCACATCTATAGTTGGGGCTTACAGTTGTGCAAATCTGGGGGTAAAGGGAGTCCCACGGCTCTGTCCGAAGCTAGCTCCTAGAGTGCTTTTCTACTAGCATCTCCTTTTGCTTTCTGTTCAGTGAAGAGTGAAGTGACCAGGAAGAGTCATATAGGCATTGAAGCTTGGAATTCTTATTTTGTTTTTTTGCCACTGAACTTTTGGGAGCGTGGCATTTCTTTTTTGGCTGCTTTAGGCATCTGGCTCCTGCTGATCCATATACCACAGGGTCAGGTCAGATCTGTGCTGCTGCAGGTCCTTTCTCCTGTGCTGTAATAATATGACATTTTACATCTGAATGCCATACACATGTCATTCAAAGGCCATTCTGCAGCTTCTGGAGCACAAGGAATCACTGAGTTTGCCATGGTTGCAAATATTTGAAAAGTCAAATGCATGTATGAAACAGTTTGTTAGGCTGCTGTTGGAGGAAAACAAGAACAAATTGAAATTAGTTGTTTGGGAGGAATATTTTGGCATGGTTTCTCTGAAGTTGGGTAAACATAATTTGTCCGTGTATCCATCTGGGCACACAGTAGCAGTCCTTCCACCCACAGAAGGAATTTGTACACATCAGACAAGTTACTAGTCTGAATCTTCAGGATGTGGTTAGACTGTTACCATGTGTGCATTTGTTTGTATACACTCTTGAATATTCTCTCTCTATGTAGTATTGAAGGCAGAGCCTCCCCTGGGCTACCTTGCTTTCTTTGGAGAACTTCCCTTTAGTCTGCTCTGGCAGGACCTTCTACTTCTTCCACGGGCAGTACATGTGTCAGGCTGATGGGTGCTCTGCTTCTTCTCTGTCTAGACTGGACACTTCCACAGCCATGGTATTCTAGGGCTTCAAATCTGTCCTAGAGTAAATCTTATGGCCCGGACTGTTTGCCCAGAGTCTCCCCTAGAGAGTATGTTTGCAGAATAAATTGACACCTTAGAATTTTTCACTAAGCCTGCAGTTCCTACCAGGTGAGTGCAGCTGTTTCTTTTCTCCCCTTAGGTTTGCTGTATCCTTACTCATCAACCCATGGCAAAGTGAATTTTGCCATTAAAAGTATCAGTTTGTGTACTTCAGAGAACAAGGTGGTTTTATTGAACTTCTTATTTTCTCACTAGCTTTTGTCGAGAGAAAAAAAATTCCGTGTCCCATAAACTAAAATGATAGCATTATAATGTTGCATCGTGATATGATTTGATTAACAATTATGGGCATATCTATGAATAAACCCTGCTTGACATCTTTTTTCTGCCTTTTGGCTGTTAATTGACTACCATGCTTTTCATACTTTCCAAAGCAGACCCTAAACTTTGTTGTCTGAAGCATCATAAGCAGGAGATGTGGTGAGGGTCATCACTATCATCCCTTCTTCTCCCTGCCTTTTTTCTTGCTTCTGGCATTGCCCAGTGAGCAGTGGACCTGTGTGACAGCTGGAATTCACAGTGATGACTGTCTGCACATTGACCTTAAGTGTACACTTGTGGTTTATGAAATTGGTTGGTGAAGGACTGCCTCTTAAAAATTTTCTTCTACAAAATTTATTTCAAAGAAACATACTACTAGATCGATTGTTTAGCAATACACTGGGGAATTTGCTTTGCTATTTTTAAACATTGGAAAAGCACTACATATGTGATCGAATAGGTCAACTTAAGTTGGAATGATGAACATAATTTCTTTAACATTTGTGGATGGCATGTAGGTCAGCCTTCCTGGAGTCTGTTTTGGATTGAGGTGGGATGTCAAGGTCAGGCAATACCCAGCCAGGTTGTCTTTGAGTGCAGCATACAGTTGGAAGGGCTAAGGCAAGAATGGAAAGAAGATATAGGGGCATATCTTTTATTTCTGGGTTTCCAGTTAGCTATGCCAGGAAGAACAAGGTAGCTGAACTCTGGGAAAGCTCCAGAACCTTGCTGCAGGGGGTGTATTTGGAGAGGAACAAGAAAATTTAATGAAAGTCAGAAAATGTGAGCCAGAGAGAAGATGAGGTATACGAAGCCTGGTTCAGCAATATCTGACAGGGGTTTCTTCTTGGGTGTGAGGCTCGAGGTGAGGGAGGGTAATACTTAATCTTATGCTAAGCAGTCTGGGGAAACTGTGAGTCCTGTGGAGATGTTTGTTATACATGCAAAGCCCTAGATCTATCTCTTAGAAATTCGGATTCAGTGGGTCTGAGATGGATTCTTGGAATCTGTATGTTTACAAGTGCTCCAGGTGAGTTTTATGATTGGGTTATTTTGGGAAACACTGCTGCTAAACAATATTTATTTTGTTGGATGGAACTCTTGTGTTGGCTGGCTCCCTAGGGGTCCAGTGAGTGATGCATAGTGAATCCCTGAATCATATCCATGGACATAATAATTCCACTGATGCTTTCTAAAGAGGTCATTTCAATGTGTCCCTCAATAAATTCTCCTAGAACAGTTTTTCAGCCCATTTGAAATTTGGTAGATGAACTTGGTCTGATTAAACACAGGAAGGATGGCTTCTCTGAACTCATTGCCTCTTCATCTTCCAAAATGTCTTTCAGAATATTGTTATACATATGTTAGCAACTCAGAGTGACTATTAGCTGTGAAATGAAATAGAAATCATAGGCTTTGGGTTTGCATTATAGCCATAAAACTTTAAAAAAATGTGTAGCCTCAAATAATGTATGCCATGATCAAAAGGAAATGTTAAAGAAAATGGAAAATGAAACTTTTAGATTCTTGTACACTGATAGTGGATAACTTGTGCATGGTAGAAGCTTGAAAAACACTGGAAGATTTCCCATACACACTGGTAAATGGAAATGTGTTTCAGTACAATGTTTATGTCTTAATTAGGACTAGCTGGCTATGCAGGTGTTTGAAGGAAACTTTTAGCCTTAGCAGAAAGAGGGCCTTATTATAAGAGTATAGGGGTTGGGAAACCTAAGAATAAGAGAGCAGCTGGGCCTCAGAGAGATAAGAGAAATAGGGGATAAAGAGGAAGCTGGCACAGACCTAAGGGATGCTGTGCTCCGTCTCCTCCACTTTTGCGTGCATATCAGCTGCTTTCTTATCTGTGTACAGACCCGATTTCTCTGTATTACTGGCCAGTTGATAGAAAAATGACTACCCAGTAGCACCCAAGTTGACATGTTACAGATCCAGCCTCATGGAGACATTGCCTTGGGTGTTCTCATGGTTCCTATTACAAACCCACAGGAGGAGAGATCTGATTGGCCTGGTTTGAGTCAGTGTACATCCCTGGGTTCATGGTTAACACAAGGCTGTCAGAGTCCATGTTTCTGGAGATACGGAATGGAATGTGGAGATGTGATCCATGAGAAAGGAGGATCCTTGTGAGATGATCCGCTCACCACAGAATACAGCTACTATGATATATATTTTTGAAGATTTTTGTGATTATTTTTTTCAGTGGAGCTAGACTGTATTGCTCCATTAAGACATTAGCATGGTTGCAGTTTTATCAACATGCTGCTGCTGCTGCTTCTGTGCTTTTGCATATGCTTAACAGATTTAGTCATTCCATTTAGTCCACCCTTCTTCACGTAACCTTTACTCATGTTTAAGTTTCAAGATTAAATGACTTTTCAGGAGAAGAACTCATCTGTCAGTTTTCCTTATTTCTGTATCTACCCCTCCCCTTCCCCAGTCCCTAATCAGATCAAGTTTTTTGGCCTGGAGGAAGGAAGGAAAGAGAGTTTAGAAAATGTATATATCCTTGAAGCCCTAGGCCCTGTACCCCCTACCTAATTTATATAAGTTTCTGTGCTAATTCCTATAAGTAATTAAATAGAGCTAGAACAAATACACAATTAGTATAATACAATGCAAAGTAAAAGTTCCGGAAGAACAGCATAGGGAGACAATAACATTAGGATATGGGGTCATAAAAGACTTTATGAAGGAGATTTCATTTGAGACTGGCTATCAAAAAGAGGTTGAATTTCTGGAGGATGAGATGACATTGGAGAGGGGATTCTAGGTAAGAGATCAGAGTAAATAGGAACATGGATATAGCAAAATTCACCGTGTGCAGAACTCATTTCACCAGAACAGAGGGCAAAAGTGCGTTAGGAGATTAATCTACAGAGCTTCACTTAGTTCTTATCCTCTGATGAGCAGAGTGAAGAAATCATGCCAAATTCCATTGACATTGAAGAACGATTGACAGATTTTTGATAGAGGAATTATATCATTAGAATGTAAGCTCCATGAGATCAAAAACACGTGTCTTTTTCTTTGCATCTTTAGGGTATGACATAGCATCTGACATGGAGAATGTGTGCTTAACAAATATTTGTGACTCGGCAAAGGATCAGAACTGTATTTCAGTAGCATTAATCTAGCAGTACCATCTTGAGTGAGTTACAGGGGAATACCAGGAGTTGTGAGGCCAATTTGTAGGTGAATGTAGCAATTCAGATGAGAATTAATGAAGGCTTTTCAGAACAGAAAGGGTGAAAGTTGACTAGAAAACACTGTAAAAGTAGCATCTGCAAGACAGACAGACACAAGCAAGGGAAGGAAGAGGCCCTTTCAGTCAAGGGACTAGATTCGCAAAAGAGTATGCAGACCAAACAAGACCTACAAATTACTGTTTTGTGAGAGAAAAATTTGAAATATTTAGTTCCCTATGCTTTTTAAATTGGGAACATTAAACCCAAATCAGTCAGAAGATAGATTTATTTATTTATTTATTTATTTATTTATTTCAAGATCAGTTTCTCTTTTATCCCTGTGTCATACTAAGAGTCTCTCTTTTGTTGTTGCATAAATGATGTCAGGCCTGAGCTTTATCCTAAAATTCTTTCTTTCTTTTTAACATCTTTTTTTTTTAATGTTTCTTCATTTTTTGAGAGAGAGAGAGAGAAAGAGAGCGAGCATGTGTGCAAAAGGGGCAAGTGCAGAGAGAGAGGAAGACACAGAATCTGAAGCAGGCTCCAAGCTCTGAGCTGTCAGCACAGAGCCCAACGTGGGGCTAGACTCATGAACCACAAGATTGTGACCTGAGCCTGAGCTGAAGTCAGATGCTTAACCTACTGAGCCACCCAGGCGCCCTTATCCTAAAATTCTCTTCGTATCCCCCCACCCCCTTTTTGACTGAAAGGAAATCGGGGGAGAGGAGAGGAGAGGCTGAGGTAGCACACAGATGTAAAGAAAAATAAAACAAAAACTGTCAGTTAACAAACCTTCCTGTGAGCAGAAGGAAATTAAAAGTTAGAACTGGCCTAGAGTTTCCTTTCTCAAAAAAAAAAGTTTGCAAAAAACATTGGTAAGGAAACAACCACCATGCTTATAAAGGGATAGCTTATATACTTCCTAAAGATAACCTTCATGAACTTTGCACTGCAGGGCTCTTTCTTTCCCCATCATAAAATCCTGTTCACATTAATGTGCTATGATTTTTCTTTTTCCAAAGTCTCTTGTCCTTAGAAAAGAAGAGCTAAATTAGCCAGGAAAGCACTCATTATAGACTATATCACGGGCGCTTTGTTAGGTACTGATGATGTGGTATCTTTTAAGTTGTTTATGTTTCCTGTGTTTGAGGAATTTATAATCTTGATTGGGGAACCAGGTCATCGGTGTGTATGTGGGTGTATGTGTATATGTATATATATTATTACAAAGCATATGCCAAATGCCAAAATAAGCCTGATTTCATAGTGTTTGTTTCATAAAAGGATCAAAACCACCAGTCAGGTACACTGCACCATTTAAGTGGATTTAATTTATCATTTCCTTCTCCTTAAGGAAAACACTTAAGGAATTCCTAAAGATCTCATGGAGAGAGAAAATCATGTTTGACAAATTAAATAGAACACAATTATTAATAGCTTACACTTGCTATAAATTGATCTCAAATGCTTGGTACTTGAATAATGAAACATGTTCTTTGATTTATGTTGTAACTCCATTGCCAAGTGTTTCCATAGTTACAGTGTTCTTTGTGTAAGGTCCCCAAGCTGGTTGTGTTAGATAGTCTCAAATTGCCCATTTTCTCAGATTGCATATTTGCAGTCTTTAGCACTGGGAAGAATTTAGTAGTTTGGTAAGAATTCAGAGTGATCTTTTAAAACATTCAAAACAGGGAAGGTAGAGTGATTAAAATATAGCACTTTCTTTGGAAATGAGTACAATAAGACCTAATTTAAACACACACATCTTCAGGAGAAAATTGCAGTTATTCATCTCTCTGGTAATTCAGAGAAGGCTTCTGCAGCATTTTTTCTCTGATAAAAAAGTATCTTGAGCTCACTGTTGTGGCTAAATATTGTATATGCTGAAATATAGTTACACATCAAAGTATAAAATCTGACTATTATATACATAATTAAAGTTAGTGTAACATATATGGGGCATCTAAAAAGAATAGTACTCACTGAGTATTTTATTTACATCATCTTGATAATTCTATGGGTGAGTGTTCTGAAGCTCTAAGAGATTAAGTAATTTGCTTCTGACCTGGAAGCTTGTACATAGGATCTAAAATTGTACCCTGTTGTATCTGACATTTACCAGTACCAAACATTTCAGATACCTGGCATTGTCATGATCTGCCTTTGGCCTGAACTTCACAATAACCAAGTTTAAAATGGGGACTGGAGTAGAACTTCCCTAAATCACAGATTTCGTTCAAATGAGTGATAAAAGCGAGCATACACGTGTGTGTGCACAAACACACACTCATGGACACAGTGCTGAGGGACACAGTGTTGGAGTTTATTTGCTGTGCGCTTTCTTTTAAGATAAAGGGAGGGGTGGAAAACAAAATTTTATTAGGCTCTAATGTCTAACCAGCTTCTTTTTCATCTCTTCAGCCTTGTGCCCTTCTGATGTCTTGATTTACCTGGCTTTATGTACTGTGGATTTTATCCAGTGAGATTCTTGTTATTCCTTACTTCCTGATTCTTTTCCTTTTGCTTGCTATGATTGCTGAAAACCACTCAAATAAAATGCCACCTGTTAGGAAATGATCAACTTTTTTAAAAATTAAAAAAAAATTCTTTTTAATTTTAGAGAAAGAACGTTTTGAGTAGGGGAGAGGATCAGAGGAGAAAGAGAATCCTAAGCAGGCTCCACTCTCAGTGTGGAGTACAACACAGGGCTCAATGCCATGACCCCTGGGATCATGACCTGAATCAAAATCAAGAGTCAGATGCTCAACCAACTGAGCCACCCAGGTGCCCCTAACTGACCAACTTTTTAAAGGAAAGCTGGCATGCCTGTTTATCTCCTGGGATTCTGTATTGACAAGGAGAGGTCAGTTCCACATTATGTATACACATATAGCCTTTGGAATAGTTTTACATAGGGTTTTTCTTTCTTATTTTACATGTAAGAATGGACACCTGGGTAAAGAGTTTCTTTGGGGGGTGATGAAAATAATCTAAAATTGATTATAGTGATGGTTGTACAACCTTGTGAATACACTACAAATCAATTGCATACTTTATTTTTTTTATTTTTTAAAATGTTTTTATTTATTTTTGAGAGAGAGAGAGAGAGAGAGACAGCGTGAACAGGGGAGGGTCAGAGAGAGAGAGAGACACAGAATCAGAAGACAGGCTCCAGGCTCTGAGCTAGCTGTCAGCACAGAGCCTAACGCGGGGCTCGAACCCATGAACTGTGAGATCAAGACCTGAGCCGAAGTCGGACGCTTAACTGACTGAGCCACCCAGGTGCCCCCCGGTTGTATACTTCAAATGGGTGAATTGTATCATGTGAATTATTTCTCAGTGAAGTTGTATAAAAAGTTGTTGGATTCATGCCTGTCTTATCAACTAGGATGTATGCAACTTCCTTGAAGAGGAGGTCCAGGACTGTCTTTGCCAAATTCTCATGATCTATTACAAAAACTAGCACATGGGGGGCCTGGCTGGCTCAGTCGGTAGAACATGTGACTCTTGATCTCTGGCTCATTGGTTCAAGCCCCATGTTGAGTTTAGAGATTACTTAAAAATAAAATCTTAAAAAAAAAAAAAAAGCAACAACTAGCACATAGATGGTCACCAAATGTTGAATAATGAATGAATCCCCAAGTATTATTTAATGTCCAGGACAGAATTCTCAAACGATGTGACTCACCATGGAGTAATCACTTCAGTTACAGCTGTTCTTTAATTCCATGTAAATATTGGCTTCCTGTTTTTATATTTTTAATTTTTTTAATGTTTCTTTATTTTTGAGAGAAAGAGACAGAGTATGAGCCAGAGAGAGGCAAAGAAAGAGGGAGACACAAAATTGGAAGGAGGTTCCAGGCTCCAAGCTGTCAGCACAGAGCCTGATGCGGTCTTGAACCCACCAGCAGTGAGATCATGACTTGAGCCGAAGTTGGACACTTAACCGACTGAGCTACCCAGGCGCCCCTCCAGTTTTTATCTTAATTGAACATTCAGAAAAGTTTGAAAATGCCTGGCCTGGAATACTGAGTTTTATTCCTAAATATGATTTACTCCTCCTTCAGTGCTTGGGATGGTGACGATGATGTGATGATGATAGCTAATTGAGCACTTTCTATTCAAAACATTTAAAATATATATTAACTCATGTAATCCTCACAACAACTTGGTGTAGGTTCTATTGTTATTCCCATTTTTTAGATGATAAAATTGAGGAAAAGTAACCTGCATGAGATCATGCAGGTAGTAAGTGGTCAAGGCAAAGTTCAGTATGTCTCTGAAACTTGCACATTTTTGTTAATAGATTTTAGTTTTTAGATCAGTTTTAGTTGACAACAAAAATGAGTGGAAGGCACAGAGTTCCCTTTTTCACCTCCCCCATTGCACATGCATAGCCTCCCCCAATATGGGCATCCCCCACCAGAGTTGGTACATTTATTTACAATGATGGAACTCTTTTGACACATCGTAGTCACCCAAAGTCCATAGATGACATCAGGGTTCACTTTTGGTGTTGTAGATTCTGTGGGTTTGGACAAACCTGTAATGACATTGTATCCACCATTGTCATATCATACAGAGTAGTTTCATTACCATAAATCGCCAGTGTGCTTCACCTAAAAACCCAAACTTTGAACTAGTGCACTAGGTTGTCCCTTAATGTTTATTTCAGCACTGGCTTCCCTGACTGTTTTCCCTTCTGAATTCACAGAATATGTTGACTGCACTGCTCTTAAATTTTTATCTTACATTGTTTTTAACTGGTATATTGTTGAACTTTCGGTGAATCCTACTTATTCTACTTGATTCTAAAACCTATGAGAGTAGGGACTAGCTCTGTCTCTTTCTAATCCTGACCCTATACTGCCCCTCGTATTATCAAGACCATGAATGGTGATTTTGTATTGTGAATGGAAATCCTCTTCACAGTAGTGCTCTGTTAAGGCCAGTATCCCTTTCACAATGTGGATGTCTTCATAAAATATAATTATTGTTTTTTTAATGACAGACTCCTTTTCACTCATCCTTAACAGTTCTACCCTTTAAATATCTCCATGGAAGTGTTCTATCAATAGGCCAATCCTTCTTTTTTAAAGCTGTGGTAAAATACACAGAACATAAAATTTACCATTGTAATTACTTTAAAATATAAAATTCAGAAGCACTAAGTATATTTACCATGTTGTGGAACCATCAGCACTATCAAACCCCAGAACATTTTAATCACCATAAAAGGAAGCACCACAACTATTAAAATCATTCCCTGTTCTACTATACCTGCAACCTGAGGGAACCACTAATCTGCCTTCTGTCTCTATGGATGTCCTTAGTCTGAATATTTTGTATAAATGAAATCATGTAGTATATGGCTTTTGGTGTTGGCATCTTTCACTTAGCATAAAACTTTCAAGGTTCATCCATGTCATAGCATGTATCAGTACTAAATCCCTTTTAATAGCTGACTAATATTCCACTGTATGACTACACCATATTTTGTTTTTCCATTTATCTGTTGATAGACATTTGGGTTGTCTCCACATTTTGGCTATTGTAAATAAAGCTGCTCTGAGCATTGATGTACAAGTATTTGTTTGATACTTGTTTTTAATTCTTTTGCATATGTCTCTAGGAGTGGACTTACTGTATCATATGGAATTTTTTATTTAGCTTATTGAGTAACCTCCAGTATCCCTTTTATAATGTCATATTGTATAGCACATACAGATGTTACTACGTATGTTGCAATTAAACACCTCCCTTTCTTGCTTTCCTATAGCTAACTGGTCAGCAGGTCATTTGTTTATTCTTCTGTTTTTTAATTTTCTATTTTGGCTCCTCAAGCGTTCCTTCTTTTCTTGAAAACTTAGCTATGTATGTATGTATGTATGTATTTTTAGCTATGTATTTAAAAGGAGGTTTGTATATTGCATTCTGAGTTTCTTTGAGTTCTGCTAGGAAAGGCTTTTCAGGTTATTTGGTCTACCCCATTGCCATTAATGAATTAATGAATTATTAATGAATTAATTAATATTCCTTAGGCTACAATGTTTATTTGGAGTACTTGTTCACTTTTAAAAACTCAAACTGATAGTTACATTTGTTAAATAAGGATCTCTATAAATGCCAGCTGCTGAGTGAAGGTTATGTATATGGGAACAATTCCCAATGGCCACATTAGATTTCCATGGATAATAGCTTTGTGCTCAGATCACAGGCATTTATGTACCCTGATCCCTGGCTGTGGTTTATGCATGCTGCTTCCCCAGGTTGTGTACTGTAGTCACAATCTTTGAGGAGAATCATGAATATAATTCCCATGGGAATGATTGTCTCTGAGTTTTATAACTCAGGGAAGTATTCTTAGAGTTGCTGTCTGTTATTCACTAGAGACCTAACAACAATTAAATGAAAGTCTTACATTTCTATAGTTATTTTATTAAAAATTTTTTTAAATGTTTATTATTTATTTTGAGAGAGAGGTGGGGAAGGGGCAGAGAGAGTGGAGAGAGAGAATCCCAAGCAGGCTCTGTGCTATTAGCACTGGGATTGAAGTGGGGCTCAATCCCAGAAACCATGAGGTCATGACCTGAGCCAGAATCAAGGGTTGGACTCTCAACTGACTGAACCACCCAGGCATCCCCCTGTAGTTCTTTTGAAAAACAACTTTATTGAGGTATAACACAAACCATACAATTTACCTATTTAAAGTGTAAAATTCAGTGACTTTTAGTGTATTTACTGACTTGTGTAGCCATCACCACAATCACATTTAGAACATTTTTATTACACCAGAAAGAAACCTTGTACCCTTTTCCAGTCAATTCTCAGACTGTTCTTCCCTTAGCCTGGCAACCACTAATCTACTTTCTGTCTCTTTAGATTTGCCTATTTTGGACATTTTATGTAAATGGAGTAACGCAAAAATATGTGGTCTGTTGTGTCTGGCTTCTTTTAGTTAGCATAATATATGTAAGATTCATCCACATTGTAGCATGTATCAGTACTTCATTCATTTTTATGGCTGAATACTATCCCATTGTATGAACATACCACATTTTGTTGATCTATTCATCAGTTGATGGTTATTTAAATTGTTTCCACTTTTTGGCTATTATGAATAATGTGGCTATGAACATTGTGTATAAGTGTGTGGGTACATATTTTTATTTCCCTTGAGTATATCCTATGAGTGAAATTACTGGATCATATAGAACCTCTATGTTTAATCATTCAGGAACTATAGCCTGTTTTTCCATAATTCTTTTAACTTAAGGAAGTAATAGTTATATCTACTCATTTATCTTTATAATATCTTCGATATTTAGAAGAATTGTTCTCTCCATTTTAGAAATGAGAAAACCAGGGCACAGGAAATTGAAATTGTTTGCTTGAGGTCACATAGTTAATAAGAGGTGTGTCTCCTAACACCCCTAGAGGCCAACTTTCTCTTTTGAGCTTCTAGCCTTCATCTGTATCCACCTACAGATATAAGGTGAGGAAAATATGGCTGAATAGCAATGCATTAAAAATATTAAAAAATGTAAATCTCAAAAGTTAATGTGATCTTAGTTGTGTTAATAGAAACATCCAAATGGATGTTTGGAACAAGGGAGGATATAATCCTTCTAACTTTAGCACTTAACTATCCCATGGCTAAAATGTTAGTTTCTATCCAGGATGATATACTTTCAGACAAGCACTGTCAAAGTGGAGTTTGTTCAGAGAAGAGTAGCCAATGAAATAAACACTATGATGCAAGAATAGAGGCTAACGTGATTAGCCTGGAGAAGGGAGGAGACTTACAGGAATGTGATAGCTTCTTGCAGTATTAGAAGATCTTTCATGTGGAGCATGTAGAAAAAAGTTTTAGATCTTTTTCTTCTGTCTTGCCCCAGAGGAAAGAAACAAGAAGTTGCAAGGAGATAGATTTGTTTCAACATTTATATCCGAATTCATATCAGAATAATTTTTGAAAATTGGAGTTAGTTGAAAATGAATTGGGCTGCCTTGGGAGCTCAGAAACATCTCTATCGATAACAGTATCCAAACAGGATCAAGATGACAGCCGGTAGGGAATTCTATAATGGTGATTCAGGCATCCTAGGGTTGCATTACATGATGTTTGAGATCTCTTGCAGCCACGAGAAACTAATTCTTTGAAGTCTATGGAAAACAAAGGTGGGGGAGGTTACAATTTGCAGGACAGTATGTATGTATAATGTAAGGATGAGTATATTATCATCCTTTTGAAATTTGGTAGCCAAATCATAAAATTTGAAAGCAGGGAGGGACCTCATTGATTGCTTTGTCTATGCCCCTTCGTTACATAGACAGCGACACTCAGATACAGACGTTACTCACCTTGCCCAGCGTGAAATACCCAGTTACTGGCAGAGTCTGGATTAGAATCCATATCGTTTTAAAACAAGTAAAAGAATTACTCATTTTAACAATTAAATAATACAAATAACTTACTGGATAGAAATACTAACAAATCCACGACTAGCTTATGACTAGATGCTTAAAGTATTTTTAATAAAAGCTAGATATATTCAGGATGTCTTTCTAACCTTTAGAGGACAAAATCAAAGAGCATGAATGACAAGCTTTACCATAAAACTTACCCTAGTGCGGCTGTCAGAGAGAAGATATTAAACTGAATGAACCATTGATCTGACACAGTATGGCCTTTTAAACTGTTCTGTGTCTGTATGTTTTTGCTCTCTTTGCCTTTTGTCATTGTTTTTGAATGTTCTATTATTTTTGTTGTTTGATCCCACCGATCTTGTTTTATTTCAGGTTCACCTTTATCTCAGTGTCTTCAATGTCTAACACAACACATGCCTTAAACAGTAAAACCATTCAAGGCTTCTAACATCAATAATGATAAAAGCAGTAAAGCATTTAAGAACAATGAAATAATAGCAGTGGGGGAAAGAAGTTCTGGGCTCGGTTGAAGCTTGGCTAGAAGCATGTCAGCCAGTCATGAGGCCTATGCAGGACTGCTGAGGTGGTCAGGTTAGACACAGATATGCTAGACTGTGGATGGAAAACAATTCTGTCCTCAAAATTTAGGCACATAGCATGAAAATATTTCAACAATTGGTAAACATGTAAGACTGGAATGAGAAATGAAATCTAACCTTGATCATTGTTTTGAATATTTTAAAAGGAGTTTATCAAATCATTTTTTGATTGTTTAAAGTGGATCTTGATTCACTTCTGCTCTTCTGTGGGATTGCATGTCTTAATCTTCCCAGTTGCATCCTGAAGAGAGGATGGTTTAGGATAATTTGCCTATTTCTAGTTCTCTTGTCAGTTTTATTATTGCATGAAATACCCTGTGGTATTTATATATGCCCACAGAGGCCCAGAGATGAAAAAAAGGGCATTTTAATCTGTCTTTTATGGTATATAATCAGAAAGTGTTTGAGAAGCTTGGCATAAATTATGAGTATTTTCAGTGAGTCATTGACAAAGTATCTTCAGCCACAAAATCTTGTGAAATTGAGTTTCATAATTGCATCACACTCCTTTGGTACCATTGTTGGAGTCAGAATTCACTGGGGGAAACACTAACTTAATTGCCAAACTTTATCTCTCCTCCCTTCAGCACACCTGCGAAGTGCTTATCATAATAGGAATTATGCCTGTTCCAAGGAGAGGCTATCCTTGTGAATTAGCCAATTAGCCAGTGTTCCCTATCTTATCTTTCATTCCCAAGCCTATGAATTTTCTTTTCCAAGTACTGACACTATTTGTGAGCTTGTAAATTGAAATGTATGTATTTTTTTGCTTGACATCTCACCACTGCATAATATGACCTTCAGCTATGCTTTCAGGAAGTGATTATATATGTCTGGGTTTAAAAAAAATCTGCATACTGGATGTGGAAACTGATTTTTTTAAACAAATTAAAAAAACCTCCCATTTCAGAGTGTTTCTTGGCACATGAAACAAAGTAGTTTTCAACAGAAGTAAAAGAAGACTAGAATGAAATTTGTACAAAGCATGTTTCTGAAAAGTCAGCACATTTGGCTGTCAATTATGGACAAAATCCATAATTGACCAGAGATAAAACACTGGTCCCTCCAGGGAGGAAGACTGATTGTCACATAGCAAGAATCCTGGCTGACCTAGAATAGTTCAGTATACAGAGTGGAGCGGATCTCACAACCAGAAAAATCACCTGAGAATATTTTTTAAAAATACAGTTGTTTGGTTTTTGCCATTGCAGATTCATTCTTGATTCATGGATAAGAGTGTATTTGAAGATTTGCTGCAACCTTGAAACTGACTTTTCCTCTGTGTTCTGATGTGGGCTAGTGGAGGAAGTGGGGGGGGGGCTTATTTTATAGAGTTAATATGAGCAAGAAGAAACATTGCATGAAACTTTGGTCTTAAGAATGACCATTTATGAAGTTAAATTGTTACATTATCCCCAAAGTACCAATAAATTAAAGAATTTGTGAGAAAAGCAGAGTTCAGAGTAATTTTAAAGTCTGTTGCCAATTTGGGGCACCTGGGTGGCTCAGTTGGTTAGGCTTCTGACTTCAGCTCAGGTCATGATCTCACAGCTCATGAGTTTGTGCCCCGTATCAGGCTCTGTGCTGACAACTCAGAGCCTGGAGCCTGCTTCAGATTCTGTCTCAGTTTCTCTCTGCTCCTCCCCCACTTGCGCTCTCTCTCTCTCTCTCAAAAATAAACAAACGTTTTAAAAAATTTAAAAAGGGGTGCCTGGGTGGCTCAATCAGTTAAGCATCTGACCTTGGCTCAGGTCATGTTCTCACAGTTTGTGGGTTTGAACCTGTTTTGGATTGTGTGTCTCTCTCTTTGCCCCTCCCCTGCTCATGATCTGTCTCTATCTCTTAAAAATAAATAAATGTTAAAATTTTTTTTAAAAAGTCTATTGCCATTTCTTGGATCATGAAAGGCCTTAGGGTATTGGTGTTGACGTTTTGGGTTCACTTTCCTTCCTCCTTGTCCTCTGAGGCTGTGCATATGCAGCAGATGGACCAGATTGCGGCACAGCTGACCCATTAATTTTGACCATATTCATTATTAGAAACTTCCATTGGTTGTGCATCAATTCACATCAGCCACAAAAATGGCCACAATGAATGCATTTTCAGTACCTTATAGGCTATTCATTTATGGTACACAAAAAAAGGTAAAATGTCAGTTAAGAATTCTGTTTGAGGAGGGATGTAAATCAGCTTGAGTATAATTTTGGACATCTACTAGTAATTTTTTTTATTAATCCTCTGAGTTCTTAAGCTCAGAGAAAGAATCTCAGAGGATCTTAGTAAATGTGAAATGTATTATAAGTAAAGGAATGGACCATAGTTCATTTTTGTATGTGAAAGAATATAGCTAATGATCTCTTTGTGTTTATTATTACTAGCTTGTTGCTGGATTCCACCTAACAGTCTCTTTGTTTCCTGGAACAGACAAATGCAGATCTCTTAAAGAATCGGTGCTCAGTTGCTTTTCGTTGTATTAGGACATTGATCTTTGTGGTAACACATTCCTAAGTTTGTAGTTGAGGATTTTAAGCAGTCAGTAAAGGCAGAAAATTAAAGGAGAGAAAATCCAGAACAAGCTGTTCAAAACTAATCAGTAGGAAATTATGTAAACTTTTAATTAACTAGGGCATCTAGGGAAAGGCTATAGAGTATAATGAAATATTTTTGAAATGAGGCAAAGCAGCCAAACTAAAACAGGGTTAGTTGAAGTGTTTCCAAAAGGAAGGGAGGGAATATCTTCCCTGCCTAGGGAGCACTGCTTGACCTTGTGCCTTATTTTTGGCTGTGAAACTCTGTGCCAGCATTCTTGGGCAGGGGTGAGTATACAAGGAGAGTCTGGAGTTGAGTGAACCAAAAAGCCAGCAAGTCTGGCTTCCACTTTTTTTTAAGTTTGTTTATTTTGAGAGAGAGCAAACAAGCAGGGGAGGGGCAGAGAGAAAGAGAGAGAGAGAGAGAGAGAGAGAGATTGAGAATCCCAAGCAGGTTCCCTGCTGTCAGCACAGAGCCTGACATGAGGCTTGAATTCATGAACCGTGAGATCATGACCTGAGCTGAAATAGAGAGTCAGATGCTTAACTGACTGAGCCACCCAGGCGCCCCTGGCTTGCACGTTTTATTGGATGATGTTCATGTAGTAAAATGGATTCTGAATACAGACATTATGGTCTAGCTGCAAACCTCTGACCTCTCATTTACAAATGAGCCAAAATGATTAGCCAGGATTTAGAATAAATCTCTAAATGTTAGGTCTGGATACACCAGATGGAGAAAGACTGAAGGTTCTCTGTCTTGTGCTCATATACAGTTCAATGTTCAAAATCCCTACTTACATAATTTATTTTTTTAATTTTTAAGGTTTTAATTACAGGTAGTTAATATAATAAACTAAATATTTGTTTCAGGTGTACAATATAGTGATTCAATACTTCCATACAGTGGCTGGTGCTCATCACAACGAGTGCTCTCCTTAACCCTATCACCTATATAACCCATTCCCCCACCCACTCCCGTCTGGTAACCATCAGTTCTCTGTAGTTGAGTCAGTTTTGGGGATCCTGGGTGGCTCAGTCAGTGAAGCTTCCAACTTCAGCTCAGGTCATGATCTCATGGTCCATGGGTTCAGGCCCCGCGTTGGGCTCTATACGGACAATTCAGAGCCTGGAGCTTGCTTCAAATTCTGTGTCTCCCTCTCTCTCTCTGCCCCTCCCCTGCTCACATACACACTCTCTCTCTCTCTCACTCTTAAAAATAAATAAATAAATAAACATTTAAAAAAATTTAGTTGAGTCAGTTTCTTAATTTGTCTCTCTTTTTCTCACCTTTTTCCTCCCTTTGCTCATTTGTTTTGTTTCTTAAATTCCATACAAGAATGAAATTATATGGCACAGTAAAACCTTGTTTTACGAGCATAATTCACTCCAGAAACATGCTTGTAATGCAAAGCAGTTGTATATCAAAGCAAATTTCCCCTTTCCCCAAAAGAAATAATGGAAACTCAAATGATTCATTCCACTATTCATATGAAAATGATTACAATACTATAGTATAATACAAAATACTAAAGAAAATAAAGTATATGAAGAAAAAGAAATTAACCTGAACTTACCTTTGAAAACCTTCATGGCTGGTGTGAGGGAGACAAGAGAGAGGAGGGTTATTGTGTAAGACGTCTTTCACCATCCCTAACATAATCACTGCTATCTATTGGCTAAATGGAATCTTGTTCTTTTCATGCAGCTTTAACAAGGAACCTTTCCAATGACACTTGGTTTTGCCTTCTTTTGAGGATTTCTTGGAAATGTGACATTGCATTGTCATTAAACAGATTCATCGCTTGCACTGCTACAGCCTTATTCGAGTGGTGTTTTTCTACAAAATTTTGCACTGTTTCCCGCATTTTACACATCTCCCTAATCTCATTTGAAGTGAGGGATTCCTCTGCCTTTTTCTCCTCCTATGTAGACCAGATGTCGACGTAGACTTCTAATAAAATCTTGCAATTTTGGCCACTTGCGTACCTCATTCATACTTCTCAATGATTTTCTTCTTAACTTTCACTGTAATCATTTCCTTTTTCTTACTGCCTTTCTTTTCAAACTTTTTTCTGCATGGGGGCCATTGTGTATGTTCACATGGATGTTGACTACAGTACAGTATTAATAAACTCTTGTCATATACAGACTTTAATGTAAGTAGCAATAAGGCAGCAGAGGAAAGGGTCTATATCTCCAGGCATCCTGACCTAGAATGAAGCAAAGCATTCCTAAGCTAATCTTGCATGGAAAAGCAAAGGACTGTCCATAGATGTTTTGAAGTGACAAAAAATACACTAGTGCCCATTGTGGGCACCTTCAAGCTTTCTGAAAAATCACTGATTTCTGCCAAACACTGTGGCCTGAGACTGAGCATCCAACCATGGGAGACGATCACCCACAATCCCACAGCATGCACACGCGAGAGAAGAATCATTGGCTTAGTTGTGATCATGTGACATTTAGCATCATGTATTACTCATACTCCCTCCCCACTGCAGCAGCTGTGGTCTGCTTCTCCCAAATTGTGTCTCCACACTTCGTACCTTCTTCATTGTGGCCTCTTACCTACCTCTAGTTGTGGAGTTTGTTCTGCCAGTCTTCAGGTCAATTTCTGGGGTATTTAGTATGATATGATACTTACCTAGTTGTATTTGTGGGAGGAGGTGAACCTAGGGTCCTCCTACTCCACCACCATCTTTCCCAGTTCAATTTTTATAAATATCTGTTGGATGCCTATTAGAGGCGTTGTCCTAATGCTGCATGGGACAAATATATGAGTTAAGTCATTCATTCCATTGCCCTTTAAAAGCGTACAATCTGGGGGCACCTGGCTGACTCATTCAGTAAAGCATGTGACTCTTCATCTCAGGGTTGTAAATTTGAGTGCCATAACCATAGCGGGTAGTGATGCAAAATAATACTCCTATGTACAAAGCTCTTAAATGTCTATCACTAGTCCTACCGTCTGTCTTAAACCCCAGATCTGAATAGTCCACTGCTTGTTGGATCTCTCCCATCAACTCTTTTCCCTAATTTTAAAATTCATGATAAAATACATGAAACATAAAACTTAACCTGGACCATTAAAATAATTATTTTAGGGAGAGAGCATGTGAGTAGGGGAGAAGGGCAGAGAGAGAGAGAGAGAGAGAGAGAGAGAGAATCTTAAACAGGCTCCACACTCCACACACAGCCCAGTGCAAGGCTCAATACCACTACAGGGCTTGATCCCATGACCCTGGGATCATGACCTGAGCCAAAATCAAGAGTTGGACACTCAACTGATGGAGCCACCAAGCACCCCCCCACCCTGACCATTTTTAAGTGTATGGTTCATTAGTATTAAATATATTCATAATGTACAGCCATCACCACCGTCTATCTCTATGTGAATTTTAGGACAGCGACTTGGCATTACTTATGATCACTGAACTATTTAATAGGAAGTCCTCTGTGACATTTTTATACAAAATCTTTTTTTGAGAGAATCCTCTCCAGATTGTTTGAATTTTAGGTAAATGGCAGGGTCTGATCATTTAAGCCAACATAAGGCTACATGGTGTTCTCTAAACCCTTAGAAAAAAACAGTTACAGGATATAGGTTTTGGAAAAGATAGTTCCTTTCTAGAGTAAAAGGGAGAAAAAATCACGTCCAAAAAAAACCAGTTAACATGCCTTTTGACTTTCAAAAAAATCTAGTTGGAAAATAATCAGCAATTGCCCTTAGAAAATAAAAGAATTTAGATCTGCTGTTGCCCCTCTGCTCCTGCCATTCTGTTCCTGTTTTCTCAATAGTCTTATTTTTTGCTTTGCAAATGGATAGCTTAGGGGATTTTCTACCATAGTGTATAACATATGCATGTAATATGTAAGCTATGAAAAATTAACCTAAATCTTCAGTGGCTACCTTTTGTTAAGGATACGTAAATCATGATAACTTCAAAATACATAAATCAGGATAGCTCATCTGCATAATCTTTATGAAACCTAACATAGGCTTACTTTCCATAGCAGATGCTTTATAATTGTTTCCTGATGAAATTTAAAATTTCCACGTCCACTTTTCCGTGTCCACTAATAGGCAGTATTTGAAGAAACTTTTCTGACTTAGTTACTTTAATACATCTAGCCACTTAGTTTTCTCCCTTCTTTGTTCAAAGGAAGAACACTTACTACATTTGTTAGTGATAATCACATTTTTAAATTTTCTAGACTCTGTTGAATCATTTTGGTTAAAAAGTCAGAAGTTAGGGGCACCTGGGTGGCTCAGTCGGTTAAGCATCCGACTTTGGCTCAGGTCATGATCTCACTGTTTGTGGGTTCGAGCCCCGCATCAGGCTCTGTGCTGACAGCTAGCTCAGAGCCTGGAGCCTGTCTTTGGATTCCGTGTCTCCCTCTCTCTCTGACCCTCCCCTGCTCACGCTGTCTCTCTCTCTCTCAAAATAAATAAATAAACAAGCAAACAAACAAACATTAAAAAAATTTTCAGTCAGAAGTTAATATTTTTCCATCAATATTTTCATTTATTTGAATCATCAAATGTCTTTTGGCCTTGAACTTGAGCATGCTGCACAGTCTTTTTTTTTTAATCTTGCAGTTATTTATCTGTTTATTTGCTTTTATTTTAGAAGTGATTTGCATCCCCTCTAGCAGGTAAAATCAGATCTATCCTGGAGAAATGGTAGAGTGTTAGAGTCCAGCAGTGATGTCTTCCGATGGGTTAAGCGTGACCACCCACACATTTCACACTCACAGGTAGACAAGGTAAATTTTCATAGTGTTTGATATGAAAGTTTAGATCTTGTCAGCTTTCTCTTGAAGTTAGTAATGTACTGCAGAATGCCATTTGCTCATAAAGGCAACAACCACATCAATTTTACCTTATTAGTTTCCAGGAAGTTCCAAATTATGTGGATATTGACTACTATCTAATTGATGTATTTAAGACAGGCTTTTAGCTATAAAGTCCAATTTGGCCATTTGAATTTTTTATTATAAGTTATTGCAAAATAATTGATGGGCTCACTGCATGATTGATCTAGTTTGGCTACAATAGCAGTGGGAAAAAACAAAAATTAATGAGAAATGATTCATTTTACCATGTATAAAGCTATGAGCTCAATACAAGAAATATAGAATACCTCATTTTTTTTGAAAGAACACATTTAAATACTTCACATGAATATATTTAAGAAGGTTATTCCTTAACATTCAAATAAAGATCATGTGTAGTTTTTTTTCAAAGATGTGAATGACTCCCTTAAAATATGTGTGATGGTTCCTAACATAAGTGTCCAAGAATGGCTCATCCATGTGAGCCAAAATCAGGCTCCGCAAAATCAGAGGCCTGAGGGACTTTCTGAGTGCATACTGACTGGGCTGTCATTGCTTGAAGCTTGGTTAAATCCTCTGGATCATGGAAAATCTTCAATTTTAGCAAAACCCAAGTGAAAGAAAACCCAAGTTTGCCACCAGGTATCAGTTATTTAGCATCAATAACTTGTGACAGAGTAAGAGAACTAAGTGCATAGAAACTCTGTGCTATAGGGATTCTGGGGCCATTCTTCCAATTTGCTTGATGAATTTAGACATGAGTCAGTCTTACCATGGGCTTATAGAAACAGTAGCCTACCCAAATTCAGGCTATGTGTAGAAGCATAAAGAATTCCTTGTCCTTTTAGCATGGAATAATTCCAGACTCTTTATCTGCTACTTTTTTCTTTCCATATGAAACTGGATGTGTTAGTGCTTCTTGGAAAACTTGGTTCCAAGAAAAGTAACTCAGAAATGGGATGTCTCTTAGTGGTTAAGAGTGGTCAAGGGCACAAACTTTGGAGTTAGACCTGTGTTCAAGTCCCAACTCTGCCACTACTGTAGTTTCAAAATGGGGCTAGTACCCAGCCTCATAAGATTATGGTAAGAATAAAATGAGATAATTACTGAAAAAGTGCTTATCTGTTGAATTGGCACAAAGCGAGGACTCAAGGCAATTGTTACTATTATAAATCATTGTTTCTTCATATAAAAACAGTATACTTTTGCAAATTTTCAAAAATTTTGGAAATATTATATGGACACTCTCAAGTGTCCATATCACGCTATGCCAGAGATAGTAATTGGTAACATTCTTAGTGTATTGCTTTGTAGTGTTTTCCTTACATATGTATGTATTCCTGTGTACATGCGCATGCGTGTGTGTGTACATAAATGTAAGTCTGGCAGATAGTAACTGTTTAGTAAATATTTTTTGAATGATATGGGATTTGGCAGAATGTGTCCTTTTTAGAAAATAGCTACATAGTATTCTCTCATGAATGTACCACAATTTATTTAACCAAATCCCTATTGTTGGACTATTATTTCTACAAAAAAATAGATTTTCCTATTAGAAAGGCCTTTGAGATGAACATTTATGTTTGTAAACCTTTATATATGTATTTGATTATTGCTTTAAAATAAATGCCCTTAAAGTAGAATTATTGAGTCAGATGTTATAAGCATTGTAAAATTTTTGGCCCAGATAGCCAAAATGCCCAATGTAAAAGTTGCGCCAAGAACAGTATTGCCTTTCTAAACTTTGCCAATTTAATATATCAGAAATGGTCTTTTGTCATTTTTTGCAGACTTGTATAGTTTCGATTAATATTTTTGACTATTAATGCAACTGAATGTTTTCCTCCTATGTTTAACAGTGCGTAAGAAATTCCCTTTTCTTTGTAATGATTTTTCTCAAACTCCTCAGCCATTCTAGTAATATTTCCTGTCCCAGAATAGTACACCATAGTTCCTAGGAAGAAAAGGGAAAATAGTTGTGCATGTGTTGTAAGTAGAGGGTACCTTCTTTGATTGACTTGAATGTTAAGCCATGATCGGTAATGACAGTTTACTCCTAAACTGTTCAGTTTACCCATTGACATGGATATGCTATAACCTGTCATGTTTGGCTTATAGATCTCCCCAGGAATAATGTTCCAGGATAGTGAGCAAAAGAAATGTTTTCTGGGGAAAGAATCAGGGCAAAAATGTTGTGATTTCAGACATCACAACTTTTCCCTACAGCAGACTATATCCAAGAGCAAATCTGTGCCAGCCATGTAGATGAATCGGGTATTTCTAGGAGTGTATGTGATGGCTAGAATTGAGATTTCTGGTGACAAGCCTGGGCTACTCTCAGATACCCATTTCTGGGCATCTCAGACAGAGAGAGGACTTGAAGAGCAAGGATTGTTTCACACCCAGAGACCGGGAAACCTTTGTACTTGTTCATAGAGCTTTTCATTTTTCAGATTATTTCCTTCTGCCTGTTAGGACTTGTGTTCTCACAAGTTCCTGCTCTCATACCAGGGGAGTGAATAATTGAATTTAGATAGTTGGTTTTTTAGTTGGCTCATTCCTTTCCATATGGAATTTATATAGAAGAAATGGATCTAAGAGAAAACATCCAGGGGAGACAACTCTGAATGCTTATGTGGATGAATATATACTTGTTTCCTTCGATACAGTGAAACCTATGTAAAAGGAAAGTACTGTCTAAAGAGGATAGTGTGCTTTATTTATACCACCATCTAGGTATATTTGCCATTGAATGTTTTTTATTACAAGTGTCAAAAAGCAGGTTGAGTCAGAGCTCACTTAAATTAATAGGGGAAATACTTGTTCTTTTATAATGTTAAACTATATGTTTGGAAATAGAGGCTTAAGAAACTTATATCCTTAATATTTGTGACAAACTATGGCTATTCAAGGGTTAAGAGGCATCTTGTTGGAAGTAATTTATTTATTTTCCATTAAAATTGACACCACTTTAGAATTTGCAATTTGAGGTCTATTTGGTTAAGACCTCACTTCCCATCTGATACTTTAAAATTGTTACTCTCCAAGCCAGGGAGATGACATTTTCTGGGCTGACAAATGATGGCTCTGTATCAAACCAGCAATGTCTAGTAACCGTCCAAGAGCTGTGTGGTTTTTAAGAGATTTATTATGCAGAGACAAGAAGCAAACATGTTCTATTTTATACTACACAGGACCTAAGAATCACACTTTACCATCAAGATTCGCTTATACTAAGGCCTGGACAGAGAAGCCGACTGTTCATCATCCTGAACTTTCCCAGCCCTTGCTATGACCTTAGCCTCAAGAGAGATCCCAATACTCCCATCTCCTGTGTGCTTATGGTATAATTTCTAGACCTCTGATATGTAGACCTAGAAATGGCTGGTGACGGCATAAAAGCAGACATTATTATGAAAAGCAGGCAGGGAGTTTTGTGCCCTTTGTGAGGAAGTTTTAAAAGTTTCTTACAGGGGCGCCTAGGTGGCTCAGTCTGTTAAGCATCCGACTTCAGCTCAGGTCATGATCTCACGTTTCATGAGTTTGAGCCCCGCATTGGGCTCTGTGCTGACAGCTCGGAGCCTGGAGCCTGCTTCGGACTCTGTGTCTCCCTCTCTCTCTCTGCCCCCTTTAACACTCGTGCTCTGTCTCTCTCTCAAAAATAAACATTAAAAAAATTAAAATAAATAAAAGTTTCTTACAGCCTAACTACAGTTAAGGGGAAAATCATAAATTAAAATAGCCTACCAACAACAAACAACTTCCCCCTTAACATATTGGTAGACTTTCCATATTGCAGATAGATGGAAGGCACCTATGAAATCATCCCCTTCATCGGACTGTACCACGGACTTCTCAGTGTTATCCCTATAACTCTCAAAACCTAGAGGAAAACCTTGCACAGGTAAGTGCACAGTAATTATTAGCTGAAAATATAACTCAGTGATCTAGCTCTGTGATTACCATTTTTTCTTTGCCAAAGCAAAGATCCTTTTAATTAATTTTGTTTCCCATGGCCTCCAAATTTTGAAAGATTTACTATTCTACATTGATTAAGTAATAATACATTTGTTTCCTAACTTTATTGATCAAAGCCAAGCAGGATTTCTGGTCAACATGAGAAAAATAATTGTTAGAACCATAATTCAAGCTCAGAAAAAAAGAAATCTGACATTTTATTTAGATGATGTACCAAATAAGCTTTTTGAAATAAAATTAACCTGTAGCCCAATATTACTTTCGGGGTGGGGGGCTTCTATGAGTCTGAGCAGACTGAAAATCAGTGATTTAGTCTAATCAACTCATTTTACAGATATACTTGCTAATGCTTCAGGAGTTATGATGCAGTGACTTATCTGCAAAGCAGACCATTGTTTCCCATTTTCCAGTTTAGACAATCTTGTTATGATGGGTATATAGGCCAGGTTCGAAAAAGATATTCTAGAATGAGGCCTTAGGTTCTTGTCTCTTTTTAAAGAGTAGATAGCATTTGGATTAGTGCTGACTGGAATAGGTTACAGATAGAATCCCATTTTAATAAATACTCTATTATATCATTGCATATCCCCATGGTCTAGCTCACAGTTCATACTAATGTTTTATTGTTATGGACCACAAAATTCTACCAGGTTAAAAAAAAAAAAGTCTCCCATCCAAGTACTAACCAGGCCACACCCTGCTTAGTTTCCAAGATCAGACGAGATCAGGCGCATTCAGGGTGGTATAGTTGGGGAGAGGAAGGGAGGCAAACCGTGAGAGACTCTTGAATACTGAGAACAAACTGAGGGCTGATGGGGGAGGGGGAAAGGGGAAGGGGGGTGATGAGCATGGAGGAGGGCACTTGTGGGGATGAGCACTGGGTGTTATATGGAAACCTACTTGACAATAAACTATAAAAGAAAAAAATAAGATAAAAACAAAAAATAAATAAATAAAAGGTAACTTTACATTGTACCATTAAAAAAAAGTTTCATATGAATTGGCATCATAGAGGACCCATTTTGTCTGTTAAGGATATGGGTCCCAGAGGAGGAAATGGCTTGAAGGCGGGATGTGTCATCAGCTTGAGATCAGGCCAAGAGCAGTCATCACAGAATGATTCTTGTGAACAGTGGGGTCAGTCTTTGTTAAACCTACAGAGAAAGCCAGGAGTGAAACTGTGCAGAGAGACAAGGCCAAGGGTTTGAGGTGGGTCAAGATTCTAATGTCCATGTTTTGCATTTTTGCTCTTACGAACATGTTGGCCTGATAATAGGTGGTCAATAAAGTTTGACTGTCAAAAAAATAATATTAATCAAAAGTTCCTTTACATTTAGAGAATATAGAGGAAATCATGCAACAGGGAGCAAAATACCAAGGTTTACCTGAAAGAGGAAGTTTTGACTGTTTTTTTCATTTTAATTTTTAATGTTTTTTTTAAATGTTTGTTTATTTTGGGGGGGGAGGGAGGGAAAGAGAGGGCAGTCAGAGAAAGGGCAGAGAGAGAAGGAGAGAATCCCTTCTGCGCTATCAGCTTAGAGCCTCACAGGGGGCTTGACCTTACAAACTGAGAGGTCATGACCTCAGCCAAAATCAAGAGTCAGGTGCTTAACTGATTGAGCCACCCAGGCGCTCCTACTTTTGTCATTTTAAAGATTTTATCAAGGTATAATTTATAGATAATAAAAAGCACAAGACTATTTTTTTTGTTAACAGAAATTTGGGACAATTTTAGCTTTGAAAGGCACAGTATCTGTCATTTACAATCATAATCCAGTTAGAGAAATGAACTTTTTAGAACCTGAACACAGTCATATGGATGTTAATTAATATGACACAAAGGAATGTAACATGGTAAATTCTGGATTCCTACAAAAGCAAAACCACTCAGCTTTTCAGTGGAAGTTTTTATAATGGAGACAAGCAGTAACTAATTCTCAAGCTTTTTAAAACTTGTTAAATTGTCTATGACAGTAAATTTCCATAATAATATTTACCTTTTTCACCTCAGGAGGACAGGTAGTTTAGCTGTGTTTCAAAAATCCCCTATTTAATTAACAAAGGAAAGGCATTCAGTACTTGTTATGAAGACAGTGCAAACATTTGCAGGGTAGTATGGATCAGTTCCTCTCCTGTCATGCAGTCCTGACACAGTGAGAGGCTTACCTTACTCTTTGTTTTGACTTCTTTATGTCACACTTAGAACTGCTAGGTTTTAGGATCAGTAAAAGAGAATTAATGAGGTCTAAAGAATCAAAACATGTTTTCAGTTGGTTTGTACATCAGAACTCTTAAGAAATATCTTTAAAAACAATCCAACATTAGGGGCACCTGGGTGGCTCAGTGAGCTAAGCCTCTGGACTCTTAAGTTAAGCTCAGGTCATGACCTCACCCTTTGTGAGTTTGAGCCCCACATCAGGCTCTGCCTGACAGTGAGGGGCCTACTTAGCATTCTCTGTCTCCTCTCTCTGCCTCTCTCTCACTGTCTCAAAAATAAATGAATATTAAAAAACAAAACAAAATTATATTTAAAAAATTATGTTGGTAGACATGATTTTCCTAAAAAAAAGAAATCTAGCATTAACAGTAAGGAAGCAGTTTTTACATATAACCAATTTGAATGTGGTGGAATATTAAGAGATATTTTTAATGTTTTCCTGATAAGAATACAATCAGTGTACCTTCATTAATACAATGAATGACACAATAAGATTCAAACAAAGCTTCATGGACTGAAATGGTGGGACAGAGCTTCAAAAGCTGACATTAAGCAGAAATAAATATAATAATCCTGATCATAGATTCCAAAAATCAAATCCAGATATACAAGGTGAAGAAGATAGCATTTCATGGCAAAAAGATCCAGGAAATTTTACTTAGCTATAAGCTCACCATAAAGCAAAGTGGTAAAATGTTAGGCCCAAATGCTTCTATTAAGTTGCATTAAATAGGGAGCACCAGAACTTCAGTTTTGTTTTCCATTTAGGTGATTCCTTTTTAAAGAGGATGTCAGACATACTCAAAGGAAGGCAGTAAGATGATGGGGACACTGAAAAGGATTAATATTTCCTCCCTGGGAGGAAAAACCTTAAAGATTATTTAATCTGGGACTTCAACTTTTGAGATGAGGAAACAGGCCGAGAGAGATGTGTCCTGAGTCACAGGACTAGAGAGGAACAGACTAGTTTCCAAAAGCACCACATGATGAGATAGCAGGTGCCAAATTGTGACATTTGTGTGGAAGAGGGCCCAGACATTTTTCATAGCTTGAAAAGGCAGAACCAAGACTAATGTTTGGAAGTTAAAGGAAAGATTTGGATTAAAAATAGAAGGAGCAACTTTCTAGCGATTGCAGCTGCCTAAAATTGGAATAGCTTGCCTTGAAAAGCAGTGAGCTACCCATCACCAGATATGTTTAAGTAAGGGTTGGATAAGGTGTTGGGAATGTTGAAGTGATTCCTTCTGTGCAGGAAAGGTTGGACCACACTTGTTAATTATTATATAGCCTATTTTAATTGCTAATAACAGCTAACATTTATTGAATACTTATAGAATACTATGCAGAGATAATGTATATGTATTACTTCTTTGATTCTTATAATACATGAGGAAGCTGAGGCCCAGAGAACCCCTTGTTTTGACTAAGATCACATGGTTAGTAATTGATGAGGTGGGATTCAAATCCAGGCAGTCTGGCTCCAGAGCCAGTTTTGCAAACTTCTGTGCTATATAGCTGATGCTTAAATGCAGTTCTCTGGTTCATGTAAATATTAGATCCATTCTTTTATGACTTCTAGTATTCTTGAAGAGAAGAAGTCTCTCAGTGAAAGGACCCAGTTTGCACTGGGGGAAAGGGGGAAGTCTGTTTTTTTTTTAAATGGGTTTTAGGTATCATGAATGTGCCTCTCAAGGACTTAATGAATCTGGAGTCCTTGATAATAAATCCTCTGGACATGGCCAGCCGTTTGCAGTTGCTGAACCATTTCAGTAATGGTAGATGGTACATTAAACTACCATTTATCCTTAAGACATCTTGTGTTTCAGAAGCTACTCACTTTATATATACATATATATGTACATATACATATTATATATATATATAAGGGGAATATATAAAATTCCCCTTAGTAGATATTATAATCCTCATATTATAGATGTGAAAGCTGCATGTCACATTTTGGGTTGGCTTGCCTTCAGCCCAACCTGAACTATTTTTTAATTAAACTTTATTTTAAGATAATTGTGGATTCATATGCAGTTGTAAGAAATAATACAGAGAGATCCAATGTATCCTTTACCCAGTTTCCCCCAGTAATAACATCTTATAAAAGTATAGTACAATATCTCAACCAGATATTGACATTAATACATTCAGGATAAGCACCTCTCCATCACCACAAGGATCCCTCTTCTTGCTCTTTTATAATCACCTTCTTCTCTCCTATTCTCCCATCTCTCTCCCCTGGCAACCACTAATCCATTCTCTACTTTTATAACTTTTGTCATTTTAAGAACCTCCTACAAATGGAATCACACCATACATAACCTTTTGGGATTGGTGTTTTTCGTATAATTCCTTGGATGTTCATCCAGGTTGTTGTATGTAAGAATAGTTTTCTTCTTATTGCCCAGTAATACTCTCTTGTATAATACAGTTTGTTTAACCACTACCTATTAAAGGATATCTGGCTGTTTTCACTTTCCAGTTGCTAGGAATAAAGCTGTTATAAACATTTGTGTAAAGGTTTTTGTGCAAACATAGATTTTCATTTTTCTGGGATAAATGCCCAGAAGTACAATTGGTAGGTTGTATGGTAGGGTTGTGTGTAGTTTTATAAGAAACTGCCTAACCATTTTCCATAGTGTTGGTACCATTTTACATTCCCACCAACAATGTATAAATAATCCAGTTTCTTTGCATCCTTGCCAGCATTTAGTGTTGTTGTTATTTTCTATTTTAGTTATTCTGAGAGATGTATAGTGATACCTCATTGTGGTTTGAATTAACATTTCCCTAATGGCTCATGCTGTTGACTGTCCTCTTATGCACTTATTTGCCACCTGTTTATCCTCTTTGCTGAAATGTCTGTTCATATTTTTTTGCCCATTTTCTGATTGGATTGTTTGTGTTTTACTGTTAGGTTTTGAAAGAGCCTGAGCCTTTATAGGCCAACAATGTGCCGTTCATTCCTTTCACTCTCTGTCATTCACGTCTTGCCAGTACCCTGCTCAGGGAAATTCCCACAATCTGACTTGTGTGACTTCTTGTAGCCTGAGAAAGCCATGATTCCATCCTTAATAGATGGAAAACAAAATACAGGTCATCTGAACTCACCGCTGCCTAGAAATCTTTATATATATATATTTCACATATCATAAAATTAATTTATTTAAAGTGTACAGTTCAGTGATTTTTAGCATATTTGCAAAGTTATATACTATGTAATTCCATAAAATTTTCATAACAGCAAAAAAGAAATCTTGTACCTGTTAGCAATCACTCCAGATTTCCCCATTGTCCTGTACTGCCAGTCCCTGGAAACCACTAACCTACTTTCTGTCTCTGTAGAGTTGCCTTTTCTGGACATTTCATATAAATGGAATCATGCAATATGTAGCCTTTTGTGTCTAGCTACTTTTAATTAGCATAATGTTTGTAAGTTTCATCCATGTTGTAGCATGTATCAGTACTTCATTCATTTTTATGGCTGAATAATATTCCATGGTATGGATATCCCACATTTTATTGATTCATTCATCAGTTGGTGGCTATTTAAATCATTTCTACTTTTTGGCTATTATGAATAATGGTACTATGAACATTACGTTCAAGTTTTTGTGCGGATATATATTTTTCTGAGATATACCTAGAAATGAAGTTGCTGGATCATATGGTAACTCTGTGTTTAACTGTTTGAGGAACTGTCAAACTGTTATACATTTCCCATCAGCAATATGAGAGTTTGAATTCCTTCACACCCTCACCACCTGTTATTTTTAATTATGACCACTTGTTCTTGATTATGATCATTTTAATGGATGTGAGGTGGTACCAAATTGTGGTTTTGATTTGCATTTCCCTAATGACTAATGATGTTGAGCATTTTTACATGTGTGTATTGGCTATTTATGTTTTCTTTGGAGAAATGTCTAATTCAAATCCTTTGCCCATTTTTAAATTGGATTATTTGTATTTTTATTTATATATTCAGGATGTTAGACCATCTATCAGATAGATGATTTGCAAATATTTTCTCTTGTTCTGTGTATTGTATTATGACTTTCTTAATGGTGTCCTTTGAAGCACAAACATTAATTCTGAATAAGACCATTTTAAGTGTTTTTCCTTTGTGTTTGGTAACTTAGCAGCTTCTAAATCAATACTTTTTTACTCTTCAATATTTTCTAGGTGCCCGCAATCACAGCAAGCACCCACTCTCTTCCTAGTTCCTTTATGCAGATGAACTTCCTTCTACTTTCTGAGAAGGCTGAGATTATTTGCCATACATTCCTCAACTATTGAAGAAGTGTCTATGTATTTTCATTCTTCCTCCTCTTGTCACACCCACCCCCTTTGAAATACAAACATTTTGCTTTGCTTTTTTAAGATGAGTACCTTTATCTGGGCCATTTCCTTCTCTCTTCTAGGACTTTGATTCAGTGGTTGGCCTCTCTTTAACTCCAAGTATGAGTAATCTCTTCTCTGCTATTCTATTCCTGCCCTCATACAATCTCAGGTCTCTGTTTCCCCTTTATTTTTTTATTATTTAAAAAAATTTTTTTACGTTTATTTATTTTTGAGAGACAGAGAGACAGAGCACAAGTTGGGGAGGGGCAGAGAGAAAAGGAGACACAGAATCCTAAGTAGGCTCCAGGCTCTGAGCTGTCAGCACAGAGCCCGATGTGGGGCTCAATCTCTCATGAGATCATGACCTGAACCGAAGTCTGATGTTTAACTGACTGAGCCACCCAAGCGCCCCTCTGTTTCCCCTTTAAAGGAAAATATTAGGGGCAGAGACTTTTCCCAGTTTGATTTTTCCTTTACCTACCAACCTCTTTGACTTTTTCCCTTACTTTTAATCTTGAGAGACCTGTTTCACTTCATCTAAAATATTGCAATAATTTTCTCAGTGATCTCTAAGTCCCTGGTCTCCCACTTTGACTCATCGTATATACTTTCCATGAGATAAATCTTCCCAAAATAAAGTTCTTACCACCTAACTCTCTGGCCAAAAAACTTCTGATGAGTCATTTAATACTGAATTATCTAAGAGACTCCCTAGCCTAATATTCAAAGTTCTTTGTAACATGTTTTGTCCATCCTGACAGATCTGGACAACTCACTCATCTCTGAACACTGCTCCCCAGTCCTGCCTTATTACTGCTCCCCAGAATTCCTGTCTTCCTTTGTCTTTTCCTATGAAAATTCTATCTTTGCTCAAACGCATTGAAGTTTATGACACTCTCCAATCTTTAAACCCCTATCACATTGCAAGCTTCTATGTGGACTTTATTATGCTGTATTTGTATTACAGCTTTTTAAAGTAGATTGTAAGCTCTCTGAAGGCAGAGACTAGTAGCTTGTCCATCTCTGGACCCTGTCTAGCAACTAGACAGGGCTTTAGATCTAGTAGGCACTGAGTAAGTATCTATAACTTGATTTGATTTGAAAACAAGAACCTGGGCACCCATATCCTAGGAGAAAAATCTGGAAAAGATAAAGCAGAAAACATGAGGTAGACAGAAATTGGTGAAGCTGAGTAAGTAATTTATACTTCACAGTGAATCAGAACACAAGCTCAAAACCTCATTTTTTTTCTGAATGTCACTTTTGGCTTTTAAAACTGATCTGTACACTGCAGATTGTATTCTTTATTTTCAAAACTCCAAGGGTAAAAAAAAAGTAGAATTAGTTGAGTAAAATTATGTAGAGTCACCTTATGTGACAAATTATATCATCTGTTCTGAATGAAGTTCCTAAAATTGTTATGAAGGATGTCATGTTCATCTCCCAATTATGGAGAAAAGGAAGTAACAAGTTGCAGGAACTTTGTGAACTGTAAAGTACTGCGTATAAGTTGACCTTTAAATTTAAAAATATTTCCTACAAAATATGGGTCAACTTATATGCTACTAGTTGATGGGTAGTGATGGTCTCTCAGCTGCCTCTCAAAGCCACTCTTAATGGATTTGTGGGTCATGAGATCAATATCATGATGAAACAATATGTAATCAAAGATAAGCCCAATCTCAAATATTTATATTAAAAAGCTTTAGGTTAACCTATATACTAGATTTATTCATACCTCTATTATATGCATAGTGTTATTAATTCTACTAGGTACTCAGATAAGGTAAACTGATTAAACATTTACCTGTTTGGGTAGGGTGACTGAGAAGTGGTTTTGTTTTAATTTTTAGTCTCAATAGGAATGTGATATTCTTCTTTATTTTTATCTTTCCATTTAGGGATATTCAAATTGACTTCTAAACTGTAAGCTATTGAAAACTGGGAAACTGTTCCATATTTTTTTGTACAATCTAGTCCTAATAGAACTCCTTTAGTATTATAATTATTCAGTAGTACTAATAATGATAATTTCTAATATCTATTGATTGCTTACTAAGGGCTAGACACTTTGCTAAATACTGCATGTTCATCATTTCTTTTAATTCTTGTAGCAGCCTTGTGAGATATTTTCTTTGCTTTTCAAAGGAGAAAATGAGGCTTCACTATTTGCTCAAGGTCATTATATTACATAAGTGGCTGAGCCAAGATCGGAACCCAGGCAGTCTGACTCCGGGGTCTGTGCTCCTAACTATACCATCTTCTTCAATAAATATGTATTCATTATGATGCTAATTAGAACCAAGCTGTGTACATGGCATATGTGCAGTGACATCCTGTCTATGTTTTTATTGTGTAACGTACCCCAGATACTATGAACCCACAGCTGGTGTCCATCAATGATAACAGTATGAGAATTAAAAATAATTTCCAGAGCATCTTGGTTATAAGGCATTACATGAGTTTCATTATTCAGTGATCTTTAAATTATTGGGCTTAAAAGAGAGTTGTTATTTGGATATCTAAAGTAGTTTTTTCTGTTTCTAAAAGTTGTATTTGAAATAGGAGGTAGTGGAAGACTACAGTGTGCTTTCTGATACTTCAGTAGGAGTTTTTAAATTTTATTTCTTTTTTTTTTTTTTTTTAATTTTTTTTTTAAATTTTATTTCTTCTAACTGATTTCTCTACTTATGTCTTTTTAAAGGGAGAGACAGAGGCACTGTTCAAGTTTTCTTTATATCATCACTAAATTTATTAAATAAAAAACATAAATGTAATTTTAAAGACTTTGAAGGAAGCCTTTGTTTTATCTTCAGGTGAAAGTACTCCAATTTTCTAATGCTACTTTTACTCCCCCCCCCCCAGTGTTTTTGAGAGAGAGAGATGGGGAGGAACAGAGGGAGAGAGAGAGAATCTTAAGCAGGCTCCACACCCCGCATGAAACCAACATAGGGCTGGAGCTCATGACCATGAGATCATGACCTGAGCCAGAATCGAGTCAGAAGTTTAACTGACTGAGCCATCCAGGTGCCCCTTAATACTACTTTTAAATACAGTATGAGTATCAACACAAGGGAATACTATGTAGCTATTAAAAAGAATGAGCTAGATAAAAATGTTCTGACAAGGAAAGATGTCTATGATACATTGTCAAGTAAAAAGAGCAAGTCCTAGACAATATGTTCATTATTCTCTCTTAAGAGCCCATGAATATATAGAAATTACATATTTATAAATGCACATAAAGTTGATTGGAATGATTTTCACCAAACTGTCAGCTATGGTTAACTCTGGGGAAAAAACTTCAGATTGAGGGAAGGAGTGAGGTAGGACTTTTGATTCTGTATATTTGTGTCATTTGAAATTATATGTACATTTATTTCAATTTTGGTGATTGGGTTTTATAAATTTAGTGATTGGGTTTTTCTTGCAAAACAACTTCCCCCAAATAAAAAAGTGCAAAGATAATAAGACAGTCCCATACACCCACTCACCCAAAGTGAAGAAATGTAAACATTTTTTAATATTTGTTTTAGAAAATTTTAAAAATTAAAATGGTAATAATTGATGTCTCCTATGTTTTCATCCCAGTTCTATTCCTTTCCCAAGCCACCAACTGTCATCAATATCTAGCCATGTCAGTATCTTTGGATCTAGTAAAACATTTTTACTACCATGTTACATTCCATAATAGAAATATATCACAATTGGGGCACCTGGGTGGTTCGGTCAGTTAAGTGTCTGACTTCAGCTCAGGTCATGGTCTTGCAGTTTGTGGGTTCAAGCCCCGTGTCAGGCTCTATGCTAATAGCTCAGAACCTGGAGCCTGCTTCAGATTCTGTGTCTCCCTCTCTCACTCCCCCTCCCTGACTCGTGCTCTCTCTCTCAAAAATAGATAAACATTAAAAAAAAAAAAGAAATATATCACAGTTTATCTCACCTTCTTCTGATGGATGTTTGGGTTGTTTCCTTATTTTTTTTCTTATAGGTTGTTCTTCAGTGGTCACCCCGTACAGGTCTTAACTGTGTTTTTGTGAGAGGTTTTCTTCAGCAGAGCTTCTCAAACTTTTTGTCTGTAAAGACAAACACAGAAATGGATTTTTGCATGGCATGCTGTGGTAAATAGGTGAGAGGTAAATGGCAGGGTCTCTGGCTAACTCAGCCCAACTGCCATCCTAAGGGCTGAAGGAGTCTTTTTTTTTTTTTTATTGGCATACCTGTTGAGAAATTCTGCTCTAGGACATTGTCTCACAGACTTTTTAATATTTATATAAATCACCTGGTGGTCTTGTTAAACTACAGGTTTTGATTCTGTAGGTCTGGCCTGAGACTCTGTATCTAGGTAGTACTGATGTTTTGATTAACAAGGCTCCAGTTCTTTGCTATCCAGTACAATAGCCACTAGCCAAACATGGCTACTGAGCCCTTGAAATGAGGTCTGTCCAAATTGAGAAGTATTCTAAGTATAAAATACATAACTAGATTTAGTGTGAAAAAGTAATATAAAATATCCCATTTATATTTTTTATATTATTATACATTGATTATTAACTGCATGTTGAAAGTATTGTGAATATCTTAGATTAAATAAAATATATTATTAAAATTAATTTCCCCTATTTCTTTTACTTTGATTTGGCAACTAAAACACATAAAATTATGTATGTGGTTTGTTTTACATTTCTGTTCAACAGTGTTGCTCTGTAATTCTGTACCTAGATTTGAATTACTAGGTCATAGGATGTGCTCATTTTCAGCTTTACTAGACATGACTGTTACTTTTCAAAATTATTATGCTAGTTTATACTTCCACCAAAAAGGTACAGAGATACTCTTTATCTCTATTTCCTCACTTAAAATTGTCAAACTTTTAAAATGTCTGCCTGTCTGGTGGGTTTAATTTGTAATGCCCGAATTACTAATGAAGTTGATCGTCTTTTCATGTTTATTGGCCACAAGAGTTTCATCTTCCATGAATAACTATTTCCCTGCTTATTTTTGGTGGTTCATCACAAAGTTTGGACATTATTATATATGTTGCAAATGATTTCTCCCAATCTGTTACTTATCTTTTTAACTTTTTTATATATTTGGTTGTAAAAAAAATTGTATTTCAATGTAATCAACTTTATCAGTCTTTTAAAATATGCCTATTTGAGAAATCTATTAAAAAATCCATGCTGAGTCAAGATTTTCTTCTAAATAAAAAAGGGGGGGCAGGCAACTGGGTGACTCAATCAGTTGAGCACCCAACTTTTTTTCTAAGTTTATTTATTTTGAGACAGAGTGCATGCAGAGGGTCAGAGGGTCAGAGAATGAGGGAGAGAGAGAATCGTAAGCAGGCTCTGTGCTATCAGCATAGAGCCTTAAACAGGGCTCTATACTGTGAACCGTGGGATTATGACCTGAGCCAAAATCAAGAGCTGGATGCTCAACTGACTGAGCCACACAGGCACCCCCAGTTCAGTGGTTTTTAACTTAAAAAGTGCCACAAGAGAGGCACCTGGGTGGCTCAGTTGGTTGAGTGTCCAACTCTTGATTTCACTTCAGGTCATGATTCCAGGGTTCAGGGATCAAGCCCTGCATCAGGCTCTGCACTGAGTTTGGAACCTGCATAAGATTCTCTCTCTCTCTCTCTGCCCCTTTCCCTCATTCACAGCCTTTTTTCTCTCTCTAAAGTAAAAATTAAATTAAATTACATTGAATTACATTTTAAAAGATTTTCTTCTGCTGGTTTTAAAATTTTACACCTCAATTTTGGGTCTTCTGTCTATTTGGTGTTTATTGGGGGGTCAAATGTAAGGTAGGGATCTGATTATAATACATAGAATTTTGTGTATGTGTGTATTTCCAGATGAAAATCCTGTTACCCATTTATCAAACAACTCAAACATTTCCTGCTTATTGGAAATCCTTCTTGTGTCATATGCCAAAGAGCACTCCTGTTCCTGTATTAGGGTTTTATTCAAAATTATTGAAGATAACTTTCAAGATCACTAAAATCATAGGAAAATCTTAGGAAGTCGTCATAATACTGATCTGAGGCACTGGGTTATACCTAAGTTGATGAGATAATTTATCATCCTAATTCACTTTTGAGAATGAAAGAAGATTTTTTTTTTTTTTTAGTTTATTTCTTTATTTTGAGAGAGAGAGAGAGAGCGAGCAAGAGAGAGTAATCAGGGTAGGGGCAGAGAGTGAGAGAGAGAGAGAGAGAGAGAGAGAGAGAGAGAGAATCCGAAGCAGGCTCTGCACCAGCAGCTCAGAGCACAACATGGGCCTCAAACTCATGTACCATGATATCATGGTCTGAGCCTAAATCAAGAGTTGGGTGTTTAACCAACAGAGCCACCCAGGCGCTCTATGAAAGAAGATTTTAAAGATAATTAAAATTATAAAATTTTCAAATTTTTAATTTCTTTTTTTCTTTTATAGTTTATTGTCAGGTTGGTTTCCATATAACACCCAGTGCTCATCCCCACAAGTGCCCTCCTCCATGCCCATCACCTCCCTTCCCTCAGCCCCACCCCCACCAGCCCTCAGTTTGTTCTCAGTGTTCAAGAGTCTCTCATGGTTTGCCTTCCTCCCTCTCCCAAACTATTTTTTCCCCTTCCCCTCCCCCATGGTCCACTATTAAGTTTCTCCTGTTCCACTTATAAGTGAAAACATATGGTATCTGTCCTTCTCTGCCTGACTTGTTTCACTTAGCATGACACCCTCGAGGTCCATCCACTTTGCTACAAATGGCCAGATTTTACTCTTTCTCATTGCCATATAGTATTCCATTGTATAGATAAACCACATCTGATCCATTCATCAGTTGATGGACATTTAGGCTCTTTCCATGATTTGGCTATTGTTGAAAGTGCCGCTGTGAACATTGGGGTACATGTGCCCCTATGCATCAGCACTCCTGTATCCCTTGGGTAAATTCCTAGCAGTGCTATTACTGGGTCACAGGGAGTTCTATTGTTAGTTTTTTGAGGAACCTCCACCCTGTTTTCCAGAGGGGCTGCACCAGTTTACATTCCCACCAACAATGTAGGAGGGTGCCTGTTTTTCCACATCCTCGCCAGCATCTATAGTCTCTTGAGTTGTTCATTTTAGCCACTCTGACTGGCGTGAGGTGGTATCTCAGTGTGGTTTTGATTTGTATTTCCCTGATGATGAGTGATGCTGAGCATCGTTTCATGTGTTTGTTGGCCATCTGGATGTCCTCTTTGGAGAAGTGTGTCTTCATGTCTTCTGCCCATTTCTTCACTGGATTGTTTGTTTTTCGGGTGTGGAGTTTGGC
>CM053560.1:82254255-82342817 GCA_028646485.1 Cryptoprocta ferox | reverse complement strand
TGTTCAGATTTTCTATCTCTTCCCATTTGAATTTTGGTAGTACGTGTGTGTTTAGGAATTTGTCCATTTCTTCTAGGTTGTCAGTTTGTTGGCATATAATTTTTCATAGTATTCCCTGATAATTGCTTGTATTTCTGAGGGATTGGTTGTAATAAATCCATTTTAATTCGTGATTTTGTCTATTTGGGTGTTCTCTCTTTTCTTTTTGAGAAGCCTGGCTAGAGGTTTATCAATTTTGTTTATTTTTTCAAGAAACCAACTCTTGGTTTCATTGATCTGTTCAACTGTTTTTTTGGATTCTGTGTTGTTTATTTCTGCCCTGATCTTTATTATTTCTCTTCTTCTGCTCAGTTTGGGGTTCTCTTGCTGCTCTCCTTCTAGTTCCTTTAAGGGCGCTGTGAGATTTTGTATTTGCCCTTTTTCTAGTTTCTTGAAATAGGCCTGGATTGCAATGTACTTTCCTCTTAGGACTGCCTTTGCTGCATCCCAGAGTTTGGATTGTTGTGTTTTCATTTTCATTTGTTTCTGTATATTTTTAAATTTCTTCTCTGCGTGATTGGCCCATTTATTTTTAGTAAGGTGTTCTTTAACCTCCATGTTTTTGGAGGTTTTCCACACTTTTTCCTATGATTGATTTCAAGTTTTATAGCATTGTGATCTGAAAGTGTGCGTGGTATGATCTCAATTCTTTTATATTTCTTGAGGGCTGCTTTATGAACCAGTATGCGATCTATCTTGGAGAACGTTCCATGCGCATTTGAGAAGAAAGTGAATTCCATAGCCTCAGGATATAGCGTTCTAAATATATCTGTCAAATCCATCTATTCCAATGTGTCGTACAGGTCCATTGTTTCCTTTAGTGATTTTCTCTCTATTTGATCTATCCATTTCTGTAAGTGAAGTATTAAAGTCCCCTGCTATTAGCACATTCTTATCAATAAGATTGTTTCTGTCTGTGATTAATTGTTTTATGTATTTGGGTGCTCCCGAATTCAGTGCATAGACGTTTATAATTGTTAGCTCTTCCTGATGGATAGACCCTGTAATTATTATAAATGCCCTTCTTCATCTCTTGTTACTGCCTTTACTTTGAAGTCCAGTTCATCCGATATAAGTATGGCTACTCCAGCTTTCTCTTGACTTCCAGTCACATGATAGATATTTCTCCATCCCCTTACTTTCAATCTGAAGGTGTCCTCAGGTCTAAAATGACTCTCTTGTAGACAGCAAATGATGGATTTTGTTTTTTTTAATCCATTCTGATACCCTGTGTTTTTTTATTGGAGCATTTAGTCCATTTACATTCAGTGTTACTATTGAAAAATATGAGTTTACAGTCATTGTGTTCTCTGTAGGATTCATGCTTGTAGTGGTATCTTTGGTATCTTGTGTTCCTTGCAACATTTCCCTCATAGAGTCCCACTTAGGATTTCTTGTAGGGCTGTTTGAGTGGTGATGAATTTCTTCAATTTTTGTTTGTTTGGGAAAACCTTTATCTCTCCTTCTATTCTGAATGACAGGCTTGCTGGATAGAGGATTCTTGGCTGCATATTTTTTCTGCTCATCACATTGAAGATTTCCTGCCATTCCTTTCTGGCGTGCCAAGTTTCAGTAGATAGGTCTGCAACCACCCTGATATGTCTCCCTTTGTATGTTAGGGCCCCTTTATCCCTAGCTACTTTCAGAATTCTCTCTTTATCCTTATATTTTGCCAGTTTCACTATGATATGTCGTGCAGAAGATTGATTCATGTTACATCTGAGGGGAGTTCTCTGTGCCTCTTGGATTTCAATGTCTGTTTCTTTCCCCAGACTGGGGAAGTTCTCAGCTATAATTTGTTCAAGTACCCCTTCAGCCCCTTTTTCTCTCTCTCCTTCTTCTGGAATTCCTATGATACAGATATTGTTCCATTTGATGCATCACTCAGTCTCAAATTCTCCTTTCATGCTCCTGGATCAATTTATATCTCTTTTTCTTTGCTTCCTCTTTTTCTATAATTGTGTCTTCTAATTCACCTGTTCTCTCTGCCTCTTCAATCAGTGCAGTGGCCACCTCCATTTTATTATGCATCTCATTTATAGTATTTTTTAATTCATCACAACTACTTTTAAGGTCCATAATCTTTGTAGCTGTAGCTTCTCTGGTGTCTTCCATGCCTTGTTCAAGCCCAGCAATTAATTTTATGACAGGTGTTCTAAATTCTTGGTCACTTATGTTGCTTATATCTGTTTTGAGCAATTCTTTAGCTGTCACTTCTTCCTGGAATTTCTTTAGAGGAGAGTTCTTCCATTTTGTCATTTTGGCTAGCTTTCTGTCTTGTATGTTTTAAAAGCTTGTTTGCGCTCTGCACCTGCGAGTTCTGCTATATTAAAGGAGGCTCATTGACTATCCACAGCCTATCTGTTCAGGAAGTGTTCTTTTAATGGTGTCCCTTGGTCTCTCTTGTTGTGCCTTTGGTTATTTTATTTCCGTACTGGTAGTGATATTTGGGACTCTCCACCATGTGTACTTTGGCTTGTTTCTTGAGGTAGCCCTGGAAAGGAAAACAGACAGACAAACAGGGAACAAAAGCACGCAAATGCACAGACAAACCAAACAAACAAGCAAACCGAAAGGAAACAAAACAAAACAAAAACAACAAAAGAGAAAGGGCAGTCTAAAAGCATAAAACCAGAAATCCCAGCTACAAATAAAGAGCATGGTGGATGCATTGCTGATAGAAGGGCATATACAAAGAGAGAAATGACAGGGGTGGGGTGAAAGAGAAATTGAACATTGACCAGGCAGAGAGACTAAAAGGCTTAATTCAGAGAGAGAAAAAGGAGAATATGGTAGGAGGCGAGGAGAAAGAAATGAAGACAATGTTACCCAGAGAAACTATATAGTCTGATTATTCCAGAGACAGAGACAGAGAGAGAGAGAGAGAAAGGTAATGATTGAGGTGTAGAATATGCATCAAGACATTGGATTGAATGTGACTGTTTAAACAAACCGTGCCCAGCCTGGTTTCCAGATCTTAGTCCGTGTGCTTTAATGATCCCGCCAGAAACATAATCCCGCAGGCTGGGGTGCTTCCTAGCCGGGGATCGAGTGGGGGGAGTAGGGGAGCAGTTTCTCCTGAGGCCGACTGAGTCCCTTGGGTAGCATCTATTCCAGAGGGAATTTCTGGGAACGGGGCACCCAGCCCAAAGAAAGCTCTGCACAGTTAGAGATAGGATCTCTCTCTCTGAATGCCCTGTGGTTAGAGATGGGATGGTAGGATCCCTCTCCATCCCAGGCCGAGGTTTTTCTCTTCTCCAGGGACAGTTCTATGAGCAGTTTCCACCGCTCTTTCTCTTCCCCTTGTCCCTCCGTAGAGGGGGCTCCCTCCCTTCTGTGCCTCCATGTCCCGGCCTGTTTTTATCTTCCCCAGTTCGCAATCACGCACCTATGCAGCTGTCTTCTTAGTGGACTCTGTTTCTTTTCCTCCCAGACTCTTGCAGTTCAGTGTCCTTTGGCTTCAGCCCTTCTTGGCTTGAGAGATGCAGGTGGAAGTACCGAACTCCCTATTTCTGTGCCATCTTGTCTCCTCCCCCCACCTTAGTGCTTAAATTTTAATTTCTTGACTGAAAAATGTCTTAATTATGTTGGTGTACTATAAAATAGCCTATTCAAAAACTACCCAAAAATACTTTTTTTTCCTAAAACACAAACATTAAAGCAAAATTTTGTATAAACTTTATATTGATTATCCGCAGATTCAGAAATAACAAACTAATTATTCTTGGCATAATCACATAATTTAATTTTTTTCTTTTTTCAATTTATTTTCAAGTTAGTTAACATACAGTGTAGTCTTGGCTTCAGGAGTAGAACCCAGTGATTTATCTCTTATGTATGACACCCAGTGCTCTTCCCAAAAAGTGCTCTCCTTAATGCCTGTCACCCATTTAACCCCACTCCCACCCCACCCCCAGTTTGTTCTCTGTCTTTAAGAGTCTTTTTTGGTTTGCCTCCCTGATTTTATCTTATTTTTCCTTCCCTTCCCCTATGTTCATCTGTTAAGGTTCTCAGATTCCACATATAAGTGAAATCATAGATTTTTCTCTGACTTATTTTGCTTAGCATAATACCCTCTAGTTCCATCCATGTTGTTGCAAATGGCAAGATTTCATTCTTTTTCATCACTGAGTAGTATTCCATTGTATATATATACACATCTTCTTAATCCATTCATCACTTGATGGACTTTTGGGCTCTTTCCATAATTTGACTATTGTTGATAGTGCTGCTATAAACATTGGCATGCATGTGCCCCTTTGAATCTACATTTTTTTTATCCTTTGGATAAATTCCTAATAGTGTAATTGCTGGGTTATAGAGTAGTTCTATTTTTAATTTTTTGAGGAACCTCCACACTGTTTTCCAGAGTGGCTGTACCAGTTTGCATTCCCACCAATAGTGCAAGAGGTTCCTCTTTCTCCATATCCTCATCAACGTCAGTTGTTTCCTGAGTTGTTAACTTTCTCCATTCTCACTGGTGTGAGGTGGTATCTCATTGTGGTTTTGATTTGTATTCCCTGATGATGAGCGATGTTGAGCATCTTTTCATGTGTGTTTGCCATCTGGATGTCTTCTTTGGAAAAGGTATATTCATGTCTTTTGCTCATTTCTTCATTGGATTATTTGTTTTTTGGCTGTCGAGTTTGGTAAGTTCTTTATAGATTTTGGATACTAACCATTTATCTTATATGGTATTTGCATATATCTTCTCCCAAATCGACAAAGAGATGTAAAAAAGAAAACCAAAGCTGGAGGCATCACAGTCATGGACTTTAACCTGTATTTCAAAGCTGTAATCATCAAGACAGTATGGTATTGGCACAAAAACAGACACATAGATCAATGGAATAGAATAGAGAACCCAGAAATGGACCCATAAATGTATGGCCAATTGATCTTCGACAAAGCAGGGAAGAGTATCCCGTGGAAAAGAGACAATCTCTTTAGGCAAATGGTGCTGGGAGAACTAGATAGCAACATGCAGAATGAAACTGGACAACTTTCTTATACCATACACAAAAATAAATTCAAAATGACTGAAAGACCTGAATGTGAGACAGGAAAACATAAAAATCCTATAGGAGAAAACAGGCAGCAACCTTTTTGACCTCAGCCGCAGCAGCATCTTACTTGATGTGTCTCCGGAGGCAAGGGAAATAAAAGCAAAAATGAACTATTGTGACCTCATCAAGATAAAAGCCTTCTGAACAGTAAAGAAAACAATCAACAAAACTAAAAGGCAACTGACAGAATGGGAGAAGATATTCGCAAATGACACATTGGGTAATCCTTTGCTTAACTGCATCAGTATCTATTTTCATTTCATTGGTATTTTTCTGAAGAATATATTTCAAATTAACTTATTGCTTTTAGTATTTTTACAAAATTGCTCATGATCATCTTCATAGTTGCATTTTATGACTCATAAATGTGACGTTATTGACTCTTCTATTTAAACCAAAATATTATTAATTTCAAAAAATACTGCCTCTAAGGTGCTAGGTACTTGATAAACTCAGAGAAAATTGCATTAAAGGGAGAATATTTTCAATTTTGCTTTTACATTAGAATGTATATGTACAAGTAAATGCAATAAGTTTGACAATTTAGATGAAGTGACACAGTTTGAAAGACACAACCATCACTCAACAGGGAGGAACAGCCTACTAGAGTAGCCCTATATCTTTTAAAGAAATTTAACGAATAGTTAAAAACTGTGGAACCAAAAAGAAAACTCTAGTGCTAGATAGATGTATTGATAAATTTTATAGTACTGTACAAACTCTTCCCAGATGAATATTTTTAGATTAACAAAAATTTAAATTAAAAAATACAGTGTTTATATTAGTTTCAGGTATACAATTTAGTAATTCAGTAATTCCATATAGTGCTCAGTGCTCATGAAGACAAGTAAACTTTTAATCACCTTCACCTACTTCACTCATCCCCTTACCCACCTCCCCTCTGGTAATCATTTTGGTTTCTCTCTTTTTTCTTTGTTTTGTTTCTTAAATTCTACATATGAGTGAAATCATACGGCATTTGTCTTTGTGTGACTGGCTTAATTTGCTTAGCATTATACTCTTTAGATCCATCCATGTTGTTGCAAATGGCAAGATTTTGTTTTTTAATGGCTGAATAATATTTCATTGTATACATATAAACTACATCTTCTTTATCCATTCATCTATCGAGGACACTGGGCTGCTTCCATAATTTGGCTATTGTAAATAATCCTGCAGTAAACATAAAGGTTCATGTATTTCTTTGAATTACTGTTTTTGCATTCTTTGGTTAAATACCCAGTAATGTAATTAATTACTGGATCATATGGTAGTTCTATTTTTAATTTTTTGAGGAACCTCTATACTGTCTTCCACAGTGGCTGCACCAGTTTGCATTCCCACCAACACTGCATGAGGGTTCCTTTTTCTCCACATCCTCATCAACACCTGTTGTTTCTTGTTTTTTTTTTTTTTTAATTTTAGCTATTCTGACAGGTGCAAGGTAATATATCATTGTGGTTCAATTTGCATTTTCCTGGAAATGAGTGATGTTGAAAATGAGTGATGAGTATGTGTCTGTTGGCCATCTTGATGTCTTCTTTGGAGAAATGACGGTCCATTTCTTTTGCCCATTTTTAAATTGGATTATTTGATTTTTGGTGTTGAGTTGTGTAAGTTCTTTATATATTTTGGATACTAACCCTTTATGAGACATGTCATTTGCCAATATCTCATTCTGTAGGTTGTCTTTTAGTTTTGTTGGTTTTTACCTTTGCTCTGCAGAAACTTTTTATTTTGATGCAGTCCCAAAAGTTTATTTTTGCTTTTGTTTCCCTTGCCTCAGGAGACTGTCTAGAAAGATATTGTTACAGATGATGTCAGAGAAATTACTGCTTGTGCTCTCTTCAAGGATTTTTATGGTTTCAGGTCCCACATTTAGGTCCTTAGTCCATTTTGAGTTTATTTTTGGGTATGGTGTAAGAAAGTAGTCCACTTTCACTCTTTTGCATGTAGCTGTCCAGTTTTCCCAGCACCATTTGTTGAAGACTTTTTCTCATTGCATATTCTGGCCTCCCAGATGACTTTTTAAAAAAGAAACTGACACCTACAAACTGATGCAAAAAATCACATGAAAATACAGTGAATCTAGAATAGCCAAACCAATTTCAAAAAAGAATAACAGAGGTGGAGGTCTTATGTTATTTGATTTTAAGAGCTCATATAAAGCTACAGTTAATCAAGATGATACAGTTTAGGCTTAAGGATAGATATGTACATCATTTAACAGAGACTCCAGAAATGGACCCACACATACAATCATTTTTTAGCAAATGTACAAAGCAACAATTGGATATCCAAGTGCAATAAACGTAACTGCAATCATTACCATACTCCTTATACAAAAATTAGTTGAAAATGGATCATATACCTAAATGTAAGAGCTAAAAGTTCTAGAAGAAAATATAGGAGAAAATCTTCATGACTTTGCGTTAGGCAAAGAAATCTTTGAGAGGAAACAAAAGTCACATATCATAAAAGGAAAAAATTGATAAATTGGATTTAATTAAAATTTTTGCCCTTTGAAAGACATGGCTAAGAAAATGAGAAGACAAATCACAGGCAGAGAAAAATTTTAAAAAGACATGTCTGATAAAGGATCTATATCAGAAATATACAAATAATTGTCAAAATCATTAAGACACATAACTCAGTTTTTAGAATAGGCAGAAGATTTAAACACTTCACCAATGACAATATACAAGTGGCCAATAATCACTTGAAAAGATGCTCAACATCATTAGTCATCAGGAAAATACAAATTAAAACCAAAATGGCATAGCACTGCACACCCACCACAACGACTACAATTAAAGATTTATAATATCAAGTGTTGTTGAAAATCTGGAGCAAGTAGAATTATCATATATTACTGGCAGCAATGCAGTATGGTACACCCACTTTGGAAAACAGTTTGACTGTTTCTTATAAAGTTAAACATACACTAAGCATATGACTCTGCAATCCCACTCTTAACATATGTCCACATGAAGACTTACACATAAATGGTCATAGCAGCTTTATTCATGATAGCACCAAAGTGGAAATAACTCAAATGTGTTTTTCATCAGGTAAACTGTAGTACATCCATGTAATGGAATACTACTCAGCAATACAAAGGGGACATCTTCTGATCAGTTAATAGTATGGATGAATTGCAAAAGCGTTTTTGCTAAGTGAAAGAAGCCAGAAACAAAGGACCATATATTGTACTATTCAGTTTATATGAAATTCTGGAAAAGGTAAAGAAAACACATCACATCAGTGGTTGCCAAGAGCTGGAGAGAGGTGGAGGGATTGATAGCAAAGACACAAGGGAACTTTTTGGTGTGATGGTAATGTCCTATATCTCAATTGTAGTGATTATTATATGACTGTATACAGTGAGTCAAAACTCATTTAACCGTACACTTCAATATTAATCAAGTGTGAATTTTATAAATTATACCTCAAAAAATAAAACATGTAAATATTTCAGCCAAGTATTTTCATAAACACTGTCTTTTTGCCTCCATCCAGAATACCTTTTGGAAAATATTTTTACAAGACAAAATAAGTGATCTCTATTTATAATTGTTTTTAATGTTCAACTACAGATACTGTAAAATCATAGGACTTTTCAATTTCATTCTATTCTAGTATAGAATATAAATTCATCCAATTAAAATTAGGTGTTGTTGGGCACCTGGGTGGCTGTCAGTTGAGCATCCAACATCGGCTCAGGTCATGATCTAACTGAAAAGTCGTACTTCCCAGAGTGATATATAAACATATCTCATGTATTTGTAATTGTTTAATTATATTTTTTCAGTTAAAGTTGCGGGATTTTTTTAATAAGAATAACTTTTTAAAAAAATAACGTTTTTTTATTAAAAGTTTTTTTAAAGGTCTGATTATTATCTCAACCAGACTTCTTTCAAATTTGCTGTTTTTCCACTAATATCCTTTTTCTGTTCAAGGGTCCATGTTGCATCATGTCTTCTTAGTTTCTTCTGGTCTATGGCAGTTGCTCAGTCATTCCTTGATTTTCATGATCTTGATGGTTCTGAGGAATATTGGTCAGGCATTTTGTATAATGGCCCACAATTTTGGTTTGTCTGGTGGTTTTCTTATGATCGGACTGGAAATTATGGGTTTTAGGGAATAATACCAGACATGTATTCAGCCATGAAAAAGGAGAAAATCCTGCCTTTTGTGACAGTATGAATGGATATTGAGGGCATTATGCCAAGTGAAATAAGTCAAACACAGAAAGACAAAGTCCATATGTTCTCATTATATGTAGAATCTAAAAAATCAAGCTTGTAAAAACAGAATGCTAGGGGCTGGAGAGTGAGGGAATTGGGGAGATGTTAGATATTGGTCAACATCTAGCTGCTTGTATTCCTGCATATTTCATTTTATCAGCATGCACCTTAATATGATGTGTCTTTAAAAAAGGTGGTGTTAATTATTTACATCAGGAAATTGTGATAGAAAGTGATGGCTAGTCATCTTGCAGACTTAACAACGTATGGGAAATGTAATGCATCTCACCACCAGACAAAACCATGGCACATGTTGAAATTTCAAAACAAAGAGTGGCAAAAGCCATTCCACCCCTATCATAGCTTATTTTTTATTTAAAAACATTTTTTAAACATCCATTTATTTGAGAGACAGAGAACAAGCAGGGAGGGGCAGAGAGAGAGGGAGACACAGAATCTGAAGCAGGTTCCAGGCTCTAAGCTGTCAGCACAGAGCCTGATGCGGGGCTTAAACTCACAAACCATGAGATCATGACTTGAGCCGAAGTCAGATGCTTAACTGACTGAGCCACCCAGGTGCCTCTATCATAGCTTATTTTATTGCAGTGAATAATAATATGCTTTGAAAAGTGGGTACTCTGATCCAAATGTCAAAGTATATGGAATTCCCTGATGGCAGGTATACCCTGGAATGGATGACAGGCTAGGATGAATGATCATACCTTTATGGCTTACCACAAGTCTTAAACAATTCAAAGTTCAAAGGATAATTATAACAATGTAGTCAAAGGCTCAGACTAATAGTGGGGGACCATTGGCACCCTTTACTGCTTTTTATCTTGGTGAAATCTCAGATTACCCCACAACTTTTTAGATCTGAGCCTCTGAGATCATACATTACATTTTGTCTATGTTAAGCCCAGAATGAAACCATATCTCTTCAAATGTCTTGAAATCTGCCCCTAGATTTTGACTGAGAGAGAGTCAGAGTTAAGTAAGTATGGTATTGAGAGAAGCCGGCATGTCTGGGTTATAGGAACTGGGAAAAAAAGAAAATGTAATGATAAAATCACATCCATAAATCACGTGGAGTAAAGAGGTGGGAAGGACATAGGATTTCTCCATTGATGTATCTTTGTGTCAGGTATTGAAAAATGTAGGAGGATACTGCTGTACTCTTCTGAACTAATCAAAGACAGTAGTACATAGTGAAAGTTTTTATTGTTAAATGACAGGGAAATTTATGCAGCATGCATGACATGTCTAAGTACTGTGGAGGATAGAAACATGCAACAGTTTCTTCCTTCACTGAGCTTATATTTTTAAAAGGATGTAAAATATTTGCATACAGGGTCCTGTCTCAGTTTCGTTCATAGAGCACAGGCCCTTAATCCAAGTTTTCTCAGATTCAGATTTAGAGAGTAAGTATGCCAGGGATGTTCTTTTGTTTTTCCTTTTTATTCTTTCATGTAATTAAATGGCTTCTGACCTTGTCTTTTTTTACATTGCCTTTATAGAATTATCATTTCTGTCTTTGAGCTGCCTTCTTCCTCCATTATGGAATGAAATTTCTATTGTCCTAGGTCATTAGGGAATAAATTGTTTGGGGAATAAAAGAATCAGTTTGCCATATAGTTGTGGATTTGATGATTTATGGCCCAAATATTTTGACTTTAATTTTGAATGAAAACATTTCTTAGACATGTCTTTTGAAACAAAGATTGTTTATCTTGACTTGATCTTTTCTTGATTCAAGTTCGTGTTTAGGGACATCAGTGCTTTGTGCTGTGGATATTTATGGTGTTGGGCGTGAAGCCAAATGATTTTTTGTCACTATATAGCTCTGTGCCGTGGATAACCCCTGTCCCTAGGAGCCCTTGAACTGCCTTGCTTGGCAGGCTTCTGAGTGGATGCATGTGTCCTTAGGTGCTCTTCAATTTCTTTCTCCCCTGCCTGTTTATGAGCTGATAATTCTTTGTTGGCTTAAGCTGTAGAAGGAGTTTCTTGTCTCCCTCTTTTGTAACTGGCTTTCTTCTGTACCAGTGTCTGCCACTTGTAACCTTGCACCTACCCTGTCATTGTTTCCAGCCTCTGGTTCCAATCTCTGTTGCTGCCTGACAGCTCTCTCCTTTTACTTTCTTTTCCTTCTCCTTTGTGCTCATAGATGTTGTCAGCACATCAGAGGAAGGCTTTTCCTACAAAAAGCTATCTGATCTGTCTGTAGGTCATTAGCACTTTTGGCTGTTTTTGTAGCCACATGTTCAGGGGCTAACTCTGAACCTTAAACACTTTAAGAAGAAAGCACATCTGAATTTTAAGCCAAGGACTTGTCAGGAGACTTGTCTCCATATAAATAAAGTCTTACTCTATTTCTCATGAAGTGTAGTGACCCATACTAAGAGTATTTTTTGTTTTATTTTTAAAGTTTATTTATTTATTTTGAGAGACAGAGAGAGAGGGAGAGAGGGAGAATCCCAAGCAAGCTCCATGCTGTCATCACAAAGCCCAATGCAGGGCTTGATCTCATGAACTGTGAGATTAGGACCTGAGCCAAAATCAAGAGTCAGACACTTAACTGACTGAGCCGCCCAGGTGCCCTGTTTTTTGTTTTAAATAAGGCAGAATAATTTAGTGTATTTATCTTCTTTGAATAACCATTATTTGATTGGTTTTCCAGGGTATAGCAGCATATTGGATTGATATTCTCAAATGTTTGAGGCTCAGAGACAATGCCAGGTCTTCTTTGAAGCCCTTTTTAACCCTTCCAGTACCTTTTCAGGTTGTGTCATCACATTTATTCACCTGGCCATTCAGTGTACATATTCTCTCTCTTAGCAGATTTGAAGCTCTTTGAAGTACAGGAGGGAGTGGGAATCTATTCATGTCATTTTTGTATCCCCTCTTTACCACTACTCTTAACAACCATACCTTGGATATAGTAGCTGTCCCCAATATGTTCTGTTGAGTTGAATAACCCCCTCTCTCACCCTGGGCCCTTTTGTAGTTGGTGATGATGCTAGTTGAGGGTCACTCCACTTGTGTCGATCTGCATTTCCTCATGTTGAAACTCCTCTGCCAGTTGCACATATTCCTGAGTTCTTCCTGTAGTCTGTCCTCAAAGAGCTTGACTCATTGCTGCTTGGGGGAGTTTAGTGTCAGACAGAAACCAGCTAAAGTTACTGTGTAGGTCCTTTTCAGTACCTTCTTAAAGGTACAAATAAGTAAAATTCTTTACAGTTCTCTGTCCTTAGAGATAAATGCTTGTTTTTTTCCTCATATATATTTTTGGTCTCTGAGCCAGTTCATTCCAAACAGTAAAAGAGACTCTTACTTTTTTTAACAGCTATATTGATATATAATTCACATATCATACAATTTGCCCATTTAAAGTATATAATTCGGTGTTTTCCAGTGTGTTCAGAATTGTGCAACTATCACTATAATCTAATTTTAGAACATTCTCATCATCTAAAAAGAAACCTCATGCTCGTTAGCAGTCTCCATTTCCTCACTCCCTGTCCCAGGCAACCATGAATTACTTTCTGTCTCTATAGATTTTCCTGTGTTGGACATTTCATATAAATAGAATCATACCATATGTGGACTTTTGTGACTGGCTTCTTTTACTTGATACTACTGATTTTTAAAAATACTCTTATATTTATAACTTTTCCATAGAACAGATGTGGTCTTATAATTCTCATAAGTCCTTGCGTGGCCTGGTTTTATTGGATTTGTGATATTTGGTTAAGTTGCAAAATATACTGTCACACATCAAATAGCACTGGATGCTGATGGTAAGGCAAATGGCCCTGTTTCAGAGCCAAGAGAATTTTGCCCAAGATTCAGTTATAGTTATATTTCATAGGGCTGATCCAAACTATTGCCATGGTCAAATGAATTGGATGTAATAGAACTCTATGGTTTTAACACTGACCCATCTTCTAATGGGTTATTTAAGGCTTTGGATTGTATAATTCCTAAGGATTATAAAGTGTTGGAGCTGGAAGCAACCCACTGATAATCACTTAGCCTAGGCTTTCTTTCTCCAATTCCTATCCCATTTTATAGATGTCAGAAGATTACTTGTTTAAGGTCAAATAGCTAATTAATAGAGCCAGTTACAGCAAGAGTAAGACCAGTGTGTCTCATTACTAATCTAAGGTCCTTTCCTTCACTTCCTTTTGGCCTTGTTGCTGTTTTAGCCTGGGTTCTCTAGAAACCAGAACTTGAGGAAGGAATTCAAAGGTCACCCTGTGGAGAGTTAACTCCTAGTTCTAAGTTCTGCATCCTGCTCCACTTATAGTCAGTTGGAAAGCAAGATTCCATGCCCTGGTGTAGAATTTTGTCCAAGTTTGGAAGTGTGGGAAGAATCCAGAAAGTCAGGGTATATAACTAATTAGCAATGGGGAACATCTCTCCCTCACTCACAGTGTTCCTGGCTGGCCTCAAGGAGGCCCTGAGGAGGCACCTAAGATTTAAAGTCACTTCTGGGGATGATGGCATCTTCAGCTAATATATTTGAAGGATTTACTTAGATCAGCATTCTTTCTTCTAACAAGATAGTTTTTCACAATGCTGTGGTTAAGACTCTTCAGGTATTGAATAGAAACCCATAACTAAAACTTTTGGTTAAGAAAGTTGTTCTCTTGATCATCTCTTCTCTCTACAATAAAGGAAACACCTGGAAAGGATTTTCAGACTTACAGTTGCTCAGTCCCTAAGTTTCTGTATATTGTTGTCCAACATAGAGAGATTTCCTCTAACAGTTCCATTTTTATTCTTTGCTCATGATGAACCAATGCCTGCCTGTATTGAGATTTCTCTTGCTGTGACTTCTTAGAGTTTCTTTCACTATATTTACCCTACTTTCTTTCATTTATATATTATCTCAGAATTAGTTTCTCATGGTTTGTTTACGTTCTAATTTTGTCCTAGATGTCTAACATTTTTTAACCACCCCCTGCCCCTGCTGTTGCCTAGAATTATAAATGATTGTTGACTGCCTGAACATGGGTTGGAGTATTTGACCTAGGCTAATTTATCCAGTAGAATTTAGACAGTGAACAAAGAGAGAATTAAGTCTATAAGCTTTTCAGTGAACAAGTGCTAATGAAAATGTTAAAGTTTTGAAAGGTTTGGGGGTGCCTGGGTGGCACAGTGGGTTAAGCATCTGACTTCAGCTCAGGTCATGAATGATCTCAGAGTTCGTGAATTCGAGCCCCGCATCAGTCTCTGTGCTGAGAGCTCAGAGTATGGAGCCTGCTTCGGATTCTGTGCCTCTCTCTCTCTCTGCCCCTCTCCCACTCACGCTTGCTCTCTCTCTCAAAAATAAACATTAAATAAATAGATAAATAAATAACGTTTGGACAGGTTTGAAGATGAGAGAGGATCTTAAGTTCATTCATGAATAAATAGAAGAGGTTATTTCAGTGTGGGGACAAATGCTTACCATACTCAGATTAGGAGGCCAAAATAGTGGTTAAATAATAACCATGGTATAGAAAATGAAAACGATCACACAAAGAAGAGGAGATTTGTCTACAAGGGCATTTGTAGACTTCTAAATTGTCAAGCTGGAAGAGGCTTTGGAAATAATTGAGCTCAATCCATGTCCTACAAGTGAAGATAGTGGAGGCTGAAAGAGACTAAGTTAGTTAAGGCGAAATAATACTTAGAATCATATCCAGGATTTGAACCAAGGTCTTTGGATTCCAGATGGTTTTCCCACACCTACTTTGTACCACAAGGCACAACATCTCCAATAAGAATGTTTCATACTTCTTTTCCTGAAAAGCGTCTATATAGCTGTTGTTACTATATGGTGGCTTCCTTTTCTCTGTAATATTTGTTTAAAATTAAAGGTACTTGAGTTTTTATTTTTTTTAATGTTTCAAAACACCTTGGATATTAAAGCTTAGAATGTGTGTAATGACCACATTTGACAATGCAGTATCAGTTAAAGGGCTTCAATAAGAAAATCAAGGCATCTTAGGAGCTGAGAATAGTGTAATAGTTTAATAAAAGCATTTTAATGGTTGCTTTTGTCATAAACCTCTTTTCAAGATTGCTATCCAAACTCAAAATGGGTCTTAAAAGACTCCAATGTTTGTCTGGCGTCCAAACAATTGCCTGTGTGTATGATCCTTCAGCGGTGCTACTATAACCTGTAGGGCCAAAGGCACAAGTTGGAGCCAAACAAAACACCCTGCCTTGATCCAAGCTATCCTAGCCCTGCTCCTGGTCACAAGGCTTTGTGACCGAGTGCAGGCTGAATTTCAGACCCCATGGGCAGGTGCCTTTGGGCAGTTCCCAAACCGTAATCTTAGGGCACAGCTCAGCTCTTGTGGAAGCACATACTTTTGTACCTTTCATCTTTGTGATTCTAGGGTTACCTTTATTAAAACTGATATATTGCAATTTTATCCTAAAGATAGGATCTGATTTGCATCTGATTAAAATATAGATAGAATCCAGTTTTTACAAATATATGCAGTTCTACATAAAGATGCTAATTATGTTTTCTGGAGGACAGCCCTTAAGAAAATAGCATTTGTTGATGGTCATAATTTATTAAGTAATTCTTCTTAGATTTATTATTAGATGTTTTCTCATTCATTCAAGAAGCAGTTTCTATAATGCAATGTTATTTTGTCATTTATGTTCAATTAGTTAATGTGTATTTGAAGAGAGTCTTGGTAAAATCAGAGGTTTTTCCAAAAGTTAGACTGTTTTGGGTTTTTGTGGTTGTAACAAGTTGTTTCCAAATAGCTTTGGAGAGTAGACAGTTGCAGGGAAGGTAATAGGAAAGAGGCTAGGATGTGGGCTGCTTGTATACCTTAGTTCTTTCTTCCCTCAATGCCTCATTTTCCACCTGTGGGCCAATAATTAGGTAAATGAGATAACATTAAAGCAATATTGTTTTTCATATCATTAATAGCTCTTAGTCTTTTACACTAACTGCCAGAGATTCTGTGTTTTTCAAGTAGTGAATAATGGCATACACGTTATTAAGTGGTTGAACACCTGAAGGTAAATAACCATACACATATCCCACAGGGGTGATTTTAATAAAATGCACAATTTTCATAGTAATAACTAACAGAGTTGGTGCCTACAGTTTGCCATTTGCTTTCATATACGTAATGACATTTAATCCTGACTATAATTCTGTAAGATAGTAATTATTATCGATCTCATTTTGTGGGTAACTTCCTTGCCCAGTGCCCCCTTCTCTTCCTATTCTGTATTCTTCCCTATTTTATTTGTGCTCCTAGCTTCACTTATCACCTGTAAAACTAACTATATCAGATTTATATCACTAACCCTGAGCTCCAGATTTTTAAATCCAATGATCTTTTTGGCCTCTCCATTCGTATGTCTCAGCAATAGCTCAAGTTCAACAAATCTAAAACTGAACTCATGGTCTTGCCTGTCAAACCTGTCCTCTTCCACTGTTTTCTTTCCTTTCCCAGTGAATGATATCACCATTCATCTCCATCTCATTGTGCAAAACCAGAAACCTTAGGTTGTCCTTTCGCTTGCCCCACACCCAGAATGTCACAGATTCCTCTCACTTCTGCTTCCTACATAGTTCCCAAATCTGCTCACTGCTCTCCATCTCCAAAGCCCCGCTTCCTGTCCAAATTCTTCAGCATCATCTCTTTGTCCTGCTCCAGTAGCCTCCTGACTGGTCATCTCACACTAGAGCTTCTTGCCCATCCATAATCCATTCTCCATACAGTGACCAGAATGATTTGCAAAACAGAAATCTCAACATGTCACTAGCCACCCTGCTGTACTTAAAACCTTAAGGGTGGGAGTGGGGTGGGGAAATGAATTTTTACTTCAGGAACTTCCTATTTCTGTTTAAAATAAGACCAAATTGACCTTACCATGGCTGACAAGGACTTGTAGTCTAGTCTCTGCTTCCTATCCATGCACACTTTTTGCCAGTTTCCCTCAGCTCTCTGAGCTTTTTTGCTATACTGCAGTCCCTCCTGCCACAGACCTTTGCACATGCTTTCCCTTTGTTTGGAATTTTCTTCCTGCTCCCTCTAGTTACCACCTATTCCACCTGTTCTTAGCTTCTTTAGGGGAACCTTCCCTGAATCCTAATCTACAGAAGATCTAGTGCCCTCACGGTACTCTCTCCTCTCATTTACCTTTTACACATTTAGCACAGTTGCATTGTTACAATTATTTGTGTGATATTTAAAAATAAGTATTCATCATTTTGTCACCAGATCGTAAACTCCATGACATCAGAGACTGTGTCTGTTTTGTCCAGGGTCATGCTCAATTCATAGTAGCTCCTCAGTATATATTTGTGAACGAGTGAACAAATGGATTTGATATTATCTAAGGTCCTTTCTAACATTCTATGATTCTATAGGGGTCAGACAAGTTTACCACTGATAAGCATTGAATAAAGTATAATTCTTCACTACACGTAAGAAATGGTGACAATCTCTTTTGTTGAGAAGAAACTAATCCATAAGAGTAGGGCTTCCCAAAGATCAGAGTGAAAGGTCTGGTCTCTAGTATCCTTCCTAGGCGCTATCTCAGGGTATCTTCAATAGCATTTTAATTCTGTAAGTGGAGAGAAATGAGTAAAAAGAAGTGGCTGTAGAAGCAGTGGCACTCAGGTAGCAACAAATATATCTAGCACACAGCTTTTGGATCCTAATATCTTTCTTCAATAAAAGGAACTAAAGATCTTTGGCGAAATACCTTATTCTCGTACTGGAGTAGAAGGTATACATTATGAGCCTGGGGCATTTTGTAGTTCCAGGAAGTAAGGAAGCACTTAAAAGAAACACAGTGGCCGGTTATGTTAGGGACAAAAGAGCCAAACAAATGAGTTCCCTATGGTCACAGCTGAAACAATTCAAACAATAAAATAAAATATTATTGTGTAATAACCAAAAGTATAAAGTAAACATACATGAGTCTATACTGATATAACTAAATAGGTGAATAAATTAATAAATGGGAGAGAATAGAAAAATTCTGTAATAAATAGGTAGGGATAAAAAGATGACTCTCTCATGCAAAAGAATTCCAAATAATTTATGTAGCTACTTGTCCTCAAGGAAGTGGAACATAAATCACCACTCTATAAGTATATGCTCTACATAGTGACTTCTTTCCAAAGGGTGCAGCATGGAAAGCAAGGGGGAGAGTAACTTTACAGTGGAGAAATCTAACAAACACCATCTTTGCCAGGTGATAAAGATTAGTATCAACAGTGATAAGTAATGTTCATAATATGCACTCTTGATATGATGTGGTGAGAATCATCTTCCTCCCAAAAAAAACCACCACACCAGCATAATCATGGGAAAGATTACAGACAAATCCCAACTGAGAGACATTCTACAAAATACTTGACCAATATTCCTCAAAACTATCAAGATCATTAAAAAACAAGGAATATCTAAAAAACAGTCACAGCCAAGGGAGCCATGATTACAAAATGTAAAGTGGTATCTTGGAGGGGATCCTGGAACAGAAAATGGACTTTAGGTTAAAACTACAGAAATTGAATAAAATATGAATTTTAGTTAAAAATAATATAGCAATGTTGGTTCATTAATTGTGACAAATGTGCCATACTAATGTAAGATGTTAATAGGAAAAGAAACTGGGTATGGGATATGTGTACTATCTTTGCAAATTTCTATTTCTCTAAAATAGTTCTAAAGTTTTTAAAAAATTATTGAAATTTTTTAAAAGATGGCTGAATATATACACTAATTGGGGGATGAAAGATAGGGAAGAGTTAAAGAAGACTGGAATTTTGGAGTGAGTGAGAAATAATTTGGATCTAATTGTTTGCTTTGTGGATTTATCCATTGCTCATTTAGGGTAGATTTGAGGAAAGTTTCTAAATTCAAGGGGGAAAAGAAAAATATGTTTTAGTCATCAGATGCCCCCCAAGTATAACTTACCCGTAATTTTTTTGTGTTAAGTGTTGTGAGTTCCTTTCTCTTGAGCTGAAATATTCTAAAAATATAGCCAATCCCTTTTTGGCATACTGCTTAAGATGAAAAGAAATCATTTATATGGGAACTAGAATAGCTGGTATTCCAGACTAAGGTAATAAGCTTCTGCATTAACAATTCATGGATGTAATTTTTTGTGAAAGACATGGATTTATATTAATCTTATACTGGTGTTTCTGAATTTAACTTTTTAAAAACTCCATTCACTTGGGGCACCTGGGTGGCTCAGTCAGTTAGGCATCTGACTCTTGATTTAGGCTCAGGTCATGAACTCATGGTCATGACATCGAGCACTGCAATGGGCTCTGCACTGAGTTTGGAGCCTGCTTAAGATTCGCTTTCTGTCTCTCTTAAAATAAATAAATTAATTTAAAAAACTCCATTCACTCAACTAAAATTTATTGTGTGTTCATGTACAGGATGATATGGTGGTCAAGTAAGTAATTTGTACACAGATTCTGCCCACAAGGGGTTTATGGTTTAATGCTGGGGACAAGATGCATTTATAAACAATTATACCATAAAGTAGAGGGTTATAACTTTCCAGTAGAGATGTTGATAAAGTGCTGTCCAAAACGAGTAATGGAAGAGATTCCTCCAAAATGGAGGACTCTGGGAAAGCCCCATGAAGTAAGGAGTAGGTTGACTTTGTCATAAATATTTGCAGACATCTCTCAGTCAGGGATTATGTATTATTAATTTACATACCTCTAGCACATAGTAGGTATTAAATAACAGTTGAAGGACTGAAGGATTTGTAAATGGGAGGCAGGGAAGACATTCTAGTACTACCTATTGCTTCTTACAATGTGGTATGAAATTAATGTCTATGTCTTTTTTTCCCCAGCTGATTCTTTAGTTGATAAATTAGTTAATTTGATTCTGTCACTTTCCATTTCTGCATCTCAATGAATACATTATTTATAAATATATTCTTTACAAAGGCTCTCACAGTGACTTTACAGTGGCTAGAATATGGAATGGAGGAGCAAAGTCAATCCTTTATTCTTTAAAAATACTCTCTTTTTTTTTCTTAGAGCCCACTGTCCAGCTTAAAATGTATTCAGGCTATTTGTACTTTTGTTTGCCTTTCTTCTTTGAGCAACTTTAAGGCTTGTGGAAATTTCTATTAGATGGTGGTACAGATTCAGGGAAAAGAAGTAAAAGTCAAACAAGTTATCTACTTCTTAGCAACTCTGGTCAGGGGCCTGGTGAGGGAAGTTAAAACTATATTTAAAATAAATATTGTATATTATCTATGGATTTCAGTCAGAGGAGCTCTCTCCCACACTTCTGTGAGATACTAAGAGGTAGTTGATAGCACATCTTAGCCATTTTTTGGAGGATTTCCCGGTCAGTTGTATTATTGTAATTTGATTTTTTAAAATGACCCAAATTTTTGGAGCACGTGGGTGGCTCAGTCGGTTAAGCTTGCAACTCTTGATTTCAGCTCAGGTCATGATTTCACAGTCATGAGATCAAGCCCTGCTTAAGATTCTCTCCCACCCTCTCCCTCTGCACCTTCCCCTCTTGTACACATGTGCGCTCTCTCTCTCTCTCTCTCTCTCTCAAAAAAAATTCTTTTTTAGACCCAAGGTTTTAAGCTACAGGCAGTAACAATAGTGCATGCTTCCTTTCCCCCAAGAACTACAAAGTGTCTTAGCAGTAAATTGCTAGGGATACAGCTATAGCAAAAAGTAGTATTAATATGGCACCCAGACAACAACTGACAAAAAAATAGACACAGTAGACTTCATTAAAATAAGAAAATTTTATGCTGCAAATGATACCGTCAAGAAAGTGAAAAGACCACCCACATAATGTGAGAAAATATTTGCAAATCACATAACTGATAAGAGACTTGTATTCACAATATATAAAGAATGTTTAGAACTCAATAATAAAAACACAACCCAATAAAAAATGGGCAAAGGATTTTGACTAGACAGTTCTCTAAATAATATATATATATAAGATGAACAAATATATCAAAATGTGTCAACATCATTAGTTGTTAGGGAAATTAAAATCAAAACCACAATGAGATACTACTTTACACCCACCAGGATGATAATATAATAATAATAATAATAATAATAAAATAGACAATATACATCTTGTGAGGATGTGGAGAAACTTTGTGGGAATATAATAAAATGATTCAGCCACTTTGGAAGATAGTCTGGCAATTCCTCAAAAAGTTAAGTGTATATAGAGTTACCATATGACCCAGCAATACCACTCCTAGGTATATACCCAAAAGAAATGAAAAACATACATTCACACAAAAACTTGTTCCCAAATGTTCATGGTAGCATTATTCATAATAGCCTAAAGGTAGAAGGAACCCAGGTGCCTATCAACTGAGAAATGGAAGAATAAAATGTGGCATACCCATATAAGAGAATATTATTTGGCAGTAAAAAGAAAGTATTGATTCATACTATAACATGAGTGAACCTTGCACACATGCTAAGTGAAAGAAGCCAGACCCAAATGGCCTCATATTGTATAATTCCATTTATATGAAATGTCTAAAATAGGCACACCCATAGAGGTAGGAAGTAGATTAGTGGTCACCAAGGGCTGTTGGTGATGGCAGGTAGCAGTTGGGAGAAATGGGAATTAGCTGTTAATGGATATAGGGTTTCTTTTAAGGGAGGCAAAAAATGTTTTAAAATTAGATAGTGGTGATAGTCGCACCACTGTACACTTTAAAAGGTGAATTTTATAATGTGTGAAGAATATTTCAGTGAAGCTGTTGTCCTCACAGTAAAGATGGTTCTGGCACACTAGACACCTACAGCAAACTTTGAATGTATGTCTTTTTAAGAATGGTTCCAGCAGGTATTGGTGTGGAAAAGTGATGGGATCATCTTTTCTCTGGGTACATGGATGCTCTAGTTCTTGATATTTTAGATTAAGGGAAATTGAATTTGTCTAACCTTAAAACATCCTCCATCTGTGTTAAATTTATATACTGTGTTGTGTCCAAGAACTTGAAAACATTAAAAAATGGGAAAAGGTTAGGAAGTACTTAGAAAAATTTTAGTGACCACTGCTATTCTTAGAAAAGTAATTATACCAACATTGTATTTCAATTCCAGGGCCAACAGAATCTATGTCAGCATAAGCTAACAAACACCAGAAAAGCTGCTGGGAAGGAAAATTGGAAAATTAAATTAATATTAGCCTCTTGAGTCAGTACTTTTGTGTGTGGTCCATTGTACTTTTCTTTTTGCCTTGAATTGGCTTTGGTTATTAGATGTTGCATTAACCTTAAAGAAGTAGGTGGATTGTATACTATATGGGAATGTCCTTGGAGCAGTAAAGCTCATAATGCATTTTCCACTGTCTTCAAAAATTGTTTTGCGAGATTGTGTGATTTGTCTACTTCCATTCTTAATGTAATAAATTAACGTGTTTGTAGCTATTTATTACTTTCTTCCCTTTTAATTTTCTTTGACTTCTCTCCTACTTGGTGTCTATTAAGAGCTAAATTAAAAATACTAAAATCTTTTTCTTTGAGAGAACATTTAAGAAGGATAGAGTAAGACACCTTCTTCCCCTCATCAATGAAAGAAGAATTCCATTCATATTCATTTGTCCATTCAGGAATTATTTATTGAAGGCCTACTCTGTGCAAGGTGTTATGCTAGGTATTGAATGCTTCTAAAATAATCAAGATTACTGCAAATCTGAGCTCAGAAGAATAGCCTAATGTAACATAACAGTGCTATGAATGATGATAGTAGCTAAGAGACTACACTGTCGTAAGTAAGAAGAAATAGAATAATTCCACTGAACTCTCAGTGACAGAGTGACAAATGGCAGCAGACCTTGTTCAAGCCCTGATGGTGAGCTAAAGAATGACTGTACTTTCCCAGAGTGAGATAGTGCATTGACCTGATGTTAAAGCCAGCTATTCTCATATTGAGAATACAACAGCATTGTACTCCCACATCAAAGAGAGTGGGTAACAAATAATGCATTTCCCCTTTCCACTCTTCTCCTTCTGCCCTTTTCTTATACTCTGAATGCCCTTTCTGACCATTCCTATCTTCATTTTGTTCCTACTCCTTCCATATCACTGTCTGTAGAGGAATAGTCCTTATTATCATTTTATTGTCACTGATATTTTTAACAAATAATTTTGTTCTGCAAATAATTCTGTTGAGCGCAAAGGGCATATGGACATATATACAGGAAATGTACATAGGCATAGTCAACTTCTTATTCCACTTTCCCATTTTCCTTTTGCCACTTCAAATTGCTTTAACTTTGGTTGATGTGGATCGAGCAGCCTTTTGGTATGAATCATTATAGTGTAGTCAGAAAACAAAATACACCAGAGGAGGACGTGAATCTGTCGTAACTTATTAGCCATTTCTTTTATGTTACAAAAGACAGCATGACAGGAAAATGAGTCCTTGCCATAAATGCCATATCCAGAAATCTAAGGCTAAATTGAAATGTATCTAGGAAAAATGATAGAATTTGCTAATTATTCAGTAATGCCACTTGTCATCATCTTGGAGGAGGACAAAAGCCTTTGTGGACACATCTGACTGTCTAAGTGATCCAAGAGAGCCTGAACTTTACCTAACAGGATTTTGTAAATATTTGGGTAAGATGACACTTTAAGCTGGGTTGGATGTTTAGCTATTTTTTTCCCACGACCAAATGATTGTAGGGTTGGGAGGCAAGTTAGATTAGTTCTAAACAAAATAAAGGGATTATATTTTTTCTTTCTAAATTTGAGTTGTAGTGTGAGTTAAGTTATGTGTTGCAGTTATATTTAGGGGGCAGTCAGAGGAAATGTAGTCAGCACGGAAGTCTGAGACAGAACATCCAGAGATGTAGCAGATGAACACAGAGCATGTGTTCTTGGGAAGGAAAGAGAGCAAGAGTTAAAAATAATAAAAAGCTGTAGTTGTTACTGTTGAATGGTGCCTGAGTGGGAAAATGATGACTGAAATGTGCCTGTTGAATTTAATAACAAGGAAGTCATTAATGGCCTCTGACAGAAACTTGCAATGACAGAGTGGAGCAGAGGTCCTCATTAAAATAGATAAGAGACGGGCACGTCACTTAGTTCATATAACCCTCAGTGGGTTGTGCATCACTTAGTTCATATAACTACAACACATAACTGGATTTCAATTCAGGTCATGATCTCGCGGTTCATGGGTTTGAGCCCTGCATTGGGCTCCATGCTGACAGTGTGGAACCTGCTCCAGATTCTCTCTCCGCTCCCCCACTGCCCCTCCCATGCTCGCTCGCTTGCTCTCTCTCTCTCTCTCTCTCTCTCTCTCTCTCTCTCTATCTCAAAGTAAGTTAATAAACTTAAAAATAATAGACAAAAGAATGGAAGAGTCAAGAAGATAAGAGTCTTCCCAGCACTGCTTCTACTCACCAACTGTACCAGAAGCCCATGCATAAAACAAAACAAGCAGACAAACAGACAAAAAAGTGTAAGGTTTAGAGAGGATTTTCTCCTAGCAAAATCCAAGAGAATCTACAAAACTACCAGGTACGAGAATATGTAAAAATCAGTTTGTTTTTTTTTCTGAGTGCTTGACATGTGTTATCTTGTTTAGTCCTCTTAATAACTATGATGAGGTTCAGTGATCACTTTAAAGTACAATGATCATCCTCATTTTATTGATAAGGAAATTGTGGTACACAGAGGTTAAGTAATGACATGGTCACACTGCCATCTGCGTACGAGGATTTGAGGCCAGGCAGTCCAACTGTAAGGACCCATGCTCCACCACTGCTCTCCACTGTCTTCAAAGACAGGGACAGAATAATCAGATAGAAGGGATCCAGAATACAAATAAGTTTGTTTGTTTTAAAATGTAAACATAGGAGAATGTTGAGGGAGGTGTGTGAGTGATGGGGAAGAGGACACTGGTTAATAGAACTTCATTATAAAGGAGACAGAAAAAAAATGAAATCAAAAGAATTCGGGACAAGTTCATTCTTTGTCAGAAGGGACCCCTCTCCCTCTGACGCTAGTTCAAGTGTTGTTATCCCTGAAACAAACAGCAGAGTTTGGAGTAAGGCATTTCTGGTGTTGTTCTGATCCTGTTGACAAGTGCTCTCTGACTACACGTTATAGGCAATACTGTATTAGGAGCTATTACTTTAATTTTTGTGACATGTGGCACAGTTTCTCTGGCCAAAGGCTTCTCTTAGGTCAACATACATTTCTCACTTAGTTCATCCAACCCTTGCCTTTAGAGAGAGTTTACTATGGGGAAGATCTGTCAGGAACATTCATGTGACATTTTTGAGTTGTTCTATTTAGTTGGCATTAGGACAGAATAAAGGCCTCTCAGCTGATGAATAAAAAGTACCTGACTGACATCACCTTTTTGAGATGCCTGGGAATAGCCCAAGACTTCTCAGGTTTTATGATACACAAACAGAAAGAGATTTAAAAAAATAGGATCGATGTTGTTCAATTGGCAGTCGGTTGAAAGAAAAATGCACTCACGTACCAATCTCTGACAAGAGAAGCATCCACAGAATTGCACATCACTGACAGTGCGGATCCCAAAGTGTCTCCAAATTCTTTTCTGTAGTAGACTAATAACACTAGTAGGCAGATAATAATCCACAAACATTCTTTGGACAAGAAATAAAGTATTCTTTAGGAGGTAAAGCACATTTTGACACCTTCAAACAAATGCCAGAAAAATTGGCAAAAGATATTCTCGCAAACGCCAAAGTTGCAGTCAGCCAGGATACTGTGTGCCTGGCTCACAGCCAGTCAGGCACATGCAAAGTCTGAGGGGTTGCTTCTTTACACCATTAGAGTAGCACTTAGGATAACGTTCCAGATGTATGAGTGTTCAGAATTTGAACTCAGACCAAGCCTGAGTCGTATGCAGCCTGTTCCAAGGTTGATTTCATCGCTTAGTGAATGTAGCTTCCTTAGGAGTCTCTATCTATGGCCTTTTGTCAGCATGACATAGCAAGACAACAAAAAATTTTAAACTACAGATTTATGTAGTGTCCTCTGGGAATGGGGCAGAGGACTTGTAACTCGGCCAGCCCGAGAAAGAGTCAACAGCGACAGCACGGTTGCAGGCTGTTTTGGAGCATGGATTGAAGGCTGGAATCTGTTGTGCATGCTGAGAGGAATCCAGCATTTCTAGATGTAGGACAGGGTCATTGGCAAATATGGAATTGGACAACAGGGGGAGTCTCACAAGAATTAACAAAATTTGGTAAGCCAACGAAAATGGGGACCTTAGGAGTAGAACAACATTCATTGTTTCTGGGAGTCAGCTTCAGGGCCTGAAGAGGGAACAGATGCACAAAGGGACAAGATGGAGATACAGTTCTCCAACTTAGGTACGGGGCAATAGACTCCTAGTGTATTTTATAAGCAACCAGTTGGAAATTAATTAAAATCAATGTGTTAGAGCTAGGCTGAGCCTGATACAGAACTCATCAGTATTGGACTAGGGCTTCTTCAATCCCCTTTTCCCCCTCAGCTCCCAAATTTCAGACTGTCCCAAAGAAAGAGCTAAATCTGAAAGTAGCTAAAGTTACTGAGGATTCATTATGGGGGCTGGGGGGGTGGAGGGACAGGACAAGGTAAAGCCCTACATCTTCCTGGCCCAAACAATGCTAAGTAAGGGAGGGATATTTTCCTGAGATTCATAGGCAGATAAGCCCATGAACTCCCAAAGAAGTATGAAAAGGAATATTGCTTTCTCTCTGTCATCCCTGCTGCAACACTAACTGAAGCAGAAATGGGTGCTAATGCATGTGGCAAATGAGATGAGTATAATCAGTCAACCAATCTTTAGAAGTATGTGAACTCAAGTGTCGGCTAAGCTAGCCTTCAAGAAAAACACATGGACACTATTTGTCAGGGTAACAAAGCCTTTAAGTAACTAGTCATATAATTCTAACCAGAAGGCCTGAGCAAATAAACTACCTTGCTAGAAAAGGAGGATTAAATGAATAGTAGTCATCCCTGCGTGATTGGTGACCTTTTAAGATCATATTCTGGTAAATTACATTATTACTTTTGAAGTAGACCAGATTCAATTAGACACCTTATATTGACTTTTGCTTATCAAAATTGGAATCTTATTCATGCCCAGACTATTGTCAAGGAAGCAAGTATAACAGTTTCAATGCTGCAGCCTGGCTAAATTCCAGAACCCTGTATGACCACGCAGAGTCTGGAATCTTTCTGACCTCCAGGATTAGATATGCTGCGTTTGTGGCCTAATATTTTTTCCTGTGTGATGTAAGTGCTGTGTGGGAAAACGTATACTCCAGCAAATAGGTATGAATGAATCCTAATCACCATTTATTAAACATTTAATGGATATCAGACGCTTGTAAACTCCAAATATGAATGATCTGAATTTCCATAAAGCTTTAAGGAACAACTATTTTCCCTCATTTTATAGAGGAAGCTCAGCTTAGAGAGATCAGATAGCTTGCCCAAAGTCACCCAGTTAGTGTCAGAGCCAGAATTGGAACTCGAGGACTGTGACTGCAGTGCCTTATGATTTTAACCATTACATTCTAATCCCATCTGAATGCCTTTTCTCTTTCCACTTTTGGAATTAACTCAGAACTAAAACCATCTCATCAGCATAGTTGTTTACTTACATAGTTTTCTTAGAGAAAATTCTAACAAAGCAAATGGAAGTAATGAGATAAATGAAAGCCTCGATTGAATATATGAATGCAAATTTTAATAACTGTATGTGAAAATATTAAGGATAGGGACACCTGAGTGGCTCGGTCGGTTAAGTGTCCAACTCTTGATTTCAGCTCAGGTCATGATCTCATGGTTTGTGAGATCAAGCAGAGCCCACTTGGGATTCTCTCTCCCCTTCTCTCTCTCTCTCTGCCTCTCTCCTGCTTGTGTGTTCTCTCTCTCTCTCTCTCTCTCTCAAAATAAATAAGCATAAAAAAAAAAGAAAATATTAAGGACAGAGGTCACTCAGGCCATGTTAAGAAAGAGGCTGGTATAAAAACTATCATTTGTGATATTTATTGAGACTCCTTTTAAAAGAGAATTTGTCTTTTGGACACCTGGGTTGTTCCATTGGTTGAGCGTCCGAATCTTGATCTCAGCTCAGGTCATGATCTCACAGTTCATGAGTTCAAGGCCTACATTGGGCTCTGCACTGATGGTGTGGAGTCTGCTTGGGACTCTGTCTCTCCCTGTCTCTGCCCCTCCCCTACTTGTGTGCGTGTGCTCTCTCTCTCAAAATATATAAACTTAAAAAAATTTGTCTTTTATCATTACTTTGTAAAGCATTAATGTTCAATTTTCTGGCTTGCTGGAATATTTAAAAAGCTTCCAAGGGTCCTGGTCAGTATATGGTATACTTCTGGCCATATAATCTGTAGAGCTAGGATAGAGTAATCATTTGAGAAAAACAAAAGCTCTTTGTGTCTTTAGTTTCTCTAATATCTGTAACATTCTAGTAATCTTAAAGTTAAGTCACATGGAGGTATAGGGTGTTTGGAAAATACCAAAGAAATAGCCACCAAATACTGGAGTACACAAAACAGAACAAAACAACATTAATATTATTAATTTTGTCTTTAAAGTTTCATAGAGAAATGGAATATCCATAGCTTTTTTTTTCCCCCTGTGGAAGAGAGCCCCTAGATGGAACATTATATTCTTGCTTATTTCAAGGTGGTGGAAGACAGCATTCTTACTCTGCCTAGTATAATTGCTCATGTCAGCTAGGCAGGTAGCTAAGTGCACAGCACCCGTCCACACAGGCAGTCTCGAGCCCAGAGCACTCCTCACGAGGGTTGTCGAGCATGCGGATGTCTGATCGCTCTGCCAAGACTTCTGATTAGGACACTCAGTCAAACTAACAACCCTCCTGCATGCGTGCTTCAGGGCTTCTCCTTCTTCTACTTTTTTTTTTTTTTTTTTTTTTTTTTTACTGGCCCCTTTTGGAAAACTTGTGGAAAGAATGCTTTGGCGACCTTTTACCATTTTAACAGAGAATAAATTCCTTCTTCCCATTTATTTCCAGACCATTCTACTCTCTCCTGCCTGTCTCAGACTTCACCTTCGTTTGTTCAGTATCCCTTGCCTGCCTCTGCCCCCCACCTCACTTCCATGTAATCTCAAGTGTCAGTGTGGCAGAAGACAGCAGAATTTGGCTTGGACTCTCCACATAGTCAGACCATGCCACCCTTTCCTCCTCTTCTATTTCACCTTCTCTTTTTGGGGGGCTGGAATCGGGGGTCTCACTGAGCTTTGCTTAACAGGCAGAGTTGCCTGTGATGATAGTATTTAACTAGGAAGATTTAGAAAGTGAAACATGCCTGGCTTTTCCCCAGCATAAGGTTTTGTTTCCACAAAGCTTGAGAATGAAGTTTACAGGGAGCTAGAAATTTCACTAAGCCAATCCATGTTTGCTTCATTTGCCCAGAGCTTTGGAGTCATTAACACATTCAGCATGTCCACAAAATGGTGCTGAATTGTATTATTAATCATATCAGTAACACTAAGTATTTTCAGTTGTACCTTATACTGCTGCTCAAGGAGAAGTAAATATAAAAATAAACAAATAGTAGAGAGCAGAATGAGGTTATTCTGCTCTTCCTCATACCCCGTCTCTGGATGTAGGATTTCACTGTGCAAATCTTATTATAGCACCAATTTCCTCTGCACCCTACCCCAGTATCCCAATTCAACAAAAATTAATTTCATTAAAATTTTTAAAAATTCATGTTATAATGATCACATATATTTATTCTCATTTAGTCTAAAATTATGCCCAGAATTCTGTTAAGGAAGTTCATACTTACAGTAAACTTCAGCTGCCAACTTGTTTATTTCCCAAGTTCAACTCTTCCTGAGAGATCTACCAAGGTAGAGTATTCATGACTCATTCATCCAATTATTCATTCTTTACAAGAAACATTAGAAGCTAGAGTACAAAAATAAATAAGACCTAGTCCATGCTCTTGAAAAATTTATAATCCCCAGGAGCCTTTTCATTCATTAATTCATTCAGCATTTCCTGATCATATTCTTCAGGTGTTCTCCTTTGCAGAATGCTCTGGCTATGTACCAGAGTTACCTGTGGAGCTTTTAAAAATTACCAGTGGGGTATCTGGGTGGCTCATCAGTTAAGCTTCCGACTCTTGATTTTGGCTCAGATCATGATCTCACAGTTTCCTGAGTTTGAGCCCTGTGTTGAGCTCTGAGCTGACAGTGTGGAGCCTGCTTGGGATTCTCTGTCTCTCCCTCTCTCTCTGCCCCTCCCCCACTTGCGCTGTCTCTGTCTTTCTCAAATAAATAAACTTAAAAAAAATTAGTATTGCTCAGGCCTCACCTGAGCAGAATATCCAGGCATCTGTTCTATTTTAAAGCTTCACAGAGGATTTTGACATACAACTAGTATGTTGAGAAGCACAGTTTTATAGTGAAATTTGCAGTGTTTCAGTCAGCACATTGCTCCACCTCAATTCTACATAACCTTGTATTTTAGTTACCATGTTTTCTCTTATTCCCTTCGATGTTCTGTTTTTGAACCCTAGCCACTGTAATTTCTACAGGTTCAATAGCTCTGACACTGAAGTTACCTGGAGGCAGGTAGGACCAAGTTGCCATTAAATGCCAAAGTTAATATATTGGTTCAGACATCACCCGTTCATTCTGGTTCCATAAGAGTTGCTGCCTTGCTGCTGTGACTGAAATCCTGAACATCTTGTGTATTTTTCTTGAGGCAGGAGGATGCAGCAATATTATCCAAAGAGAATCCAGAACCAAATGTGAGTTAAATATAGTGACAGGAGCTGTTTCATGATGGTTTGTTTAAATTGTGAAGTGGGGACTCTGTCTTGCTGCCAACAAGAAACTGGCCTCATCTTCCTAATTCTGTCTGCCTGGTACATCTCTCACAGCCTTACCAGTTTATCAATTTCCTCTTACTTATGGCCTCTCACTTATTCCTTCATTCAGTGAATATTTATTAAATTCTTACTTACATCAGGCACTGTGTTAGAGCTGCAGATCTAATGGTGAACAAAATAGAAGTGGTTCTATTTCTTTGAGCCTTCCTCAGAGAAAATGTAGCTTCTTTATTTTTCCAGTATCTTAATAGACTTCCCCGCTGAGCTCCTACACACTTATTAGCAGGGGAGACAAATTACCTGAATATCCAGCCTGGCTTGAAGCTTAAAATGATGCAGTAATTGAAACACTGCCTTGCAATAGTGTCATAAATGATTGATCTGTGTGTCTCAGGGTCTCGGGGGCAGCAGCTCTCATCCACCCGAGTGCTGCTTGCTCTCCTGGCATTTAGGGCTGAAGTCTGTGGCTGCAGGTTGCTTGATCAGAACCCAGTAGCACTCTGGCTGACTGGGCTTCTCCTTGGCTTCCGTAGGTTGCACACCCTTGAGTCTGTGCTTTATCTGCTGTCCACTTCACCCTCTTGTAATCGCTTAGTGTTCATGCCTTATGGGAACTATGGGAGCTCAGGAAACCTAAACCTCAGGTTCTTCTCTGCCAGTCCTTCTGCAACACTGAGTCACTGTGTCTGTGTCCCATGTTGTGGCGGAGGCCACCTGGGAGTTGATCTTGTCCCATAATCCCAAGCAATATCAGCAATATCATCCTCACTTAACACACAGATTTCAGGAAGTCAGGGCTGCTTTGCTGCTCTTCTGCCCATCTCCCAGAGTCTGGAAGGACTTGATTTTCTCTTGACCTTATATCCTCCTCCGTCCATACACCTAGTGTGGCTGAATAGTTGGATGGTGTATCTTCCCCACATTCTCTTTTGTGTAGGCTTGCTGTTTGATATAGCAAAGGGAGAAAAAAAGGATTTTGGAAAGTCCTTTCTTAAGACAACTTGGCTTGCAAAGCCCCCGTATTCCCGCACATTGCAGATTAATTTGCTGTGTGCGGTTGCTCATTCTCCCTTCCTGTTGCCATATGACTTGCAACACCTCCTATGCAAGTAGTACACATTCTTAGCCTCTTGATATGGGGCTTATATATAACGGACTTCAGCCAGTGGCATGTGAGTGGATGTGATATAGGCCACATCTGAACAGAAGGTTTGGGAGTCAGTGTAGGTTTCTACCAGCCCTCTTGCCCTATTCCTTCTGCCATGAGAATGGTGTTACTAAAATAGGGAACTCTTTAGTAAGCCTGGGTCACAGGATGAGAAGATGCATCCAACAGCAGTAAAGCTGACACTGACCTGCAGCCAAATGTAGTAATGCGAGTAGGAAATAACATTTTGTTCCTATAAATCACTAGGATTTGGGGTTAGCTGTTACTGCAACAACGCTGACAGATATACTCCATAATCTTTTGCATATCAAAAGCCAAATGTCAATTCCTTCTATTTATTTTCCTTCTCTAATAAATCATAATCTCTCCCCAAGCAGATGAATGCCTTGGGCCAGATTGGGTGAAGGTTACTCATTCAGAAAGGCAAAAGCATAAAGCATCTTAATTCTTTTCAAAATATTACCATGTTACATAAAGAGAGGTACTTCATAAGAAAATCATGTGTTTTTTTGGTTTTATTATCACATTTGTTTTATTTTGGTGTATGGTTTTTGCTCTGAAAAGAAGGATTCCTCGTCGTATAAGTAAATAGTGGCATATGCTATAGCATACGACAGCACATCCAGGTGAAAATTAGAAAGTGGTTATTAAAAGATAGGAAGTATCATTTTGAGGCTATGGTATTGTTACAGAGGCATAATCTGGAGAAGAAGGCACTAACGTCATTCAGTGGCAGGTAGATAAATTCTGGGTTGTGATCTCAGAGTCATTGTCCACAGTTTGTGGCCAACCGTAGAATCCCTCCTGTCCTTAATTGTTTGGATGCAACAGAATTAGCTCAGATTCCAACAAACACCAAGTATTCTTGCATTTTTTCATTCTGTTGTATTTTGGGAATTTTCAGGCATGTAAAACTTATTTAGTGGTGAATGAACTTGCTGCTTATTTACTTATGCCAGAGGCACACAAAAGAGCTGGTAGACAATGAGGAAAGAACTGTTGGTCCCACAGTGATCATTTTAGCTATGTCTGTGCAACACATGGTAATCACCACCAGCAGATACATTTGTTTAAAAAGTAAGAAAAATGTAGTAGCTTTTTTTCCCTTTAGAAATGCTTAAGACTCCACTGGATTGAAGCGATTGGAATTTCCCTGCTGCTGTGCCAGGGAAATGCCCCTGCTGCCACTTCTGGTTTTGTGTACAGAACCGCCCTCCATTTTCTGTCTGAGAGAAAGTGTTTCATTATGTTCAAACTTGGGATTTTCTAAGAAAAAAAGTAACAGTCCTAACCAGCTACTTGGTAGTTATGGACAATTTTGTGTGTGTGTGCTGGGAAAAATTTATAGCTGGATCTGATAACAGATTTGTAAGTCAGCTCTGTTGTGAGTAAATTATACACTGTTAAGAGAACAGTAATGCCTAATCATTTTTAAAGTAATCGACCATATGCTATAAATTTGAAAAGAAAAATCTATCTATTCATAGATAGAATATAAGGAATACAGTAATAGATAGACTAGTATATGCTAATACAGCCAAATACTATTTTAAAATATAAGTAGATAAAAAGTAGACAACAAGTGGAGCACATTTTGTTTGAGACAAAACGTGCTGAATGAAATTTGTTTTATTCAAACAACAAAGTTAGGCAGACAGTGATTGCCTGGGCCTATATAAGCAAAGGCAACGAGTAAAAGCTGTACTATTTCTAGGTCAGATTTTAGAACTGATCCTGTTTAAAAAGGAAAATCAGATCTTGCTGCTCACCAGAGAGGCAGTAAGTGAGCAGCCACCAACTCTGGCTCTCCTGAGTAGTAGGCCCTCACCTGTCACTCATTTGGCATCTCTATCTATTTGTTTTCTCTATTCTAGTCACATATATTACTCCTGTTCTCTTAACACACCTTTCTCTGGGTATTTCATCACTGATCCTATGTACCAAATTTCATTCCAAAGCCAACAATTCATATTTATACTCAGAATACTAATTAAGTCATGAGTTACCTTTTAGGGCATGGACTACTCTTATAACCTAAAAAATGAATGCTCACTTCCTGAGTCTGACTTATTCACTTGTCCCCATACCTTGGCAGACTGGAGATTTGTGTATGGATTATCTCCATGCCTCTATATGGTTTCCTAGAATGTCCTTCCTTTCTGTCTTCCTCCAAGACCCATTCAAATACCATTTTCTCCATGAAGCCTCCCTCACTCTCCCATGGCCCCCAGCTGGATGTCATCACTCTCTGCATTCTGCTAGCTCTGAATTCAAAGAGAGTATTTATGCTCTATATGATATTTTGCTCTATATTATAGTTAGTTGTATGTATTGTGTATTTCTCCTAATAATGATGATGGTGAAAACAGCTACCATATGGTGAGAACTCTTAGCCTCTGCTAAACACTTTATACTTCACAATAACTGAGTTTCTTATTACTTCACGTCTACAAATGAGGAAATTGAGGCTGAAATTACTCAATTAAGAACTTCTTAAGGTTGTGAGTTGAGGGAGAATGGTGGAGATTCACTTTTACTGAATATTTAATCTGTGCCTGACACTTGACTAGAAGCTTTTAGATTTATTTTTTATCATATGAGCTAAATGTTAAATCATTTCCATTTTCAGATAATTACAGTTCACTATAAACAAAGTTAAAAAGACAAATAATAGACTTTAAAAAGATGTTTATAGTACATGTAACTGGCAAATGTTTGAGAGCTGGAATATAATCAATAAGGAAAAGATCAATTCCCTAATTTAAAAAATGAGCAAAAGACATGAACAGGAAATTTACTGAAGGGGAAACCTGTAATAAGCAAAAATACATGCAATGAGGGGCACCTGGGTGGCTAGTCGGTTGAGCCTCCAGCTTCCGCTCAGGTCATGATCTTTTGGTTCGTGGATTCGAGCCCTGCTTCAGGCTCTCTGCTGACAGCTAGCTCAGAGCCTGGAGCCTATGTCCGGATTCTGTGTCTCCCTCTCTCTCTGACCCCCATCCTGCTCACGATGTCTCTCTCTCTCTCTCTCAAAAATAAAACATTAAAAATTAAAAAAAAATACATGCAATGATACTCAACCTCTAATAATTAGGGGAATACAAATTAAAACAATGAGATACCATTTCAGACACAGTGTTGGCAAAAATTAAAATGCCTGATATCTAGTGTTGGTAAATGAGAATGCTCTCACAATGATGGATACAAAAGAAAATAACATACCACTCTGGAGAGCTATTTGTGATACAAAGATTATCATGCCCTGTGATCAGCAATCCCACTTCTAGATATATACCCTAGAGAAAGTCTCTCAGGAGGCATGTTCAATGCTAATATTATTTGAGGAATGGATAAATTGTGGTATTTTCATACAGCTGAAAATCATAAGGAGTTCAAATAAATAATCTGTTAAACATCTGTTATTTTTCCGGTAATTTTCTCTATGATTGGAATATTTAATGACTTAAAACAAGATAAAAGATATAGCAAAACCTAGATTCCAGACCATGTCTTTTCTACTGGAACACTTATTAACAAATATTTATTGAATTAAACATTTATGTGCCCATTGGTAATGGTAGTCACAGTGTACTGAGTGCTTATGTATTTTGGGTGCTGCATATACTGATATTCTTTTCTTCTTTTCCCCACAATAACTCTGCAAGGCAGAGATTGCTAGACCAGCCGTTAAATGAGGGTAATGAGGCTCTAGGAGGTAAAGTATGTTTTTTTTCTTGGTATCATGCTGATTCTCAGAAATCCACTAAGTATTACCTTTGTGTCTTGAAAGCATTAATGCTCCAAAACTTACAATCAGTAAATAACATGAGCTCTCAGAAGTGTAGTAATGAGTGAAATTCAAATGCTGTAAATGTTATATTCTCAAAGACATTCATATTTGCAAACTCCCCCTTATAATTTCATTGTTAGATCATTGGAGGAGAGGGATCACTGCTTTGTTGGGAATGTGTGGGACCGTAAATAAGTCCAACTTCCCTTAAAAGAGGCTTTAAAAATTCACTCTACAGTTTTTAAGTCTAGATGTTAAAAAAAAAGTTGAGGGAGGAACTTATTTCTGAGAATGAAATGAAAAGACATTGAGCTAAAACAGCGTCTTTCTCAGAGGGAGACAGACAAGTGCCTCAGCACACAGTTCAAGGTGCTCTACAAGCAGTCTGCCTATTGCCACCTCCCTGTGTCGGCAAAGCTGTTTTCTCTCCAAAGCCCTTGGCTTTCTTATTCTTGCCTCTGAGCTTTTGTCCATGTCATTTTCTCTGAGTAAAATGTATCTCTCAGCATCCAAGCTTAGGACTCCTTTGTCAGGCTGTCACTGCTAATGCCTCATTTGAGCAATTCTTATGACAATCTCCAAATGGGGGACACAGGGAAATTAGGGGAATTGAAGATGTTCTTGCATATCTGTTGTCCAAGTGGTAGCTACATCTAGAAGGTAGGGACATCTCTCAGAGACCCCTCATCACAGCCTAGGAGTGTAACTGTTGAGGCCCAAAGAAGGGCGCTTTTTGTGTGTCCCTCCCTACTCCTCCCCTCCCCCCCCACCCCCCGCGACATTCCTACATATCTACAGATCTAACAGGTAGACATCTGGACCCCCGATCTCCTTTTACCCTTCTCTCCCATCTTCCTTCTCTCTGAAACTTACCCTGTTTCTTTTTTTCTAACTAACCATTTCATAAAGCTTAACCTCTTAGGCTCACTTTTCTGATCACCTTACAGCCATTCTGTAACAAACACATACACTTCAGAATGTGTGACACTGGGGCTCCTGGGTGGCTCAGTCGGTTAAGCGTCCGGCTTCGGCTCAGGTCATGATCTCACAGTTCGTGGGTTCCAGCCCCGCGTCGGGCTCTGTGCTGACAGCTCAGAGCCTGGAGCCTGTCTTCAGATTCTGTGTTTCCCTCTCTCTCTGACCTTTTCCTGCTCGCGCTGTCTCTCTCTGTCTCTCAAAAATAAATAAAAAACATAAAAAAAAATTAAAAAAAAAAGAATGTGTGACACTATTCTGATAGTTACTTGCTTCTGTGGGAAACAGTATGCTGTTGTGGAAATGGCAGAGGATCTAGAGTCAGGGCTGGCTTTCAGATTTCATATAAGACCCTGAGCAAGTCTCTCCTATCCCTCCCTATTAAGCTTATGGGTTTGTTGGAGCTAGCCTGCCCTGGCTCACAAAATCTTTGTTTAATTTTCAGTAATATTGTGTGCTGTTCTTTTTTTAATTATTCAGGCATCAGAATATTTCATTAATTTATTTCCTGACCTCTTTTTTATTGTGTTAAAATATACATAACATAAAAATTTATCATTTTAATCGTTTTTAAGCCTACACTTCAGTGCCATTAAGTACATTCACATTGTTGTGCAAATATCACCACAGTGCATCTCGGGAAGTTTTTAATCATCTCAAACTGAAACTCTGTATCCATTAAACATAACCTCCCCTCTCTCCTCTTAACCATTCTATTTTCTGTCTCTTTTCTTGACTGTTCTAGGTACTTCATGTAAGTGGAATCATATAATATTTGTCCTTTTGTGTCTGGGTTATTTCACTTAGCATGTTTTCAAGGTTTACCTGTGCTGTGACACGTATCATAATTTCATTCTTTTTTTTTTTTTAAGTCTGAATAATTCTATTCTATATACATACCACATTTGTTTATCCATTCTTTCATGGTTGGACATTGGGTTGTTTCTACCTTTTGAGTATTGCAAATAATGCTTCTATGAGCATTGGTGTTCAAATACTGTTCAAGTCTGTGCTTTCAATTCTTTTGGGTATATGTCTAGAAGTGAAATTGCTGGATCATATGGTAATTCTGTGTTTAATTTTTGAGGGATCACCATACTTTTTCCACTGCAGCTAAACCATTGTACATTCCTACATACAATGTATGAGTTCAAGTTTTTCATCACTTGTTATTTCCTGTTTTGTTTTGTTTTTTGTTTAGTAGTAACCACTCTAATGGGTGTGAAATGGTATCTCATTGTGGTTTTGATTTGCATTTCCCTAGTGATTACTGATGTTGAGCATCTTTTAATGTGCTTTACTGGCATTTGTATATCTTCTTCAGAGAAATGTCCGTTCAGGTCCTTTGCCCATCATTTAATAGAGTTGTTTGATTTTTGTTGTTGAGTTTTTGAGTTCTTTTTATATTTTGGATATTGATCCTTATCAGATATATGATTTGCAAGTGTTTTCTCCTATTCTGTGAGTTGCCTTTGTGAAATGATAAAAACACAGACATTAGTTAATATTAAATTATATAACTTAAAATTAGGCTATATTAAAAACAATATAATAAATACTCAAAACTCATCATTTTATGATTACCTGTGCTCTTGAGGTTATTTACATCCATTGTATCCATGTGGTGGAAATACTATGTAATGGTATACTACTGTGCTTCTTTTCCCAACTCTGAGTTCTATAACTTCATATTAATAGCATAAAATTGGTCAAAATAGGAGAATTTACAACACTGAAATCAGCAAACACTATAAATCAGGGTTTTATTGTTTTGTTGCTTATCTAAACTTAAGAGAGTGATGAAAAAAAGGTGAATAGTTCATTGTCTGTGGCTGTTACATTGTGAATAGCACAAAATAAATGAGAAAATATTCTTTTAATGTTTGAAAACTATTAATTTAGCAAAGTCACTCATTTTATTGAAAAATGAGTGAAGTTCCAACCTATAACTTTGTTATTTCTCTTTTGTGTTATTTATTCAAGTAAAGGAAAATATCAATTGATATATTCCTGGTGAACCTACACGCAGCCACTTGTTAAATATTACAAACACATGACTAAGCTCCCTAAGAACAGACACTTTGTCATGTTCATCCTGTCAACATGGCACCCAGAAAAATGCCTGTCTTGTTGAACAGATGAAGACACTTAACTTCTAAGTGTCTCAATTTCTCATCTGTAAATTGAAGCCAGTGTAACTAAACTGCTACCACACTGGGGTGAGGGAAGAGCAAAGGTGGTAGGCAATAAAGCTGACACTGCTTTATAAACAAGTAGTACTAAACCAAGCAGTCTTACTAGGCTACGTTATGAGATTATATACATTTAATATGTTACGTTTTCTTCGTATGTTGTTTGGTTAAAGGACTCTTAAATGATGTAAAGATTTTTTACATAGATGACTTGCTTCACCCAAAGAAAACATACGTTCACTTTATTTCTTTAAATACTTGGCAGTCTTTGGGGTGCCTGGTTGGCTCAGTGGGTTGAGTATGTGACTTCGGCTCAGATCATGATCTCATGGTTTGTGGGTTTGAGCCCTGAGTCAGGCTCTGTACTGACAGCTCAGAGCCTGGAGCCTGCTTTGGATTCTGTGTCTCCCTCTCTCTCTCTGGCCCTCCCCGCTCGTGCTCTGTCTCTCTCTCTCTCTGTGTCTCTTTCTCTCTTTCTCTCTCCTCCCCCTCTATCTCAAAAATAAATAAACTTTAAAAAAATAAATACTTGGCAGTCTTTTCTTTTGCCTGGTTCAATTCTAAGTACTCTAGAAAATACGAGAGAAATATATTTCTTACACTGAAAAGGTTTATAATCTGCTTATAATGATAACTTGCATGAGACATTTAGAGAACAGAAAAAAGTTAAGTGGTTAATGTTTGGGATTAGATACTCTGCCAAGGGTTTTAATGTCTATTCTTTTTTTTTTTTCTCAATAAGATGCCAAAGATATTTTGACTAGCCTTTCTGATTATAAAAACTCTTCTTCTAAAGCCTGTAGAGTACCATAGATTTTCTTGTCCAGGGCATCTTGGGTGGTGGTATTAGATCATCATCAGTAAGCATTTAATAGATGATCACTGTGAGCATTCACTGTGCTAATAAGTATGTCAAGTATGTCAACTATAATTTACAGAGCTTGGTGAAATATGGCCTGTTGGAGAAAAAAAAATAGACAAGCATAGATGCATTAGAAATCCATATCAACTATTATCCATCTTTCTGCTTCTTAAACAGCCTGTCTTACTCTACCAAACATTAGTTCCCTGGAGGAAGTTGTCTATGCAGTAAGATCAAAACATGGGGGATGAAGAGACAGTGCTGGCTTGGGATTTATAGGGCAAAAGACTTTACTGAATATGAGAAAAAAGAATGGACAAGAAAAGGATTAGGGCTGTGGAAGCCAGGGCTTTCCCCTCCCATCTTGTGTACTTTGTCTCATCTCTTAGATTCAAACTAGAATTGTTAGTGGTGCAGCCGCTGACCTGTGCCTGTGGACTTGGTATTAAACAAGTATATAGTCTGAGAACTCAGTGACTGGACAGTTTTAATGATTATTCCCCAAAGTAGTATTTTTTCTTTTTAAGGGTCCATATATATTAGACTCCTATCAGATTTTCTCGCTGAGAGATAATTACCCATGTGTTTAACCTTAATCAAACTGTTCCTCATCACATTATACCAACAGCCATTAAGAGTAGCTCCACACTTTTTTGAAGGAGTTGACCCTCCTCCTTTTTTTTTTTTTTTTTTTTGGATACCTAAATCCCACTGGGAGATGGAACAAACAGATTTGTGTTTACTGCTTAACTATTCCTTTGAGACAAAAATGATATTTTATATTTATTCCATTTATATTAACTTGTGAAAAGCTCCTCTTGAAGTTGATTTCCATTTAGCTGCAAAGTCTAATCCCTTGATCTAAATAAATATATTAGATACTTTGATGGCAGCCTATGCTTTGAACAAATATTTCAACTAGATAATATTAACTTAAATTATACTGCTACCTAATGTATTCTTGGATAAAATATTGATTTCAATGCCGATATAGATGTGCAGGCTTCCATTTTCTTATTGCTCTTTCCTAATGTACAAAAACAGATAAAGATTTAGCCTTTCCTAGATAGTAGGACTTGTTCATAGACTGCAACAGGGTTTGAAAGCCATGTTTTACTTGCCAAGGGCTTCATGCTATTAGATCAATGACTTACCCCAAACCAGCACTCAACACATTTGTTGGTTGATTTATAGTATGCCCTGTTTAAGATCCATACTGATTAATATACAAAATTAGTCAAAATATAATCATGATAATAAAGAGTAGAATCTGAAAGACTTTACAGTTTACAGAATACTTGGAGATATTTTATCTCATTTAATCCTCTCAAAAATCCTGTGAAGTAGAATTGTCATCCCTTGTTTCCAAGGCCACAGTTTACAAATAATGGAACTATACTTGAACCCAAGTCTTCACAATCCAGGGCCTGTTCAGTTTCCACAATACCATACTGTGTTTCTATCACCTATTTTAGGATCTGATGAAATACAGCATTTACATGGGAAAATATTAACTACATTATTAGGACTGTGATGGTTTCTTGGTAAAAGACTTCAGTGGCATAACAAACTATTGCCAGATTGCTTGGCTCTGTTTGTCTAAACGTTCTAAGTAGTTTTAGTGATTTTTAATGGATTTCCTCTTTCTGTCCACATCTACCACATTTTGTCACCACTCTGGGTTTGCAGAAGTTGCTCTTTAGTGAGATTGCTCTGTAGAAGTTGAGAAAACCAGGAGGTCCATTAGTGTAGCTGATAAGCAGCTTGGTTGTGAAGCAAAAGAGAGCAGTGCTTCTTTGGTCCTACAATCTGGTGGGAAGCCAAGGTGTTAGTCTTTTTTCTTAGAGACTCTACTTCTTCCCATCTAGGCACTCCCTAGGCTTGAATATTGATTCTCTGCCTTATTTTGTGCTCTAGTAAGATATAAGGGTAATGCATGTATAAATCAACCTTTCATTTACTTAAAAGAATTGTCCTGCAGTAAAGGAGGAAATAGAAGCTATTCTGATCCTTGAACACTGGGCAAAGGCAAACCTAAGGACACAGTTCTTCAATATGATGTAATCTTTTTCATTTAACAGACATTTCCCCTAGTAACTCTTCACGCTGGCAAACCATGAAAGGAAGCATGTAGACTTGGCAGCCCAACCCTGAAGTTTGTGTCTAAAAAATTATTGCAATTTATGCACGAAGGGTCCAAATGGCATTTGTCGTTTGGCTGGGCAAAGACATTTCTGAAATTAAAAAGGATGACCTTATTTCACTTAGTGAAATGAGATGTGCTCTTTAATGGAACCCATTTTAAATAGTTGTTCTTTGGGCAGTGCTATCAAAAAAGAAAATGAATTTTATATTCTTCCTTATTATCAGAAGAACATACACTCCTAAAATAGAGTCAGTTAAGACTTGCTTGGTTCTCACTGAGAACCTCATGGTATCATTTAAAAATTCCTGTTCCTGGGTGGTGATTTGGCACACATTTTTTCTTTTCAGGTAAAAAACAGTGATCACGAACAATTGAAGATAGTACTATGGTGTGTGTGTGTGTGTGTGTGTGTGTGTGTGTGTGTGTATATATATATATATATATATATATATAATCAACAGTACACACCTTTGCTTCCTCTTGCTCCTTAATCCTTGGGAACTTCCTATAGTCCTCAAGGTTGAACCTGTTTTTAATCATCACATTTATACTATGTAATCAGCAACTTACGGGTGCCCTGATATGTATTTAGTTAACATTCCAGAGCCCTTGTATATCCCAGTCACTGTCAATTTATTTAATCCCCTTATGAAACCTTCAGGTAGTAGGTACTCTTACTATCCTCATTTTACTGGGATACAGAGAGGTTAATTACCTCATCTAACACTAAGCTTGTAAGTGGGGAGCTGAGGCTTGAACCCAGAAAGTCTGACTTTAGGGTCCTTGCATTTGACCACTTTGCTATTGTGCTTTACATTTGGGTGAACATTAGTGTCAGGAAAGAAAAATTGTCCTCTGTTCTTCAAAGGTTCATCTAACTGGTATAAGAATGAAGTTGACATGAAACATTAACAGGGGAAAAACAAATTTAATTTCACATGTATGGGAACCCCACATATATGAGAAGTTCAAAGACAGAAAGGTAAAATGAGATCTATATGCCATCCTGAGCTAAGGAAAGGAGAGGGGCCTGGGGCACCAAAAGGGAGGAAGGCAGTTCACAGAGCAGTAAGAAAAAGAGCAGATGTTTGGTAATTAAATGTTTACCCTGCCGTACAGAGTCATTCAGATAAAATTTACCTTTGGTAATAACTCTTATTCTGCCTGGGAGGATGGGGGGAACAAGTTAGATTCTTCTAGGTAGTTAAGGGAGGAGCAGAAACTTCTCCTAAGCCTGCAGGGTCTCAATTGCCTTCAGCTCAAAATAGTCCACATGTCACAAGGGCATTTTGGAGACTTGTTCTGAATCCCTTCACTAACCTTAGGCAGGATTCCCCTGGAAGACTCCTTTCCTCAGTGTTGGCCCTATTTGGGATTTCTCCCCCTGTCAAAGCTGTGGGCCCTTTGCTACACAGATCCCTTCCCACTCCAGTCTCTGTCCTCACCTTGCCCCAGTCAGGCTAATGTTGAACATGTGGTGTCAGGACTGGTTGGACCAACCCTAAGGATAGTGTATGTTAAATGTGCCCCCACTCTTGCTTTACTCTTCCTTATCATCCCATTCCTCTCACCCTCTGACTTTGTTTATAGGACCTCCCCAGCAGAAGTGAGAAAATGTCCAGGATAGCTGATACTTCATTTGAGTTTTCTTTTAACACTAAGGGAGAAATTCCCATTTGGCCATACAAGGATGAACCAAAAGGAGAGGTTGTTCCTGGCAACTAAGCTGGAACTCAGAACACACTTACCAAAAGAAACATTTTTCTATATGGCAGTTAGTTTTTATTAGTGATTTATTGTCAGAACAGCATAGGACTTCATTTATTTGTTGATTCATTAAATCATTTGTTCAGGCACAAGAGACACAAATCGCCACCATTGGATTAAGTCCATGACTGGTGTGCAGAATCTATTTATTTGTAGCACTGAATCTAGAAGAAAATGTGTTACTCATTAACTTTGGGAATATGCTTTTTTCATAACTAAGGTATTGCCAGTAATGATAGTCTTGACTTCAGCTTTTGAGAAAAGTTTAAAAGTCAGCAATGTAAATTGCAAATTGTTGACTTAAAAAAAAATCAGTGTGTAGTTTTCATTATGAAAATGAACTTTTTAAGAATATAATCACTTAGGGCCCCTGGGTGGTTCAGTCAGTTAATCATCCAACTCTTGACTTCTGCTTGTTGTCATGATCTCATGGTTCATGAGTTTAAGCCCCACGTCGGGCTCTGTGCTGACAGTGCAGAGACTTCTGTTTCCTCTCTCTGCTCATTCTTTCTCTCTCTCTCTCTCTGTCTCTCTCAAAATCAGTAAACTTTGAAAAAAAGAATATAATCACTTACGAGTAACCAACAGTGTTTTAGATAAGCCAAAAAGATTATTATGTTAAACTTGGATTAATTTATATGCCCTGAAAGTATATATTCTTCTGTGATCAGTGAATAATATTAGTAGGCATTTCCTTTAATTTTTCCCCCTGTACTTCTCAACATTATATGTTTTCAATGCAGATGTTTGGGAAGTTGGTCACTGAATCTGAAAAAAGTATATCAAAATGTATTATGTTTTACTTAACCTGTGAATAGAGTGGTTAGGCTTATTTAATTTCTAGGGAAACTTTATTACTTAATGCCATTTTCTGTTACAGACTTGAAATGGCTAAATATTCACTTAAGTTCTAAGATGGGGTTTCACTAAATGTAATTAGAGCATGTAGCTTTGCAAAACTTAGAGGTGTCAAAAGAATGATGGTATCTATAGTGTTTAGGAAGATTTAGCATCTCTGAAGTACCCAAGAAGTCTTTGGAAGTGCAAAGTCTTTGGTGCACACACCATTATTTATTCACTGGTGCACTTACACATATTTCTTGTGGAGCTAATGTCTGCCTGCCCCACTTCTCCTCCAGCTCCCCTGATCTTCTGTTATCTAAAAGCTCAACATCCAGACCTATTATTTCATTAGTAGCTAGTTCGGTCTGGAACGAGTCTTCTGCTTCCAACCCTGACTTGTACTCAATAAAGCATTTAGTCCTCTGGACCCCCGTGTGAGCATCAGACTTCATTCTGCTATCTGACTCCACCATGTGAAGCCAGTCTACCCACCTGGTACTTCTGCCCATGTCTATATAATCTTTCATGGACTTAGCAACAAACAGCCCAGGCTTTACCAGATACCGAGAACTGCTGCTATACTGAAGTCTTTTTTTTTTTTAATGTTTATTTATTTTTGAGATAGAGACAGAGCACAGGCAAGGGAGGGGCAGAGGAGAAGGAGACACAGAATTTGAAGCAGGCTCCAGGCTCTGAGCTGTCAGCACAGAGCCCGACGCAGGGCTCAAACTCACAAACCATGAGATCATGACCTGAGCCGAAGTCGGAAGCTTAACCGACTGGGCCACCCAGGCGCCCCTGCTATACTGAAGTCTTGACATGCTTCATCCTGCATAACCAGTCTCATGTCCAAATAATTCCCATCACTTATCCTCCACATTCAGGAAGCTGGTTTCATAAGTGACCCCAGCACCTGCATAGGCATTTCTGCATTTACACCCTCATCCATCTTCTGGACTCTCTCTCTTTCTCTCTGTCTTTCTTTCTCTACCCCCTCCCCTCCATTCCTCCCTCCCCTCCTCATCCATGTCCTACCAAAAACATCCTAATCCCAACTATATTTTTAAAAAAATCATCTTAATCCCACTCTGTTTTGAGTCCCCAGTGATTTCTACCTCGTCATAGTTTCCTATTTCACTTATAGAGATTATCACACCACCTAGCACTAGTCAGGTGGTGTTCTTTCATTTCTTGATCTGTGTCAGTCTTGACTCTTCTAATGAGACCGTGAGTGCCTATGAGGCTAGAAGCAATTTTAAGTGCTTCTTTTGTGTTCCTTATTATCTCTATCAATAATAAAAACTTATTTCCAGGTGCCTGGGAGGCTTAGTTGGCTAAGTTTTGGTTCTTTTTTTTCTTTAAGTTTATTTATTCTGAGAGAAAGCTCGCAAGTAGGGGAGGGACAGAGAGAGAGGGAGAATCCTAAGCAGTCTCCACATCGACAGTGGGCTCGAACTCACCAACCTGTGAGATCATAACCTGAGCCGAGACCAAGAATCAGAAGCTTAGCCAACTGAGCCACCTGGCACCCCTAAGTGTCCAATTCTTGATTTTAGCTCAGGTCATGATCCCAGAGTCATGGGATCAAGCCTCGTGTTGGGCTCTGTGCTGAGTGTGGGGCCTGCTTGGGATTCCTTCCCTCCCTCTCCCTCTGTCTCTCTGTCTCTCTCTTCCCCTCCCCCCATTCATGTTCTCTCTCTCTCTCAAATAAATACTAATAATAATTATTATTTATAAATATTATTAAAGGTAAATTATGATCATTATTATTATAATAAATACTTATTTCAATAAATAACCCTCAACAGTAATATCCCAGGGACATAATAAAGAGAGTTACAATTTATTGAGCTCTTACTACATACTAGGCACCAGGTACATTATCTCATTTAGTCCTCACATCAACTTTTTGAAATGAGAACTGTTATTACATCCTTTTTACAGTTGACACTTATCAAAATCACACAGCTAGTAAGTGGTAGGGGAGCAAGGATTTAAACCCATATCTGTCTGATGTCACAGCCCTATGAAAATAAACTACTATATTTCACCTATCTTCAGTGTATCTTTGCCTAGGGAATAAAATCTAGATAAACAATGACACTTTTAGGAACCTGGGGATTCCTGGAGGGACATATTCATTAGTTTTGTCAATATTTGTCAGGATCTGCTGAATCCTTAAAATGAAGAGGCTTCAGAAACTTGCACATAACTGTGAAAGTGGACAGATGGTGAGTTCAGGAAGGAAAAAGCAGAGGCAAGCAGTAAAGACAGATGGACACCCACAGATACGAATTGAACAACCCATTTATTCCCTCTTTAACCCTTGTGCTTGAAACCTGACTTGTGATCCCACCAGAAGGACAGTGAAACTGCTCCCTAAAGCCCAGCCGACACTCCTCCAGTCCCATCCTCTCTGGCCTCTGTAGTACTTGCCATTGTGACCTCCTGTACCTTGAGCCTCTTTCCTCCTTTATTTTCTTTGAGAGTCTGCTGATTCTCCCATTATTACTCTACTTCTTTGGCTTCATTGTCTGGCTCTTTTTCTCATTTTATATACAAGTATTCCCTAAGGCTCTGCCCTTGACCCTCTTCTCTCCTCCTTCTTAACCCTCTCCCTTGGTGATCTCATCCATTTTCATGGCATCAGGTCTCATTTGTATGCAGAATACTCTCACATCTATGGCTTCAGCAATCCAGACCTCTCCCCAGGGCCTCTGTCCCACATTTCCGACAGCCTGCCAGGTAGCTTTACTAGCACTTCAGTGTGTCCAAAACCTCACATCCTCTGTTTCTGTCAAGCTTCCTGTTTCTTTCCTGGGGACCCTACTCTTAAATGATAGCAGCATAGCATTTTCCAAGTCATCTTTGACTCATCTCTTTTGCTGATCCCCACAATGGTTAGTCAGTTCCCTGGACCTGTTCATTTTACGTCCTAAATATCTGTTGGCTCTGCCTCTCAGTTCCTAGTGCCACAAACTTCATTACTGCCCAGTTAATCTCTCCAGAGAACAGTTCTGATCACCTTCAATTCTCTTTTCAAAACACTCTAGGATGTAAAATGTTAAGAAGAAACAAAAGGAAAGAAAAGAAAAAAAGGCTTTCCTTAGCTGGGCACGCAAAACCCCAACTGTTTTTCATTTCTTTCTTGATACATGAAGCACAGCTAACAGAGCTCACTGCCACCAGCCAGATAATCTACCTCTTCTAAACACATATGTATCTGTATATCTCTCATGTGCATTAGAGTTAATAGTGTTTATATACTAAAGAACATAGGCTCTCATCTTATTCACCTAGTACACCACCACACACACTGTACCCAACACAGGCTGAGCACCTACCTCACAGGTGCTCAGTGAAGTATTTTTTTTTAACATTGATAATGAAGTATGACCTTGACAACACCTGTCCCAATTACTGCTCTTTTGTCCAGCATAAAAGGTAAATGTAAGATTTCCCTACTGCATGCATGTTTGATTTATCTCCCTTTTGCTTTCTGTGTCTGAAATACCCCATTCTTTTGTCAGGAACATAGTTTGTGGAGTCTGATTTAGAGGAGAGGTTCTTTGAAGGCTTCACCTCTTAGGTTAGCCATCACTGTGGCCTTAAAGAACTTTTGGTCACTTATTATCTTTAGGCAACACACTGTGTTCTGTAAACACTTGGGTTTTCTGCTGAGTGCAAAGTGGGGACAGAAGGCAACTTGCTGCCCTCTTGAGTATTTCTGGTAATTCATAGCCAAACCATCCACGGCAGAAAATTCCCTCAGCAGAACAGATGCAGCCAATTCCAGAGATTGTCCTCAACCATAGCCTGATCAACTTTGTAGTTCTCTTAGAAATGAATCCTTATGGCCAACAGTGTATATAAATTGTGTATAAAAATTCCAAAACCCCTTTAAAGTTCAGGGTATAATTTTAGAGGAGTAGCCTCTGTGCTCTAATATATTCAGATTTCAGAAAGATATATCATAAATTCATAAATGTTTATTCCTAGACAGGGCTCTTGTTTGAATTTCTGTTGCCTTTCCTACCCAGGTGAACTTAACTGAACAACTTAGAAAAGAACATAAAGGTATCATTACCTTATACCCTTAAACCTCAGACCTAGAGCAAGCTCTTACAACCTATTTTCTGGGTCCCCCCCATTAGTGCCTAGAAGTACTCAAAACCTCCAATCCCCAGGAGGCTCTTGCCTTCAAAAACCCCATAAATGTCTGGATTTGAACTTTAAAAAGCTACAGAAAGCCAAAAGTCTCTACCATCTTTAATATTTCTTTCCTACTCCTATGAAGACTCCCCTACCCAAATGTAGTAATAACTTTATCGAGTGATTCTTTTTCATTCTCTGAATCATTATCAGTTGGATGTCCTTGATGTGCTACTGTGGCCATCTCCTCAGAAAACTGGAGAAAGAGGAGAGAGTGCGAGCTGAGGTGGTAGTCATTCATTCATTCACTCATTCATTTATCCTTTATTCATTCACTTATTTTTGATAATGGGAAAGACACAGTTCCCGTCCTTAGGAAGCTTATTGTTAATAGAGGAGTTCCACTAAATAGTCAAATGCAATGTTTCTTAATTTTTTTGTCCAGAGACCCCTTTGAGAATTTTATGAATGTATTAGATTCCCCTTTCACCTCTGAAAATAAATATACATATATACACAAGATATATAAAAGCTATATAGTTTTCTCTGGAACTTTTATTTGACTTTTATTTGAAATACTTTGACTCAGTGGTATGGGTGTGTTGCTAAATTTTTGGTAAGGACACCTTCCTCCTTGGGAGAATATAACCTGAAGTATAAATCTGAGACTTATTGTCCCAAATTGCTATTATAGGGTTAAGATAATTTTGTTTTACAGAAATCCTTAATCAAAGTATACTGCTAAAATATAAAGTGAAGTAATTCTTGAAGTAATTTTTTAAGCTGGAGCTTAAATGAGAGAGTGACTGGGATGTTTGACCAACAGCAAGAAGTCTAGCATGGCTGGAGAGAAATTGGTTGATGGAGACAAAAGTAAGAGATAAAGTCAGAAAGGTATAGGGGGCCAAATCACGTAGGGCCATTTTATGCCATTGACTTTTGCTTTTACTCTGAGTGAAGTAGGAAGCCACTACAGGGTTTTAGAGAAGAGTGACTGACATTTTAAAAGGACTACTAAGTCTTCTCTGTTGATAATAGACTGATTAAAAGGCAAGGATAAAGGTGAGGAGACCCATTGGGAGAAATCCAAGCCAAGATAATGGTAGTGGCTTAGACCAGATGGTTGGTAGCAATGGAGGTAATGGGAAGCAGTCAGATTCTGGAAGTATTTGGGGGATAGAAATGACAGGATTTCCTAGTGGGGTGGGAAGAGTTAAGATGAATCCAAGATTTTGGCTTGAGCAACTACAAGGATGGGATTGCTATCAACTGAGACTTAAAAGACTATGGCTTGAGCCCATTTGGAAGGAAATATCAAGAGTTCAGTCTTATAATGTATGACTTGGGAATTCTGAAACAACTTTTATTGCTTGCTGGGATTAAGCACATAAATAAAAATGAGAATAATAGTAGCCAGGTCTCTCAACTGTCAGAAAAAGGAGTTGTAAGTATGGAAAGGATGAAGACTGGAATGAACCTTGTGATGTTGGATTAGGGTTAACATTAGAGATATCAGTGTGGATTCATGATTTTTAATATACAGATGTAGAAATGAATCTAAATATACATCCTCAAACATACTTTCTGAATTCCATCACTGCAATGGTCTGAAAGAAATCACACCAGTAACAATGAGCCCAAAACAACCAGACATAAGTTTTTAAATACCATCTTTTTTCATTAAATAAATAGGATACCCTGGGGGAAATAGCTAATTCCAAGCTGGGGCAGAGAATGGACATGATGAGTCTGGGACATTTTATTGTGGCACACAGTAAGAACGTGCTCAAACAATGATAAAGATGTATCAAAAAGACTCAGGAGCCACCTTAAGATTCTCATTTGTCAAGTTTGGGACTATTTTAGTATCAAAATAAATAATGGTAGGATGAGGTTATCACTCATAAAATAAAATAAAATAAAATAAAATAAAAATCATGAGTTTATACTGATGTAATAAATAAGTGAATAAATTAATGAGGGAGAAAGAAAACTCCTCCTTATAGTAAAATGCCAGATGAATAAATGAGTAAGGAATGATAAAGTTAGAAACAACATCAGTTGACAAATACCAAGAATAATTAATTTACACAAGAATTATCAATGGGTTCTCAACTAATGGGTGAAAATTTGATAAGAAATAGGATATCTACATAGTCTCAAAGTATTTTTTAGAAAGGAAAAAATAGCAACTTTACAATAAGAGAAACCTGGCAGCTATCATCTTGTTTGAAGTTAGTATGACCAGTAATGGGACAAACTGACATCATGATCTCCTTATATGATGCTCTGAGGACACAATATTACTTTTGTAGAGTTCCCGTCAAAAATGTCTCCATCTAGACAAAACACAAGAGACTCTTGAATACTGAAAACAAACTGAGGGCGGAAGGGGAAGGGGGAAAGGTAAAGGGGGGTGATGGTCTTGGTGGAGGTCACTTGTGGAGAAGAGCACTGGGTGTTATATGGAAACCAACCTGACAATAAACTATAAAGGTTAAAATAAATAAACAAACAAATAAATAAATAAATAATCTATAAAAAAAAATGTCTCCATCTACTCATGAAGAAACCTTAGACAATCCCAAATTAAGAGTTGTTGTTTAATAGAGTTTTGGTGTTGCAAGATGGAAGGAGGTCTAGAGATTGGTTGTTTAACAATGTGAATATATATAACACTACTGAAGTGGTCACTTAAAAAATGGTTAAAATGGTAGAAATCTTAATAATCTTTGTTTTAAAAATCTTTTAAAAATTAAGGAACATTCTATAAAATATCTTCAATAAGTCATGAAAGACAAAGACACTATAGAACTGTTCTAGATTAAAGGAGAATAAAGAGACATGATAATGAAATACAACTTGTGATTCTGGATTGAACCCTGGATCAGGAAATTAATTAACTTGGGAAATTAATTTGGGATTAGTTTAAAAGCAAGTTGTGAAGAGAGAAGAAACACCGTTTACAGCTGAGGAATGGAATTATTGGCTGTTTCCTATCTCCAGCATTTGATGACCCAAGTTCATATGTTTCCCTAGAAGTTTTGGTGCTTGGTTGCCAGCAGGTAGTCCACAGAGATTATCTGTGTTCTAGAAAGTGAGGTCATCTTGCATGGCCGATAACAGTTGGATAGAAATAGGCCTGCCTATCTCACGGCAGGGCAGAACTTTGGAGTGCAAACAGTCTTTCATTCAAATCACAGGCAAACTTCCTGATGCCAAAATCAGCCCTCATCTCACAAGCTCATCTCATCAGTTTCCTGGTAGAAAGCAGCTGTGCTGCCAGGGATAGAAACTCCTGGCTCCCCATAATTAGATCTAAAAGAGTACCCCTTGTTTTCCCTTTAATGTGCAAGCCTCAATGTCTGCCAGTGTGAATGGCAGCGGGGTTTCAGGGGGTTGTACTTAAAGTGAGCTGGTGAGCCTGAGAATCATGACAGACACCCTCCTCCCTGAATGTTGGATCACCTGTGTATTGTCTCTGATCAGTCTGCTTGTTTGAAACTAACTTCAAAGGCAGTGTGTAGTGTTGGCTCTAGCCTTTAACAAGAAACTAGAAATAGAACCCTTATTCAACTGTACAGAGATTTGCCATCAGAGAACTCTGTCTCTCCTTTAATGCCTTCACTGTGCCCTGGAAATGATTTTTCACTCATCCTCCAGGAATCATGATTGTTTCCAAACAACTATTAATAAGCATATCTAAATTTTATAGAGTAATTTGCAGTTTATGTGCACTTGTGTATCTATTAGCTCATTTAATCTTAACAACAGAATTGAAAATGAGATAAGTTGTACTCTTATTCCGTAAAGAAGGAAACATAGCTAAAGATCATATACCATCAGCAAGCAGCTATAACTCTCTTCTCCCTGATGAAATAGTATGGAAAGCACCTCTGTTTCCAAGTTGAACTAGTTAAGGAAATGTAGTTTTATTAATCACATCATCTAATAAAGTCTCTCCAGTGTGATGGAGGAAATACTTCACACAAAAGATGGGGGGAAAATTTTTTTTAAAGACCTGTTGGAGGTAGGTGGGAGTCTCAACCTCATGAGACTTGAGAAACGTGTTGTTGTCATTGTTGTTGTTTGGTAGCAACAAAAGTCATATGGGCTGAAAGGAATGTTTCCTGTCCTTTGCATGACCATTCTGTTTTTTCTGTAAAGATTGGAGATAGAGGGAATTTTTTTTTTGTCATCATTTTTGAGCATCTTTTAAATATAGGGAGAAAACTATCATTGTTAGACTTCAACGATATTAAGACTCACCACTAGAAATCAAGCCCGGGGGAAAAAATTACTTTGGCAGCAGAACTATATCAACAAAATTCAGGAGAAAGGAAACAATAGGTAAAGAGACAGCTTCTAATACAGAGAAAAACTAGGTTCTATTGGCAGCTCTGGCATCCTAGGTCGTTGCCGGCAGGCACCCTGAAGGGAATGTGATGATCCACAAGAGAATGTGTTGGTAGGAATATATACTTTACAGCCTTACTGCACAGTGGGGAATTTCTATTAAGGTGATTCATTCTACTTTCCTAGAACTAGAAACATGTTTACTTGAGAAATCTCATGCATGATCTTTGGGTATGGTTTAAATAAAAGAGGAGCAGCCAGAGGACAGGACAATGAAGGCTGGTTTTAGAGACTAGAGACATAGAGCAAAATGATGTAAAGCACAGCAGTTTGAGTATTTTTTTTACTTTGAGAACCAGATAAAATCCTCCAGGCCTTTGTTATCATAAGGGTCATTTTCCTTCTGGTGCTAACAGGATTCTTCTTAAGGTAGATCCTCTTGTCCTTGAAAGTGGGGCTCTCCTTCCTCTCTTTTCCCTTCTATTCATCATGACCAGAGTATACCCACACAATTCTTATTTGTGTTTGTGCATTCTGGTTTAGTGGTTCTCACATTAACTCCATAGTGGAATCATTCGGAGCTTTAAAGAAATACTGGTGCATATATCATTTTTTTTGAAAAGATATCCACATTCTAATGTGTAGCCTAGGTTGACAGTATAGTTCAAAATCAGTGATTCTCAAACTTTGATGTGCAAGTAAATCATCAGGAGATCTTATTAAAAGGTAGTTTCTGATTTTAGTAGGTCTTGGGTGGAGCTGGGGTTCTGCATTTTTAACAAGCTATCAAGTGAAGCAAAATACCTTGAGTGGCAGAATTCTACAGCATTGGTTCTTAAACTCTAACAACACAATAAAAAAATCACTTGGTAGACTTCGAGTTTCCTATTCCACATGTAAGGAACTTGGAAGTCATCAGCCTGTCCTAACAAGTAAAAAGCTGAAAAGGCTGAAAACTCAACTCTTCTTGGATCCAAAAGAGAGGAGAGGACATAGGACAAACCACTGCCCCCAAGATTGGAGAGCTAGATGAATATAGGCAGTTGCAGCTCACCAGAGCAGAGACTCATGAGTGAGCGAACAGAAACTGCCAAGGGAACCAGTGCCAGGGTTGAAAAACCTGAACTGTAATTGATGAATTGCTGGAGGTTTGGTGTGAACAACTGTGAAAATTAAAATCTCCAGGAGAACCCAGTCATAAGAGGACCCCCATGAAATTGTGAGATTTGCCACCCGGAGCTCCTACATAATCCATAGTAAATGTTGGCGAAAAATCCCCTCATGCTTTCTGCAGGGGAAGGAGAAAAGGTACTACTTTGAAATATATCAGAGCACTCTATTTTTCTTCATAAGGCCAACCCCTCAGGAGAAACTAGTTAACCAAAGCCTAATCTTCTGGAGATATTATTAGAGCCTAACTGACCTGGGAGAAAGGAAATAACCAATCCTGGCTCACTTTAGCCATTCTGTCCCACCTAAAGGGGAAGAAAAGAATACTGAGAAATGATTGTGAAGTTATGAGACTTAGGCTCATGAAAAGACTGAGACATAATCATAGGACTATGGCACACTTCTCTTTCTGCCTCACCTTACCACCACATTACTGAAGTCCTATTTACAGCAGTTTCCTATACCAGTACATCATGTCCAGCTATAAGCAAAGTTACAAGGCATACTAAAAGGCAAAAAGCACAATTTGAAGAGACAGAGCAAGCATCAAAACCAGACATAGCAGGAATGATGGAATTATCATAATGGGAATTTAAAACAACTACAGTTATTATGCTAAGGATAATTCTTATGGATATGGATAATTCTTATTCTTATGGATAAAGGGCACAGCATACAAAAACAGATGGGCAATGTAAACAGAGAAAAATCCTAGGAAAGAACCAAAAAGAAGTGTTAGAGATTAAAAAAAAAAAAGACTGTAACAGAAATGAAGAGTGTCTTTGAAATGTTTATTAGTAGACCGGGCATGGCTAAGGAAAGATCCTCTGAGGAGCTTGAGGATTTCAAAATAGAAACCTCCAAAACTGAAAAGCAAAGAGAAAACAGACTGTGAAAAACAGACGAAGGACTGTGGGACAACTAAAAAGGTATAACATAGGCATAATGGTAATACCAGTAGAGAAGAAAGAAATAGAATATTTGAAACCATAATGACTGAGAATTTTCCCCAAATTAATGTCAGACACCAAAACACAGATCCAGGAAACTCAGCAAACACCAAACGGAATAAATGTCAAAAACCCCTCTATGCTTAGGGATATCGCTTTCAAATTAGAATCAAAGATAAAGAATCCTGAAAAAAAAGGCAGAGGAACAAAGATAAGAATTAAATCAACTTCTGAGAAACCATAAAAGTAAGAAGAGTGGAGTGGAGGAAAAAACCCTCACCAACCTAGATTTCTGTATTCTGTGAGATTTCCTTCAAAAGTGAAAGAAAAATAAAAACTTTCTCAGATAAACAAAAATTGAGGGAATTTGTTGTCAGAAGACCTGCCTTGCAAGCAATGTTAAAAGTCCTTTAGAGAGAAGGAAAATGAAATGGGTAAGAAATTCAGATCTACATAAAGAAAGACCATCAAAGAAGGAAAAAGTGATAAAATAAAACTTTTATTTTTCTTACTCTTTTTTTAAAAAATTTTTAACATTTATTTATTATTGAGAAACAGAGGCAGAACATGAACAGGGGAGGGGCAGAAAGAAGGGGAGACACAGAATCCGAAGCAGGCTCTAGGCTCTGAGCTGTCAGCACAGAGCCCAGTGCAGGGCTCGAACCCACAAACTGCGAGATATGACCTGATCTGAAGTCGGACGCTTAACCGACTGAGCCACCCAGGCGCCCCAATTTTTCTTACTCTTAATTGATCTAACAGGTAACAGTGTATTTGAGTGTGTATACTTATATATAAGTGAAATGAATGACAACAATGATACAAGAGACAAGAAGGAGGAATTAGGATTATTTTGTTTTATGGTACTACAAGTGGATTTGGATTAGTTGTAAATGTACATCGCAATCTCTAGGGCAACCACTAAGAAAAATAAAAACAGTATAACTGATATCATAAGAAGGAAGGAAAATGGAATCCTATAAATGTTTAGTTAAAACCACAAAAGGCATAAAGAGTGGAAACAAAAATAGAAGCAAAGAACAAGAGTAACAAATAGAAAACAGTAACAAATATGGTAGATATTAATCCAACTATATCAGTAATCACTTTGAATATCAGTGGTCTATTAATGTTCCAGTTAAAAGACATATTGTCAGAGTGGACCATGAAATGACACCCAAATATATTATGTTTACAGCAAACCGACTTTAAATACGGACACATATAGATTGAAAGTAAATGGATGGAAAAAATATGCATGATAACACAAATCAAAAGAAAGCAGGAGTAGGTGTAATAAGACATAGATTTCAAAGCAAAGAAAGTTATCAAGGATATTGAAGGGCATTACGTGATGATAAAGGGGCCAGGTTTTCAAAAAGACCTAACAATCATTAACATGTATGCACCTTACAACAGAGTATCAAATTGTGTGAGGTAAAAACTAATAGAAGTGCAAGGAAAAATAAGTAACTCCACTGTCATAGTTGGAGACCTCATCACACTTCTATAAGAAATGGAGAGATCCAGCAGGTAAAAACTCAGTAAGGACATAGTTAAACTCAATATATCAACTGTTATATATTGTTAAATATAATATAAATATATTATAATTGAGTTTAAATATAAAAGTTAAACTCAATCAACTGAATATAGTGCACATCTATATATTACTAAACCCATTAAAAACAATGCGCATTCTTCTCAAGTTCACATGAAACGCTCATCAAGATAGACCATATTCTGGGCCATAGAACAGACCTTAAAAGATAGGAATCCTGCAGTCTTCTCTCAGAATATAATGGAATTAAACTAGAAATCAATAATAGATTAATAGAAAATCCCATAATACATAGAGATTAAGCAACACACTTTTAAAAAGTTTATTTATTTTGAGAGAGAGAGGGAAAGAGAGTGAACAGAGGAGGGGCAGAGTGGGGGGATGAGGAGAGAATCCCAAGCAGGCTCAGCACTGTCAGCACAGAGCCTGATGTAGGGCTTGAACTCACAAACTGTGAGATCATGACCTGAGCTGAAACCGAGAGTCAAGTAGCCTCTCCAACATGGAGCTTGAACTCATGACTTCAAAATCAAGAGTCACATGCTCTACTGACTGAGCCAGCCAGGCACTCTAAACAACACACTTCGAAATAGCACATGGACCAAGGAACTAATCTCAACAGATTTTTTTAAATTTTGAATAAATAAAAATGAAAACACAATTTTTCAAAATTTGTAGGATACAGTGAAATCAGTGCTTACTGGGAAATTTGTAGCATTGAAAGTACTTATTATAGAATAAGAAAAATCTAAAATCAATCATCTAAGTTTCCACCATAGGAAACTAGAATAAGAAGAACAAATTAAGTCCAAAGTAAGCAGAAGAAAAGAAATAATAAAAATTAGAATGGAAAGAAATGAAATTGAAAATAAGAATCAAAAGAGAAATCAACAAAACCAAAACTTGGCTCTTTGAAAAGATCCAATAAAATTGGTAAGCTTTTCCTAGACTAAGAAAAAAAGAATGAAGATATAGATTAATAATATCAGAAATAAAATTTTAAAATATCAGAAATTAAAAAATAATATCAGAAAAAATAAGAAATATCAGAAAAAATGTCAGAAATAAATAAAATATTAGAAATAATATCAAATATCAAAAATAATACTAAAGTAATATCAGAAATAAATATTAGAAATAAAAAAATTTTATAATACTGATATCTTTATTTCTGATATTATTAATCTATGTCTTTGGACATTAAAAGGATAATAAATAATACTATAAAGAACTCTTTTCCCACAAATTTGATAATGTAGATGAAATGGACAATTTCTTAAAAGATACAATTAGCATAAACTCACATAAGAAGAAATAGGTAATCTGAACAACCTGTATCTATTAAAGAAATTAAATAATTAACAACCTTCCAAAACAGTACCAGGCTCAGATAGGTTTATTGGTGAATTGAATCAGACATTTAAGGAAGAAACTATACTAATTTTCTATAATCTCTTTCAGTGGTTTGAAGCAGAGGAAATACTACCTCATTTTATGAGGCCAGCATTACCCTACTACCAAAACCAGACAAAGATAGTACAAGAAAACTACAGACCAATATCTCTTAAACACTGCTTAGGATTCTCTTTCTCCCTCTTCCTCTACCCCTACCCCCACCTCAAAAAAAAATTCAGAGGGGAAAACCTACATAAATGTGGGCATAGTGATAACTTTTAGATACAACACCAAAGGCGAAATCCGTGAAAGAAAAAATAAGCTGGACTTTACTGAAGTGAAAGACTTACGCTCTATGAAAGACAGTATCAAGAGAATGAGAAAAGAAGCTACAGACTGGGAGGAAATGTTTGCAAAATACTTAAACACATCTGATATAGAACTCTTATTCAAAGTGTATAAGGAACTCTTAAAAAACAAACTACTCAATTTAAAAAAATGGGCCAAAGGGGCACCTGGCTGGCTCTGTTGGTAGAGCATGCAACTCATGATCTTGGGGTTGTGAGTTCAAGCCCCACACTGAGTGTAGAGCTTACATTTAAAAAAAAGGGGGGGGGGCTAAACACCTTAACAGGTCACCAAGGTAGTATACAGAAAACAAATAAGCATATGAAAAGATGCTCTACATCATGTGTCATCAGGGAAATACAAATTAAAACAACAATGAAATACTAGTATACACCTATTACGGTGGCCAAAATCCAGACACTGACAATACCAAACACTGGTGAGGATGTGAGCAACAGGAACTCTGTTTCATTGCTGGTGGGAATGTAAAATGGTACAGCCACTTTGGAAGACAGTTTGGGGTTTCTTACACAATAAAATGTTCTCTTACCACATGATCCAGCAGTTACAATCCTTGATATTTGCCCAGAGGAGTTGAAAACTTATGCCCACACAATGCCTGCACTTGGATATCTGTAGAAGCTTTGCTCATAATTGCCAAAATTGGGAAGCAACCAACATGTCTTTCATTAGGTAAATGGATTAATAAACTGTGGTACATCCAGGTAATGGAATATTATTAAGTGCTAAAAAGAAATGAGCTAGTAAGTCATGAAGACACACAAAGGAAACTTAAATGCATATTACTAAGTGATAGAAGTCTATCTGAATATATACTGTGTGATTCCAAGTATATGGCAGTCTTTGAAAAAGCAAAACTATGGGGACAGTAAAAAGATCAGTGGTTGCTCAGGTTTGCGTGGGAGAAGGGATGAAAAGGCAGAGCACAAAGGATTTTAAGAGCAATGAAAATACTCTGTATGATATTGCAGTGACAGATACACATCATCATATATTTCTCTAAACTCATACAATATACAATGCCAATAGTGAATACTAATGTAAACTATAGACAAATATAGGTGATTATGACATCAATATAGGTTTATCAACTGAAACAAGTATACTACTTGGGGGGCTTGTTGATAAGGGAGGAGGCTGTGCCTCTGGAGTGGGGCAGGCAGGAGGTATATGGGAAATCTCTGTACCTTTCTTTTAATTTTGCTACAAACGTAAACTGCTATAAAAAATAAAGTAAAAAAATCACATAGAGAACTTTAAACAAACACAACAACAAAAACAATAATTGTCGCTACTCAGACCTATTAAGTGAGAATCAATAGAAAATAGGTCTAGGAGGAATGAGTATGTTTTAGGCTACCCTGATGATTCCATTCTGTAGCTAAATTTGGGAACCCTGGTTCTAGATCTGCATTGTATTAACCACTACGCATATGTAGGTATTTAAATAAACATTCATTTCAAGTTGCATCAAACCACTAATGATTAGTGGCTTCTATATCAGGTAGTATAGAACATTTCCATTAATGCAGAAAGTTCTATTGGCCAACACTGTAAAACCTAAAACAACTCTATATAACTCCTTCTCCCAAAGGAGAAGTTCTTTTATTTCTAAAACTGTTGCATTCTATCCTCTTAGTTAAAAACAATCAAATTTGATCTTAAAAAGGGCCAGATGATAGTAGTTATTATTTTATTTCAGTTTACGGTAATTTTCAGATAATTTGTTCTCCCATCCTCCTAGTAGAATCTTTAGTGAGCTTGTGAAAGAATGAATTGCCTGGTCAATGTCCTGTCTTTAAAAATAGAGATGCCTGTATCAGAAGATGAAATAAGATTGTACACATGTGATAGGAAATAGACTGAGACATTTCTTTGTTAAACTCTGAAAGCGTTTTCGTGACATGTATATATTAATTTCGTTACTTAAGTGAAATTTTAAGTAATCTTATTGTAAGTTTTTTTACTTTTAAGAATTTACAACTTCCTCATTAAATAAATAATCTGTCACACTCAGGAATGCCCCTTCAAAATAGGATATTTCTGCTGTAGGGGCAATTCTCCAGTTAGAAGCATGATGAAAGAAAAAAATTCAGCTCTGATGCGAGACTTAGTATTGGAGAATATTTGTAGTTTCTATTTCTAAATCCAGATTTATAACAGAAAGCAAATATTCTATTCCCAGTTGTATTTTTTAATGGAAGACACCTTATCCTCAAGTGACTTATAGTTTAATGAGCTTCTGTATCTCTCATACTTAATTTTGTTGGGAGTTATGGGCAGTCAAGGTTTGGGGTTTGTCTCTCACAACTTTTCTTTCTGGAAATCTAGTAACTGGAAGAAGGATGCAGGGATAAGACTTTGCACTGTATTAGAAATTACATTATAGAACCATCTCCTGAAGAATATTGGAGAATGTCTCAAGTTGAGCAGAGCTAATATATAAATGGAGGTCAGAGAAGGGGAGAACAGAGAACAGGTCAAGCATTCTCTCACCTGGTAGCACCGATAATTCCTAGTAGTGAAAAGATTGTGGATTTCTTGTGGCAACAATGGTCTGGATTATAGTTCAAGAATTATAATTATTGAAGAGAGCACCAAAGGTCCATATTTGTCCTCATTGTAAATTCCTTGTTCTTGGAGGCTATTCATAAGCATGGCTTGGCAATGGATTTTTGTAATGAGTGTCCATGCTTCAAACCCAAGCTGGGGCTCTGGAGCAATGCTGGTCTCAGTACACAGAATGCAGCAGTAGTAACGAAGATGTGTTCCAGGCAAAAGGGCTGATTTGTATGGATGCACTGATGCTGTGGGAGCTGTCTAGATCAAAGCTACTACAGTCTCTATCAAAGAGCCTCATGGAAGACAGGGCTGTTCTGCAGCTTTACTTTCCCATCAGAGTTCCACTCCGCAATCTAATGCCCTTTAACTAGAGAGGATCTGGGACAAAGAAAGCCGAAGGTACAAAGCAAAGAACAATTTAAGTACAGTGCTCAGAAATAATTGGCAGCTTAGGGTAAGATAAAGTCCCACAGTGGTTAAAAAAAAAATAGCATTTTAGTTCTAGCGGAGACCTTGAAAGGTTACATAGTCCATCTTCCATTTCCTGTCTTCAAAACTTAAATCATTCCTGATGGATAAGAACTGATTCTAGGTTTTAGGACTTCCAGAAAGAAAGTAAAGAAAATTACATAGCTCTCTTTGAAATATGTTTTGATATATGGTACTTTTTTCACTGTAAATTCATTCTTCAGTTAACCCAGATGCATTAAATTGCATTTAAAATTGTTTTTCATTTGTTCAGTCTTTAGTGGACATGTATAACAGCTAGTCAGCATTCCTTATGTAAAAGTCACTGAAGATCAGCCATAGTTAAATTACCACTTTAGCCTTCTTTTTAGTTAAAAAATTGCTCACTTTCCTTACACATTTTCCTTTGGCTTCTTTTTTAGCCTCTTACATCTTACTCAGTTTCTCCATGTCAGTCCTTGGTTGTAATGTCTAAACCGAAGTCCTTAGCATAATGAGAAAGTCACCTCATGAGTCCTAAATACTAGAAGTTTTTGCTTTGAACAATAGTGTGAGACTGTAAAAATAATGATGCGAGCTGAGAATATATCATGTGATCTGAATAATCAATGGAAAAATTGTGATACATAATTGTGTGTCACTTAGAAAACTATTCCTCTTTGTTATAAACATGTAGAGAAATGAAAGAACACAATCAAACTAATGCTAGTATACTATAATTTAAAACATGAAGAATTAAAATATTTTTATTTCTTTGTAAAAAGCTTATCGAAGAGTAGTTTGAACAGTGCTTGCCATCTTCTTGTCATATAACTTTCAATACTGGCCAAACACCCTTTCTATGCCTTTGTGAATTGTCACACTCCTTTCTAATTTTGGATCAGCTTCCAACATTTTATCTTTTGTGCTTTCAATGTCATGAAATAGCTCCAAGAGTTCCTTTAATGTGAAAGTTTTTTTGCCAGCATCACTTCCCCCAGGACATTTTCATACTTTTCATCACAACTGCTTTCCTCATTTATGTTGATTGCTTTGCCCTCAGGAAGTTCCTCTGGTGCATATCTAGAGCCTCTCAAATAGCAGTGTCAACAATCCCACAGCTCACTGTTTCTTTTATACCTCTATTTACATTCCAGCATTATTACTTTCTATTTCTTTGCTGCACATTCATCTTTGTTGGCTGGTTCCCTTTTTCCATTGTCCATTTTTGGGTTTATCACTGGAAGTCAAGGACACAACACCACTAGACACTTGGTTGTTTGTGTGTGAACTGGATAGCAGATGCATAGTGACCAATCAACAACAGACTTAGAAAGAAGTGATGTGAATTGTCACTGATCATGATGCACATCTGTTATTTACATTGCTATTTGTGCAATGAAGAGCTAGCAGTGAAAAACTTTGTACCTTATGCAGTTATTCATAGTTTTACTCTACTATGGGAAGAAATTTGAACTCTGTTCTTGGAGGACTGGTGTTATTCAACTAAACTGTTGTAATTGAAATTCTTGCATTTTAGAACCATACAAAGTTATGACGGCCTTATTCAATTCCTAGATCTATTCCTAAGTCCAGTGCTAATGTTCTAGTTGCTGGTCAGTTTGTTATCCACTCTGACACTTTGGTGTTTTTCTGACTTACAGCCTTGCCAACTTCATCTCAGTGAGGCTTTTCTTTCTTCTGCAGGGGCACTACATTGGGTCTTCCCTCTTTGATCTTTATACTATTGGTTTCCAACCACTCCCTCAGTCTCTTGGATTGTTTGGAATACTGATTCCCCTCCCAAATTTACTATCATTTTCAGATTAAATAAACTGTCTCCATTCACTAGTGTGAATACTAATTATTCCCATAGAATGTCAGTTCCTGATTACCTCCCAGGTTGACTCAGCCAGTTCTTTGTTATCCTTTTGGTCATATAGTCCATTCCATTCTCTTAGCTTAAGACCAGTAGTTCCAGTTCTGATTCATCATTAGGACCTTCTAAGGAGCTTTCTAAACCACTTCCCAAGCCTTGTAAGTGCCTGGGGTGGGGCCTGGCATCTATATTTTTTAATGGTCTTCATGTCATCAGCTGGGACTGGTCTGTCATATAAACCATGCTTTCCTAGTTCTAAGCATAAGAACTAAGGTTTATAACCTTATCATAAGCTAATAGAATTTTAGAACTGACAAATACATTAGAGATCATTTTGTCAAACCCACTCATTTTTTAAATGAGAAAACTAAGACCCAGAGATGCCAGATGATTTGGCCATGGTCTCATAGTTACAGACAAAGTGGAGACTATAACCCGTGGGTTCCAAATTCTAAATCTAGTACTCTTTCTATCTAATTTCCCTCATATGGGACAAAATCAAAATCATTGACCATCAGCTTCAAGTTACCCTACAGTGATCTTTCTTCTTTCCGGGTATAACGGTACCCGTGGATTAACTTCTGAGAAGAGATGCTCAAATAGGTTCTCTGTAGCACGTAGGACAGTGGTTGTGGCAAGGATGTTGAGGTAATAGATACAAGAGCTTTAGGAACCTCAGTTCAGTCCCGTTCTAGTGCCTACTCTGTGCCTGCCCATCGGTGCTCCAGATGCTGCCCTTAAGTGCTTAGGTAACTGTTTGAGTTGCACACAGCGCTTGTTTTTGTGTCTACACATGTTGCTTGATGGGAGAGGAAGAAGATGGGTGAATGTGGGTTATAGGGGTGGCGATGTACTATTCTGTGAGGCTTAATTTTTTATTTCCATGAGATAGTCTTTTATATTTTATTTTTTTAATGTTTATTTTTGAGAGAGAGTGCAGAGTCCGATGCGGGCTTTGAACCCATGAACCATGAGATTGTAACCTGAGCCAAAGTCGGATGCTTAACCACTGAGCCACCCAGGCACCCCAGGATAGTCTTTTAAAAATTTTAATTCCAGTCAGTTAACATAGTGTTAAAATGGTTTCAGGTGTACAGTATAGTGATTCAGTAATTCCATACATCACCTGGTGGTCATCACAACAAGTACATTCCTTAATCCCCCATCACCTATTTAACCCATCCCTCCTTTCCCCTCTGGTACCCATTAGTTCTCTATAATTAAGAGTCTGTTCCTTGACTTATCTCTCTTTCTCTCTTTTTCCTCTCTTTTGACCATTTATTTTTCTTAAATACCACGTAGGAGTGAAATCATATAGTATATTGTCTTTCTCTGACTGACTTATTTTACTTAGTGTTATTCTCTCTAGCTCCATCCATGTCATAGCAAATGGCAAGATTTCATTCTTTTTTATGGCTGAATAATATTTCTCATCTTCTTTATCCATTCATCAATCAATAGATATTTGGGCTGCTTCCGTAATTTGACTATTGTAAATAATGCTGCTATAAATATAGGGGTGTGTTTGTATCCCTTTGAATTAGTCTTTTTGAATTCTTTGGGTAAATACCCAGTAGTGTGATCATTAGATCATAGGGTAGTTCTATTTTTAACTTTTTTTAAGTTTGTTTATTTATTTTGAGAGAGAGTGTGTGTGTGTGTGTGCAAGTGGGGCAGTGGCAGAGAGAGAGAGAGAGAGAGAGAGAAAGAGAGAGAGAGAGAATCCCAAGTAGGCTCCATGCTGTCAGTGCGTAGCCCACTGGAGGGCTTGATACCAAAACACTGAGATCATGACCTGACCTGAAATCAAAAGTCGGACACTTAACCAACTGCGCCACCCAGGCATCCCTCTATTTTTAACTTTTTGAGGAAAGTCCATACTATTTTCCAAAGTGGCTGCACCAGTTTGTAATGTTCTTCTGCTCATTATTGGTATATAGAAATGCATCAGATTGATGTACATTGATTTTGTATCCTGTGACTTTACTGAATTCATTTATCATTTCTAGCAGTTTTTTGGTGGAGTCTTTTGGGTTTTCTACATATAGTATCATGTCATCTGCAAAGAGTGAAAGTTTTACTTCTTCCTTGCTGATTTAGATGTCTTTTAATTTTTTGTCCTTGTTGTCTGATTGCTGTGGCTAGGACTTCCAGTACAGTGTTGAATAAAAGTGTTGAGGGGTACCCAGCTGGCTCAGTTGGTGGAGCATGCAATTCTTAATCTTGGGATTGTGAGTTTGAGCCCCACGTTGGGTGTAGAGGTTACTTAAGAATAAAATCTTAAGAAAAAAGTGGTGAGAGTGGACATATTTGTCTTGTTGCTGATCTTAGGGGAGAAGCTCTGTTTTTCCCCATTAAGGATGATGTTAGCTGTGAGTTTTTCATATATGGCCTTTATTATGTTGAGGTATGTTACTTCTAAAACTGCTTTGTTGAGGGTTTTTATCATGAATGGATGTTGTACTTTGTCACATGCTTTTTCTATATCTATTGAAATGATCATATGATTCTTATCCTTTTCCTTATTCATGAGATGTATCACAATGATTGATTTGAAAATATTGAACCCCCCTTGCAACCTAGGAATAAATTCCACTTGAGCATGGTGAGTGTTTTTTTTTTTTAATGTATTGTTGGATTCGGTTTGCTAGTATTTTGTTAAGGATTTTTGAAGTTTTACTTCCTTTTTAATTTTTTGAAATAGTTTGAGAATAGGTATTAACTCTTCTTTAAATTATTGGTAGAATTCATCTGGTCCTGAATTTTTGTTTGTTGGAACTTTTTTTTATTATTGATTTAATTTCTTTGCTGGCTATTGGTTTGTTCAAATTTTCTATTTCTGTTTCAGTTTTGCTAGTTTATATGTTTCTAGGAATTTATCCATTTCTTCTAGATTGTCCAATTTGTTGGCATATAGCTTTTTAATATAGTATTTGTATTTCTGTGGTGTTGGTTGTTATTTCTCCATTCTCATTTGTGATTTTACTTATTTTAGTTCCTGCTTCTTTTTCTCTTGGTAAGTCTGGTTAGAGGTTTATTAATTTTACTGAGTTTATCAAAGAACCAGCTCTTGATTTCACTGAACTGTTGTATTATTTTTTTCATTTTATATAATTTATTTCTGCTTTAATATTTATTATTTCTTTCTGCTGGTGTTAGGTTTTGTTTGCTCTTTTTCTAGTTCCTATATGTATAAGGTTAGGTTGTTTATTTGAAATTTTTATTCTTTCTTGAGCTAAGCCTGTATTGCTATAAACAAAGGTTTTAGACCATTGTGTTTTCATTTTCATTTGTTTCCACATACTTTTTTATTCTTTTATTTCCTGGTTGACCCATTCATTGTTTAGTATTAACCTCTATGTATTTATTATGGTCTTTCCAGATTTTTCTTGTGGTTGACTTCTAGATTCATAGTGTTGTGGGCAGAAAAGATACATGGTATGACTTTTGATCTTCTTGAATTTATTGAGGCTTGTTTTGTGGGCTTATATATGATCTATTCTGGAGAATGTTCCATGTGCACTTGAAAAGAATATGTAGTCTGATGTTTTAGGATGGGATGTTCTGAATGTATCTGTTAAATCTATCTAGTTCAGTGTGTCATTCAAAGTCATTGTTTCCTTACTGATTTTCTGTGTAGGTGATCTATTTACTGAAATAAGTGGAATGTTAAGGTCCCTACTATTATTGTATTATTATCAATTAATTCCTTTATATTTGTTGTTTTTATGTATTTGGTTGCTTCTGTGTTGGGTGCATAAATATTTACAATTGCTATATCATGTTAAATTGTCTCCTTTATTATTATAGAGTAATAATAGTATTTTGTCTCTTGTTATAGCCTTTCTTTTAGAGTCTATTTTGTCTAATATAAGTATTATTGCTCTGGCTCTCTTTTGACATCCATTTGCATGATAGATGTTTCTCCATCCCCTTTCTTTCAATTTGCAGGTGTTTCTAGGTCTGAAATGAGTCTCTTTTAGGCAGTTATATAGATGAGCCTTGTTTTTTTTATCCATTCTGTCACCTTGTGTCTTTTGACTGGAGTATTTAGCCATTTATAATCAAAGTAATTATTGATAAATGTGTATTTATTGTCATTTTATTATTTGTTATGTAGTTGTTTCTGAAGATTTTCTCTTAGCCTCTCTTCTCTTTCCTTCATGGTTTGCTGATTTTATTTACTGAATATTTGGATTCTTTCTCTTTATTCTTTGCATATTTATTGGGTTTTGATTTATGGTTACCATTAGGTTTATATATAACCACTTCTGCATATAGCAGTCTATATTAAGTTAATGGTTAAGTGTGAACCCATTCTTTACTCCTCTCCTCCCCATGTTTTAGGTATATGTTGGCACATTTTACATCCTTTTATTTTGTGGCTTCCTTGACTGATTTTTTTATAGAAACACTCATTTTTACTGTTTTTGTGTTTCCTACCCTCATACTGTCATTTTTGATCTATCCTTTCCACTCAAAGAGTCCCCTTAAATATTTCTTGCAGAGCTGGTTTAGGAATTATGACTCCTTTAATTTTTGTTTCTCTGGGAAACCCTTTAACTCTCCTTCAAATCTGAATGATAGCCTTGCTGGATAGAATATTCTTGGCTGCATATTTTTCCCACTCAGCACTTTGAAGATAATGACTTTTTTTGAACTAAGCCCTATGCCCAAAGTGAGACTTGAACTCATGATCCTGAGATCAAGAGTCACATGCTCTATCAATTGAGCCAGCCAAGTGCCCCCACTCCACCATTCAGCACTTTGAATATATCATGCCATTCCCTCTGGCTTGGAAAGTTCCTGCTGAAAAATCCCCTGCTAGCCTTATGGGGTTTCCCTTGTGAGTTACTACCTTCTTTTTTCTTGCTACTTTAAAATTTTTTTATCACTATATTTTGCCAATTTAATTGAAACATATCTTGGTGTGGATCTGCTTTTGTTGATTCTGTGCAAGGATCTGGATATCTATTTCCTTCCCCAGATGAGGGAAGTTTTCAGCTATTATTTCTTCAAATAAAATTTCTGCCCCATTTTCACTCTCTTCTGGGACTCCTATAATATGAGATTATGTTTGATAAAGTCGCCAAGTTCCCTGTTTTCATTTTGCATAATTCTTTTCTCTCTCTTTTGTTCATCTTGATTACTTTCTATTACTCTATCTTCTAAGTCATTAATTCATTCCTCTGCTTCTTCCAGCCTGCTATTAATTTCATCAAGCATGTTACTAAAGTTATTAATTGCACTCTTCATCTCTGATTGGTTCTTTTTTTTATCTCTGTTAAGAGTCTCACTGATTGTTTTCTCAAATCCAGTGAGTATCCTTATAATTGTTGTTTTAAATACTCCTATTAGGTACGTTACTTGTATCTGTTTCCCTCAGATCTTTGGCCATGGCCTTGTCCTGATCTTTCAGTAAGATAAATTTTTCTGAATATTCATTTTGTCTAAGTCTCTGTACCTGTTGCTCTGTGTTAGAAAAGTCAGCTATGTTCTTGACAGTTATGGCTTTATGAAGAAGAAGTCCTGCAGTGCCCTGCAGTGTAGTGTTCCCTGTTTCTCAGGGCCTGGTGCTTCCAGAAGTGTCTCCAATGTGTGCTGCATGCACTCTGCTGTTTTGTCCTCTCTGCTTTCTCCATTAGGCTAGTCATCTGCAGAGGCTCTCTGCCTGTTGTGAGCAGTATTTGGTCCCTGGCCTGAAAGTGATGCATTTTAACAAGGTGTGCTCTAGTCTGCATGTGAAATGAGACCTGTCACCACCGCCACCAGAACCGAGGCTCCACAAAACTGCTGAGTCAGGAGATGCAGTGTAAGCAGGGACTTGGGCCAGTCTTCTGGGGGAGGGGACTCCCCACATCAGAACTGAGGCAAGCATGACTGGGAGAAGTTGTTCCACCAGAGCATGAGAGGGCAGGGCTTGGCATAAGCAAGTTATATAGTGAGTGTCAGCACTGTGTTGGTTCCCACAAGTGGCTCTGTGCTTATGCTGAGGGGCAGGGGAGGGAAATGGCACAAGCCAGTTCCTTTACATCTCTCTGAGATGCACTCCAAGATGAGTGAATAACCTCCCCACTGTGTACCCCAGGTGCTTGTCAGATCCACACCGTATGTCCATGGGTTGTTTCCCTGCCTTCTCTCCAAGAGCAGTACAATGCCTTCCAGGCTATGTTCAGCCACTCCTGCTGATGTTGAAGGCCTGCTTGTTTCAAGAATTCACAGAATTTGATGGGGCGCCTGGGTGGCTCAGTCGGTTAAGCGTCTGACTTTGGTTCAGGTCATGATCCCATGGTTCGTGGGTTCGAGCCCTGCGTTGGGCTCTGTGCTGACAGCTAGCTCTGTGCTGACAGGCTGACAGCCTGGAGCCTGTCTTCAGATTCTGTGTCTCCCTCTCTCTGACCCTCCCCTGCTCATGCTGTCTCTCTCTCTCTCAAAAATAAATAAAACATAAAAAAATTGTTTAAAAAAAGAATTCATAAAATTTGAAATTCAGGCCCTCTCGCTTTCCAAGCCAATTGCTGTGGGGGTTCATTTTCCCTGTGTGCTTCCCTGCATGCTGATCTGTCTCTTGCCCTTCTCTGTGACCATGGCTCCCTTCCCACTGTAGTGGCCACAATCCATTTCTCTCCCAAATCATGTCTCAGCACTTCCTACCTCCTTCAATGTGCTCTTCTTTACCTGTAGTTGTGGAGTTTTGTTCTGCCAGTCTTCAGGTTAATTTCTGGGATATATAGGATGAATTGATAGTTATCTAGTTGTATGCATGGGACAAGGTGAGCCTAGGGGTATTCCTACTCTGTCACCATCTTCCAAATCACACCACCGTGAGATAATCTTAAAACTAAACTACAGCTCTAGCTTTCATGTTAGCTGATAGAGGAGAATGAGTCTGTCTGTAATTCTGAGAGGAGAACTAAGGAGTGGAGCATATATCCCTTTGATATGTTGTATGAGTTCATGAAAAATGAATGGGGAATGCTGAATACTGTGTTCAAAAGTTAATGTTTACTTACTGAGCCTGACATAAAAAAAAAGAAAACAAAAAACAGAATTTGTCTACCTCCTCATCTTCCTAAGCTCACCTGTCACAGGCAACAGTGTTTGAAATGCTAATATGTTTTGTAGCTATTTTAAAGAAGGAGGAGCTGCATAATCCTGGGAAGCTGGGATCCAGGGACTTTCTTATAAATTATCCTCAGCCTCTGTGAAGTGCATTCTTCCCCACACCATGGCCTCCCACTAGGCTCCAGAAGATCAAAGATAGTATTTCATAGAATCATGGCATTTTAGAGCTGAAAGAGTCCCTCTCTGTTTCATTTCCAAATTCTTATTTTTCTCCCCTGAAACCCAAAATGGTCAACAAATTTAGCTACAGTCACACAGCTTATTTGGGGTTAGACTTAGGCAGCAGTTGAAGTCTCTGAACTCCAAGGCCAGCACCTAAAAACATGTTCAGAGTTCTTTAAATGAAATATGAAATCCTAGTGATTTCGCGGTTGTGAAGTTTGGTGGCTCTGAGAGATGTTTGGATGAGATAGGATGGCATTCTTAAAACTGGTTGGGGGAACCAGATTAATACTTTCCTAAGGAAAAGAATATGGGGGGGGTAGGCGTGTGGGTGTCTCAGTCAGCTAAGTGTCTGACTCTTGATTTCAGCTTATGTCATGATCTCACGGTTCTCTCTCTCCCTCTCTCTCTGCCCCTCCCCTGCTCATGTGTTCTCTTTCTCTCACTGTCTCTCTCTCTCTCAAAATCAATAAATAAAAGAAAAAAGAAAATGGAATTTGGGATGTGTCCTAGGTAGCTGGAATTGAGACAGTGGGTCCCTATAAGTGGCTAGGAGATAGACCTTAGCTTCTTGCCTAAAGCCATGGGCCAGAAGGAACTATCCATTCTGTGGAAGGGTCCACTCACTGGCCAGGGAATGGGGCACAAAAATTGGGTGGCCCAAATGGATATTGGTGAAAAAAGAGTCATCCTTGAAAAATCAAGAGTCCCAACCTAAGTCACACCTAGAGGTGTAGGGCCCAAATTTATACCACTTATCAAGTGCAGATGCCACAAGCAAAGAAAACTAATATGAAACCTGTTCCAAGGACTGGAAAAAAAAATATCCTCACAGCCTCTCCGTTAAGGTAACTTTTCAACTCAGGGCACCAGGAAGACTCTTATAAAAGGCAGTTCTCACTGGACATGTGCTCACAGAAAACAGCAACAAAACCATTTGCAGATAAAGAACCAAGAACCTACAGATAATAGAGCGATCTGAAAGGAATTTAAAAATAAGTCTACTTTAAATGTTCAAGAGGTAAAGGAAGAAAGAAGTCTTATATGAACAGGATATTAGGAAGGGTGTTCTTCCTAATGTTTGAGGGGTATTTACCTCAAACATAATATTTCTGGGACTGATTTTATAAGCAAATCACAGATTTGAGCCTATGGAGTAGTCCTTGATGTGGTGATTTTCTCTCTTTTAAATAGTTTTTTGTTTTTTTCCTACCTTTACTGGAAGTGATGAATGAATACAGTTCAGCTTCTAAAATCATGCCCCACTCCCCTAAGAGTGAATTTCTGTATAGACTGCCAATATCATTGCTTGGTTCTTATAGGAATCAGTCTTCCATTGTCATCGCCTCCATGTCCCAGGTGTGTTTCATCTCTGATTTATTCAGACTTTACCAACTTAGCCACTATTATAGACTGACACTATGAAGCTATTAAGGTTTCAGGCTACCTTCCACATTTGTTTACATGATTCAAGTTTTCTGTATGTTCTTTTAAGAGATCAAGACAATCCTATCTGGATAGAGACTGGAAACATAAAGAATTATCCATGAGTGCCTTCATAGTAGCCTGTTCTTTTTAAAATATTCACAGGCCCTACTAAGAAGGTGCAGAAAAAGTCCCATTATTGATTTAAGTTAAGATTTTCCCTGAAGGCTAGGACAAAAATGTATAGAAAGCACCTGTTTTGATTATGTGTAGATGCATCCATTCCCAGGACAGAGAAAGAACATCTTAAAAAACTAGAAGATTTGAAAAAGAAACGTTGGAAAATTTAGTTGGCAAGTGAACCTTGTTTCTTTTTCTTTTTTTCTTTTTAAAGTAAGTTTTATCTTTCCAAATGAAGTTTAGCATCAGTTAATAAATATTTTAAATATTAAGTCATACACCCTGATAAACAGAGAAATATTACCTTCTGTTCTTTGGGAAATATACCAGAAGGCTATTGTAAAAAATAATTTCTTTTTCTTTTCTATTTTATTTTTCTTTTCTATATTCTTTCCTTTAAAAAACATTTTTTCAGTATAATTTATGAAAAACCAAAGTGTTCTTTAAGAACTTCTTAGTAGAGATGATGAAGTTCCATTTCTCCTCCAATGAAGTATAAAAATTGAGTCCTCCAAAGAGAAAGCAAGGATTACTGATTGGCTCCCTGTATATAGGACCCAGTGTCTTCTTCCCCATTCTGTGAATCCTATCCAATGCTCCGTAGCATTGGATATCTTGTCTTAGATAATCCACAATCTGCATGCTGTTTTTGGATACCTGCAGTTTCGTCATTTTCGAGTCCATGACTTTGTCTAAGCAGAGACCAAGTCAGCCTTAATTTGGTATTTTTAGCTGCTCCCTCATCCAAGAGTTACAAAATGGTTTCTGTCAGAGACTTTCTTCATAACATTTAGTGAGAACTAGGTTAATATTACCAGGTTTTCCCATAAGTGATGCTTTTCCAGAAACTTTAAGATACCTTTAAAGGTCCTCCATGCTTCTTTTTTGTTTTCTCAAAAAAAAAAAAACAGTAATAGATGAAAACAAAAAAAGGTTAAAAGCTATAGTGTCCTGGCTTCATTCTATATGAAAGCATTTACTTTTTCTATAAGTAAAACCTTTTCTTCAATACTTCAAAATTCTTGAAATCTATGCTTTCTTTAATCAGATGAATTATATGGCATTTTATAAGGTTCTCTGCAATCCTTATCAGATAACTTTTCTACTACTGTAAGATATTTTTCTTTGTTGTCTAGAATACAAAATGATTCTAAGACCTCACCCAATCTTACTGTTAATGACCATTACTCATTAAAGCTTGTATAAGCTTTAGTTGGTGATTGTCTTTCTGCAAAGAACGAGAATGTGTTTTTCCCCTATCTTCTCTATAGAAGTATAGAGAAGCAAATGGAACTTAAATCTACCCAATAAACAAGGCTCCTCTTCATCATTCTATCCATTTTACTTCCTAAAGAACTGTCAAGGGCTGCCTGGTGGCTAAGTCAGTTAAGCATGCAACTCTTGATTTCAGCTCAGGTCATGATCTCACAGTTCATGAATTCAAGCTCCACCTGGGGCTCTGTGCTAACAGCAGAGCCTGCTTGGGATTCATTCTCTCCTTCTCTCTCTCTCTCTCTCTCTCTCTCTCTCTCTCGCTTTCACTCTCGCTCTCTGTCTCTGTCTCTTTCTCAAAATAAACTTAAAAATATAAAAAGAACTGTCACATCCATTCACTTCTCATCTCTTGCCAGGACCATTGGAAGAGCATCCTAACTAGGCTCCTTCCCATAATCTTATGCCCTTCTGATCATTCACAATCTGATCCTGCAGCTCCTTTGCTTAAAATCTCTTCAATGGATTATTTTTGTTTGTAGGATAACATCTCACATCTTTGATGTTTTCTCCAGGGCTCTGTACCATTGGACCTCTATCTCTTCCCCACATTCCACATCTGCCCCACTCTGGGCTCAACTATCCTGGTCTTCCAGTTCCTTGAATATGCCTCTTTCCTTTCTGATTCAAGGACTTTGCAAATCTTTTTTTATGTCTGGAGGGCTCTTCTCTCACCCCCCATTCCCGTTCACTTAGGTATCTTCTATACTTCCTTTACATTAGATCACTTCCTCAGAAGCCTTCCCAAAACCCCAGACTAGGTCAGATCTCCCTCATTATTTCTCTCCTATTGTCATTGCCATTTTATTTTATAACACTTACATAGTAGATTAGAGGATTTGTAGATTTGTGGATTATTACTGTGAATTCAAAGACAGAGGAGATTATGCCACTTTGCTTATTATTCTCTCTGAAGCCACAAGCACAGTACTTGGCAAAATAGGTGCTCAATAAATGTTGTTGAATAAATAAATAAATGCTTCTTCCATATAGCACATGATAAACACATGAAAATGAGCCCATCCACAACCCACTGTGTCTGACCAGGATTAGCTCCAGCTAATTAGCTTTACTGAACCTCTCTCCTCCATTAAAATAGCATATAGTTTTAGTCTCTTGGGATGCTTCCAACTGGAACCAGTCTTAAGATCAAGAAGACTCTGTTTTCTGATGTATGGTTTGGGTGTTTATGTTTTCAGTGATTACTTTGTTTCATATGTCAGGGTGAAAATTGCCAAGAGACTAGAGTATCAGAGCAGAAAGATGGAGTAGCACAAACCAGGGAGTATTGAAAGAGAGTCACGACCAGGTTCTAATTAAAATCAAAGGCAAGAGGGGCATCTGGGTGGCTCAGTCAGTTGGGCGTCCGACTTCAGCTAAGGTCATGATCTCGCAGTTTGTGGGTTCGAGCCTCGTGTCAGGCTCTGTGCTGGAGCCTGGAGCCTGCTTCAGATTCTATGTCTCCCTCTCTCTCTCTCTCTTTCCCTCCCCTGCTTGCACTCTGTCTCTCTCTTTCTCTCTCAAAAATAAATAAACGTTAAAAAAATTTTTTATTTTAAATCAGAGGCAAGAAAGCATTTAAGGGACCAAATAACTTCAGTGGTGGCTGAAAAAGCATTAGGAAGTGAATAGGGAAATATTAAAGACTTAATGGGGGAAGCAGAAGAGATAGAGATAATGAGTTATTTTCACTAAACCTAACTCCTCCTAAAGAGGGACACATTTGTTTTTCCAATAGCAATGATCTAAAGATTATCTCTTATACCCAACAAGCATTGTCCATTTTCTGAAGGACTTTTGTGCAAGAATGGCAGGGAGAGTTCTCTATTACAGGAGCTGAGATAGTTGATATCCTAGTTATACTTAGGCAGAGGCGGGTTTTATTGACTTAAAGAAGCACTTAAGTGTTAAGTGTAGTGAATTAGCTTTGATTTTTTTTGGAAACATACTTTGTAGGATTTGAATACCTTATTAAAAGCAATATGATACTACATGAAAAGAGTAAACAAGCATCTTGGGAAATCATGCTTATAACCAATTAAATTTATAGACTAGTATTTCAGAGTGGCAACGGGAGGAATTCAAATGGAACATCTGGGATTCCGAGCAGTGCATTGGAGTTGGAATTCAACCATAATCTGACATCTTCTGGTTCCCTTACCCTAAATACTCTTTTCTTCAGTTGGAATTTGGTCTTGTTCTTCAAGTTCTGATTTTCAAATCATTGCCCAACACCTGTGTTATTTTTGAATAAGGGATATTCTGCCTTATCTCACCATTTGACCATTCTCAAACATTTTTCAGGTTTATCTGACATTTGTAAAGAACAGTGGGTAAAAGCAGAGATCACTCCATAAATCCTTAGTGAAATAAAAAATACACAAAAATATTCAGAGCATCTCTGCTAATGCCTCATGAAAACCCATTTGGACTTTTTGGACTAGAGAGAAGGAAATAATCTAATAGTTTTATGTATTACTGCCTAGCTTTCTTTCCAGTTATTAATGGTGGTGATGTTTGTTTACAGATTTCCCATCTTCTCCCCAACCCCTGTCCCAATCCATGGAGAATAAATTATTTTGAATCAGGAAGAATGTTACCTCTTTTAAGCCATGGAAGGCTGAATTTAAGTCCTTTGCCTCAACAATTGACCCTGTGTTCTACTCCTCCTCTTGGGAATAACATCCAAATCATTGTGGGCCAATATCTACCTATAAAGCCTAGAACTATAGGAGCTACATGAACATGCCATGTAAGCAAATTGAACCCCTTGTGTAAGTAGTTTCTATAATGCCAGATGATAGTGTATTGCCCTCAAAGGCAAATGCTTATTCGTTGGCAATTTGGGGAATAGTACTTTGCCAATATGGTCCCATCTTCCTTTACATGCAAAAATCCATGTTATTCAATAGAGTGAGGACTAAAGAACTTTTTGTTTTGAAGGTAGGAAAGGTTGTCTACGGCCATACCACCCTGAATGCTCCCGATCTCGTCTGAAGGTAGAAAAGGTTGACACATGTTTTATGTAAAAACCAAGGATAGTTTTTAAAAACTTTTTATTATACAATAACACAGATGCAGAAAATCATGTAAGCCAAATATGGCTTAATAAATTATTTTAAGTGAAAACTACAACTATGGACTGAATGTTTGTCTCCCCCCAAAATGTGTATGTTGAAGTCCTAATCCCCTATATGAGGTATTTGAAGGTGGAGCGTTTGGAGGGTAGGTAGGTCATGAGGGTGAGCCTTCATAGTGCCTTTATAAGAAGAGATACAAAGAGAATTTCTCTCTCTCTCTCTCTCAATCTCTCTCTCTCCCCCCACCCCGCTATATGAGGACACAGCAGGAAGATAGCCATCTGTAAACCAGTAAGAGAATTCTCACCAGAACCCAACCATCCTGGTACCCTGATCTTCAATTTCCCAGCCTCCAGAACTGTGAAATATAAATCTGTGTTGTTTAGGCCACCCAGTCTACAGGAATTTGTTAAAGCAGCCTGAACTAAAACAGTCACCTAGATAATGAAATAGAATTTTGCCACCTAATTCACAAGCCCCATCCATGTGCCCCAGCTCAATTGTTGCCCTTTCCTTTCTAGAATTAATAGGAGAATTAATAACTACTATTCTGACTTTTATAGAAATCTTTTTCTTGCATTTTTCTTTTTGTAATTTTATCACCAAAGTGTGCATTCCTAGAAACCATAGTTTAGTCTTGTCCATTTTTCCTAGTGCATTGTAAATCATGCGATTAATTTCTAACTAACTTATGATTCTTCAGGGAACACCTATTGTATAAAAGAGGGCATACCTAAAGTCTACTTATAATTCTCATTGTAGTGGAGGCATTTGTGGATGGGGACATGTGTTACCCTTACTGTTGAAGTTCATAGAGAATAGCCTATGCAGTTTGCTTTTCTTACTTGTGTAGACATGTTAAGGGCATCCCCAATATGTATCATTGGTGATCTCCAGCAAAAAAAGGGACAGCACTGAAGAAGAAAGTCTTAAGGGACAAAAGAATACATCTTCAGCTATATATTATTAGTAAGTGTGGCAGTGTGAGGATGGAAGGAGAAAAAGAGGAAAGACAGATAGTGTCATATCCTGCAAGCTCTCAGTTTGCTTAGATTCTCTGAATTCTAGAAAACCTAAATCTTCCAGAAAGAGTAAATGGTAGATGAAAGATAGGATTAGGAGTCAGGATACAGTCATTGCAAACATTCCCTTACCCCATCTCAAAGGTAGATTATCAATATAAATTATGCAGAAAAAATAGGATAGGGCTAATGATATAAAGGATGGTCTCTAACTTCAATTGGGATCATATAAAAGTTTTAAAATGGAATTAACTGTAATAATAAATATCATTATTTTCCACAGGCCTTTGAAAGTACAGGAACTTCCCCCAATTTACACATAGGTTTAGATACAGGCTTAGAATATTCTAAATTCGTTCATAGAAACCTAGAATATATTTCTCCAAATAAATAATATTATAAATGATGATGAGATTTTTAGGGTAGTCCATAAAATATCATTTAACTCATGGTATAACTGATGAACTGTGTTTTTGTAATGAAAACCAAAAATACAGGAGTTACAGTAAAGAGTGTAAAAATTAAACTCAATATTAAATAATCAAGTAATAGTTGAATAATAATACAGTTTTTAAAATTTTGAATGTAAAATAAATAAATTTTTGAATGTGGTATTTAATGAAGATCACCATATCAGAGGCTAATGTGAAAGTTAATGGAAAGCTTTATAGTGATTTTGAAGTCAGTTTTTGAATATTTTCAGGGGATTTATACATAACTCACTAGTATTTTATTTGTCCGTGCCTCAAGGTATATCACTTTCATGGTCATTGAAACCAGTATATAATTAGACCTGCTCTTATTTACATTAGTTCTAATTTGGAACTAATTAGAGAGAGGGAGAAAGGAAAAGGTGATAAAAATATTTCAAGTTGGAAAAAACTGAGGAGATAAAAAAATATTCGTAGAAATTGTGGATTATTTTTATTTTCTTTTATTAATCTTTTAACAGTAAATGTGATTTACTTTCATAATGAAAAAATTAACTTTTTAAAGAATATATAGAATAAGGAAAACGTTGCCTATGGTGGTACTAACTAAATTGGAGTCAGGAAGGAGAAGGGACACCTCTTTGTAGTGGCATTTGTAGCTATAGAAGCAGATGGGAAATCCCAGGAAGACTCGATAGAAGAAGGAAACAGATTAGAAGAAAAAACCCCAACATTTAAGGGATGGAAAAGGGAAAGAGTCTGAGATAGTAGACTGGAGACAAACCAGAGAGAATGGTATCTTCCAAGCCAACATGGACAAGTATTTAAAAGGGAGGTTGGTGGGGTGCCTGGGTGGGTCAGTTGGTTGAGTGTCCAACTTCGGCTCAGGTCATGATCTGACCATTCGTGAGTTTGAGCCCGGCATCAGGCTCTGTGCGGCCAGCTTGGAGCATGCAATCTACTTCAGATTCTGTGTCTCTCTCTCACTCTGCCCCTCCCCTACTCGGGCTTGCTAGCTCGCTTGTGCGCTCACTTGCTCTCTCTCTGAAAAATAAATAAACATTTAAAAAAAATTTTAAGGAGGTTGTTTTCATGGTGTTTTTCTTCTTATTTAGCTCTTCAATTCTGAGATAGTAATTTAGACTTTGGGGCAAATACCTTTACATCTTTTTATTCCTTGTTAACTTTATCCTCTCCTACTTTCTGCCAGAAGGAAGTTCTGCTCTTCCTCATGTGCCCTGCCAAGTTGCAGTTTAGATAACTTTTGAGAACTTGGATTTGAAAGCAAAGCATGAGGTCACTTCACTTGTCATTGTCCCTTGGGCAATGCCCAGTTTATCTCTTTGCTCAGCTAATCTGCTCTTATTTCTCATGGTTCACTGCTGCGGACATTCTGCAATTCTGTTCCAACTGAGCACATTAAAAGAGAGAGATAATTCCTGCATCACTGGGCAGAACTTGGGTAGCCTGGGGTTCTTACCTTTGAGGCAGCAGGCACCTTGGCAGATTGCTCAGCAGCTCTGGGAGACAGTTGTCAGAAGGCGCAAGAGCCTCAGTCATTGTTCTATGAACTTGCTTTAAGCAATGAAAGGGATCTTCACATCACCATTTCTCAAGAAAAAGTTTTTGATTGATTTTGACTTAAAAAGTAGACCTTTAATTTCTCTTGGCCACAAAGTAGGCTTTCTGTGATTTCTACATGAATCTGGTTCTGTCTTCTAGAATATTCTTTATGTGTGTTAGAAGTCGTAAATAGGTAAATTTTGCTTTTCAATATTTCAGACATTTGTTGAATACCTGCTGCATGCCAATTGCATATCAGAAACCTGCACTATCAAGATGAAGAAGGCATGGCCCTTCCCCTGAAAAGCTTACAGATGCCAGAATGTAGGTAGGAGTTAATTAACTCCCATGCTTTCTCAAAGAGACAAAAAGGAAGGTGAAGGTAGGGCAGGACTACTCTAAGGCACAAAAAGCAAACAGTGTTTACTAATGGAAACTTGGCCAGGAAGAATAGAACTACAAAATTAAATGAATACCTGCAACTTGTGATTTCTGGACAACTGGACAAAAGACCAAAAAGACAACGATATTAAAAGAAGTTGACAATCAGAGATTTCTTTGCTCCCAGACCCTTGCTCATGCTGTTCTCTTCCTAGAATGCTTTCCATGACTTCTCACTTGGCCAACTCTTATTCATCCTTAGGGACACATCTTAGATTTTATTTCCTATAGAAAGGCTTTCCTTCTCACTCCCATTTTGACTAGGCGGGGGGGCCTCTTATGTGCTTTCATAGCACTGTAACATAACACTCTTACTGTTCCACTTCTTGCACTGCATTGAAAATGCCTTTCTCTCTTCTCAGTAGACTACATGTATATCTTGCTCACCATTGTATACATTGTGTCTAGAACTGTATAAAGCATACTCAATAAATATCTGATGAATAAATGAATAAACAATGAACTGTCTTCTAAATAAATGAACAAACATGGGGCAGAGAAGGGGGGTGGTTAGCCTAGAGAAAGAAAAGTCCTAAAGAGTTCTGAAGCTGGAGAAATAAATACTCTTGGAGAGAATGTGACTGTAATTGGAGAAGTGTCTTATTTTTGTTGTGCTACTGATTGCTGTTGACCCCAGTCCTTTCCACAGTTCAGGTTAAAGTCTTAATGCAAATTATCAAAAATTGATTATGTGCCTAGCTGTGTTTTAGGTATCATGGGAATTATGGTCTTTGCCCATAGGGCACTTACAGGTCAAGCTAGTACCTCTGTTGTTATCTAAGTGAAAGGACTACTGGGGAGGAAGAAACAAAACAAAACAGGGTCAGGACATAGATCTCCCCTGTAGATTGCGCTGATCTATTAAGCAACACCTTTCAGAAATGGCTGTTCAAATGGCTATACACCACACTCCTCCAAGTGATGACTCCCCATCTTAGTGAAGTGCCTAATTCAAAGCCAAAATCACCATTGCTCTGACCTTTTCCTTGTTGAGCTGTGGAGTAACCTACAAAAAAGTTAATTTGATATATTTCAGCAGAATCCTAACTTACTAAACTGGTAGGCAACACCAACAAAAGAGAAGTATAGTAGGTAGGCATAATAAGGCCTGCATTTAGTTTCAGCAGTTAATTGCAAAAGTAGAAGTGCAATTAACTCCTAATGAGGGAGGCCTGGCTTAGTTAAGGAATGCTTGAAATTCACAAGTTGAACAAGGTCAACAGTATAAATTTCTCTAAAACCAATACAGGTTTAGACTGAATTAAAAGAAATATAACATTCAGATCAAGATTTAATAGCTTTACTATATTATAAAGCTATAATATATTTGGAGTATCATGTTTAGTACCATCTTCTTGGTTAAAAATCATTCACAAACCAGAGCATAATGGGACACTGACCATTGACCAAGATCTAGAAATAGGCTGTGTGAAGATCCAGTCATAAGAATTAGGTATTCAGCCTGAGGAAGGGAAGACTTAGAAGACATGGCATAGTAAGTATTAAGTATCTGAAGGGCAGTTATGTGGAAGTCTGAGTGGAGGATATCTCAGTTCCCTCAGAAGCATAACCAGGGCCAGTGGGTAAAAGGTACAAGAAGACATTTCTTCTTTTTTTTTTAATTTATTTTTTTAAATTTACATCCGAGTTAGTTAGCATACAGTGCAACAATGATTTCAGGGGTAGATTCCTTAATGCCCCTTACCCATTTAACCCATCCTCCCTCCCACAACCCCTCCAGCAACCTTCCGTTCTCTATATTTAAAGGTTTCTTATGTTTTGTCCCCCACCCCCGTTTTTATATTATTTTTGCTTCCCTTCCCTTATGTTCATCTGTTTTGTATCTTAAAGTCCTCATATGAGTGAAGTCATATGATATTTGCCTTTCTCTGACTAATTTCGCTTAGCATAATACCCTCTAGTTCCATCCTATAGTTGCAAATGGCAAGATTTCATTCTTATTGATTGCTGAGTAGTAATACTTCATTGTGCGTGTGTGTGTGTGTGTGTGTGTGTGTGTGTACACCATATCTTCTTTATCCATTCATCCACCGATGGACATTTGGGCTCTTTCCATACTTTGGCTTTTGTCAATAGTGCTGCCATAAACATTAGGGTGCCTGTGCCCCTTTGAAACAGCATACCTGTATCCCTTGGATAAATACCTAGTAGTGCAATTGCTGGGTCATAGGGTAGTTCTATTTTTAATTTTTTGAGGAACCTCCATACTGTTTTCCAGCGTGGCTGCACCAGTTTGTATTCCCACCAGCAGTACAAAAGAGATACTCTTTCTCCGCATCCTCGCCAACATTTGTTGTTGCCTAAGTTGTTAATGTTAGCCATTCTGACAGGTGTGAGGTGCTATCTCATTGTGGTTTTGATTTGCATTTCCCTGATGATGAGTGATGTTGAGCATTTTTTCATGTGTTGGTTGGCCATCTGGATGAAGAAGACATTTCTTCTTATCATTAAGAACTTCCCATAATCAAGGCTGTTCAACCGTGGAATGGACTATCTGTATAAGGGAGTGAGTTCTCTGTCACTCAGGTAAAGATTGGAAGACCATAACCCCTAGATCAGGACTGTTCAGTTGTATAGATTAGTTCACCAAGAGCACCCGGCCAAGGGGGAAACTAAAGCTAATCCAGCCATTGCTTCAGTAGCCACATCATGCATCTGGGATCAGTCACCCAGAGGAAGAGGCACCTTTTTATTATTCTCCTAAAGGACCCCCAGATCTAGCAGATGCAGAGAGATCTCATCAGGTAGGAGATCATGTCAATAATGCTAACTCCCTGCCAATTCTTATTGTCCATTAGTCTGTGGTTGCTATATTTAATCAAAACTCAAGAAAATGAAGAAGAAAATCCAAGAAGTTTCCGTTTAATGTGAAGGAGCATAATTTAATTACTTTTAAAAGTATTGTTGCAGGTATAGAGATTACATTAAAAAAATTTGGGGTGCCTGGGTGGCTCAGTCAGCTAAGCGTTTGACTTCCACTCAGGTCATGATCTCAGTTTGTGAGTTCCAGCCCCACTTCAGGCTGTCTGCTGTCAGCACAGAGCCCTCATCAGATCCTCTGTACCCCCCTCTCTCTGCCCCTCCCCTGCTCATTTTCTCTCTGTCTCTGTCTCTCAAAAATCAATAAAAAATTTAAAAAAAGACTCTCTGTCTCTTCTTCTGCCCCTCTCCCACTCATACTTTCTCTCTAAAATAAATTAATAATCAGGGCGCCTGGGTGGCTCAGTCGGTTGGGCATCCGACTTTGGTTCAGGTTATGATCTCACAGTTCTTGGATTCAAGCTCCACGTTGGGCTCTGTGCTGACAGCTCAGAGCCTGGAGCCACTCACATTCTGTGTCTCCCTCTTTCTCTGCCCCTCCCCAACTTGTGCTCTGTCTGTCTCTCAAATAAACATTGAAAAAAATTAAATTAATAATAACAGTAATTTTAAAATAAAATAGAAACATTGAAATACTTGAAGACCTCTTTAACTCCACCCCATGGGACATTCTCTAATGTGCTGCTGCTGGAGGGAATGAGCTAGATGGGGTGGTCTTCCATGCTTGGTAAGCTCTCCTAGTAACAAGAGGTAAGCTCTCCTACATCTGAGGAATATTCAGTGCCTGTCATATCTTTCTCTGGAGATGAAGCACAATTAAATGTGTTCTACTGAAAATCCTTGTATTGAAATGTGAAACTTTAAAAGCAAGACATGAAATTGTACACACAACTCCATTTCAACTCTGTTGCATAGACATTTTCTTGAACAAGTCAAAATAGTAACAGAGCTACTTTCTGAGGGTTGAGATAATGGGTGATTTTTATGTATTTTGTAAACAGAAAATAAATACTTTAAAACAATCTTTCCTTCACCTTGAAAAATAAACATTTAAAACATTTTATTTCACCACACATGGTGTAGAGAGAAAAACGTTCTTAACTTCGCACTACCTAAGTTGTCTATGACACTGGGTTGAGTCAGTACAGTAAGTTATCCCTGGTATATCTAGGTTGGTTGTTGACGATTATAGCATCCTACTGACACAAAGGAATTTGAGTTTCTAAAGAGCCTAAATTTCATCGCCCTACCCTGTCAGCATCTTACTCACCAATGGGATTCATGCCTTTTATGTTCTTTTTTCTTTCATCGCATTACTACAATATGCTACCAAAGCAAACTGAATGCGATTAAAATCTTTTGGGGAAAAAAGACACCTCGTTTACTGAAGAAATGCTCCTGGAAATGAGCTTCAGAAACAGACGGGGTAAAATGCTATATCCAAGTAGAGTGAGTTTCCTTAGATACATGTTGAAGCAGGAGAAGGCGTAAGCTGAAAACAAACATCTGATGCAGTACTTTTGATTCCTAAGCTGTGTTCTGTCTCCAGTCCAATGCTGGAAGAGGAACATTTCAAAGACAAAGAATAGAAGCATGAAGCAGTCAGCAAGAGTAAATTGTTGGCAGTGATGGCAGCAGATACGCCACGTGCATCAGGCCAGCAACCTGGGTTGTCTCTGAGGTTTCTGGGCCTAGAGATTTATCCTAAAAGAAATCTCCACCTGGTTCTAGTTTTAATTTTAGAACTCTCCTTATCTAGTTCATCAGTCACATTACAGTGTAGTAAGTGCAGAAAGTTGAGTGCAGAATCCAATCTCCCCTTTTCCTTCTGCCCTTCCTTTTGTGATTTGCGTTTGGTTAAGTTCAGTTTGTGCCTTAGCCAGGACACTCTTGTGACTTTCTGTGTGTGCAGCAATCTGCTTGGACTTCAGTCTTGTGTACCATCCAGGTGCCTCACCAACTAAAGGGCATGTTCCAGTTGTTAACACTTATCCACAAGGTCCTACAGGCTCCTGCTGAAAGGAGACCCTTCAGTATGGGGAAGAGACAGATGTAGTTAAAGCCAGTTGTCAGGTTTCATAATGAAAAGGAGGCTGAGAAGGAGGATGTTTTTATCAGGAAGCAGAGAAATTGTATATATATATATATATACATATATATATATGCACACACACACATATATATACACACACACATATATATACACATATATATGTATATAGATATCAAAAAAAGCATATTTATAACCATTATAGTTCTTACCTCCAGAAAAATCTTAGGGCAAAGGAGTAATGCCATTTGTCCTTCTTTAACCAGGAAACTATCCAGTTACCTAGTGGAGGCCCTTCCTTTCCCTGCAGGTTTATCAACGGCATATGTTCTATTTGGAAAGTCTTAAGAGATTTGGTTACAGGCAACGTACAATCCTCTCAGGGCCCAGTTACAGTCATGTATTGGCTAAGACGTTTAAAATAAGTCCTTTTAAAAAGGCCTTTCAGAGGCACCTGGGGGCTCAGTCAGTTAAGCATCCATCTTCGGCTCAGGTCATGATCTCACGGTTCACAGGTTCGAGCCCCACATTGGGGCTCTGTTTTGACAGCTCAGAGCCTAGAGTCTGCTTCACATTCTGGGTCTCCCTCTCTCTCTGCCCCTCCCCCACTCTCTCTCTCTCTCTCTCTCTCTCTCTCTCTCAAAAATAAAACAAAAACATTAAAAAAATTTTAGAAGACCTTTCAGTGTTTTTGAGTGTATGTGATCATTTTCAGGAATCAAATAATTGCAATATTTATTTGTAGAAATTCTACCTAGATTTCTACCTACATGGAAAAATTCCATCCAGGGGGAAAGACTTGTTCATGTGTCTTGTTCATCATTTGTGTCCTCATAACCTCATACAGAGTAGGTTCTGGGCATAGTAGGTATTGAGTAAATATTTGTTGAGTGAATGATCAAATGAATGGATGGATGCATATGGCTAAAAAATTCTGAATAATTAAAGAATCAAGCAATTTAAACCTCGTTGAAGTGTTTGTAAACAAACTGTATCCTTCTCTCTAAATCTCTATGAAGACCTCTAGATATAATCATTTACCTATAGTCCTGTCTTACTCTATGAAACATAAAATAATGTGACTTTAGGCATAAACTCCAAATAAAAATACAACTTACAGGATTTTGATAAGCGAAGATTTTTCAGTGTTTGTTTTTTCAGTTATTCACTTTCAAATTCGAGATAGACTTTTCCCCTAAGCACTATAAGAATAAATGATAGTGTCCTTAGCCAAAGAAGTCTTTTTGCAGCTTGTTAAACATAGGAATGTATTTTTCCCTCAGAATATGGAGAGAAAAAAAATTTCCTGTAGCCAGTAAAATCACCCAGCTGCATATTCCATCCACATTCGTACACAATAGAATAACATAGATAGATACAAGACATTCTATTAAAACTACCTTTAGGAAAGCCTCAAGCACCTCATGCACAATAAATGGGCTGTCATCACTTTGGCCTGGAAGAAATAAATGTACAGAATAGGTGTCAGGAGAACAAAAGGAATGTATTTCATTTTTCACGTTCCAGGGGTAGCTTGAAGAAATGAAATTCCCAGGAAATTCTTCAGAAAAAGGGAGTCAATTGCTTCGCTCTTCACTTTCTTACATCTTGGTAAGAAAAGGAGGGCTCTGCAAGGCAGTGTGCATCCTCCTGTCTCTCCGTTAAAGCCAAAGATGGGAAATATTCCATTTGTAAGAAAGGCAACTGATTTTGAGCCCTTAAAAATATTTTCTGGGGGCGCCTGGGTGGCTCAGTCGGTTAAGCGTCCGACTTCAGCTCAGGTCATCATCTCACGGTTCGTGGGTTCGAGCCCCACTTTGGGCTCTATGCTGACTGCTAGATCAGAGCCTGGAGCCTGCTTCAGATTCTGTATCTCCCTCTCTCTCTGACCCTCCCCTGCTCATGCTCTGTCTCTGTCTCTCTCTCTCAAAAATAAATAAAACATTAAAAAAATATTTTCTGGGTATTAAATTAAAAAGAATCATGATCTGATTGGGAGGGTTTTACCTCCAATAATTGGTGTGGGTGGAGTACAGGTGGGACAAGATCAGTTGTGAGTTTAGCACTCAAGAAGCTGGATGACAGGCACATGGGAGTTCATTATACTATTCTCTCTACTTTTGTGTACTTTGGAAATTTCCCATTTGAAAAAACTAAAAGTGATGGACCTTCAAAGTGGAAGAAAAAAAATTTTTTTGAATTAGTATGGTGACTGCATAGAGTATGAAATCAGAAACCCATTCATTACATGGAGTTCGCACTCCCAAAACGTACTGTGTGGCTTTGTGTTATTTACTGCAAGGTCTTCAAACTTCAGTTTGAACATCTGAAAAATGGGAAAAAATGTCAAACTTATCAAGTACATCAGATGTTATGAGGATAATGAATTAATATTTCTGAAAATACTATATAACCTGTAAAATTATATAAAATTATAAAGTTAAATAATTTTTAATTGAACTATAAACCTATCTAAAGTTGTTTGTGCCTACTTTCCCCAAATTTGCACTTAATTCTTTTATTTATTTTTTTATACTTTATTGTCAAGTTGGTTTCCATATAACACCCCGTGCTCTTCCCCACAAGTGCCCTCCTCCATGACTGTCATTCCCCTTCTCCTTTCCGCCTCCCCCTTCGGCCCTCAGTTTGTTTTCAGTATGCAAGAGTCTCTCATGCTTTGCCTCCCTCCCTCTCCCTAACTCTTTCCCCCCACTTCCCCTTACCATGGTCCCCTGTTGGGTTTCTCCTGTTAGACCTATGAGTGAAAACATATGGTATCTGTCCTTCTCCGCCTGACTTATTTCGCTTAGCATGACACCCTTGAGGTCCATCCACTTTGCTACCAATGGCCAGATTTCATTCTTTCTCATGGCCATGTAGTATTCCATTGTATATATAAACCACATCCTCTTTATCCATTCATCAGTTGATGGACATTTAGGCTCTTTCCATGATTTGGCTATCATTGAAAGTGCCGCTACGAACATTGGGGTACATGTGCCCCTATGCATCAGCATTTCTGTATCCCTTGGGTACATCCCCAGCAGTGCCATTGCTGTGTCATAGGGGAGTTCTACTGATAGTTTTTTGAGGAACCTCCACACTGTTTTCCAGAGCGGCTGTACCAGTGTACATTCCCACCAACAGTGTAGG
>CM053560.1:82227970-82253755 GCA_028646485.1 Cryptoprocta ferox | reverse complement strand
GAGTTTGGTGAGTTCCTTGTAGATTTTGGATACTAGCCCTTTATCCGATATGCCATTTGCAACTATCTTTTCCCATTCCGTCAGTTGCCTATTAGTTTTCTTGATTGCTTCCTTTGCCATGCAGAAGCTTTTTATCTTGATGAGGTATCAATAGTTTATTTTGGTTCCTTTGGTTCTTAAAAACAACTTGAAAATTTTTTTTTAATTTTACACAGTACCTCATATAGTAGCATACTGGGGGTTGGGAGGGGAGTTGATTCTTAAGTGTTAGACTTAAATTCAAATCCTAACCTAGATATATTAGCTATGTGAAATCCCGGAAATTTACTTGACCTCTTTATTCCTTAGCTTCTTCATCATAAAGTGAAAATGCAGTAATAATACTTGTTTTGCATCGTTAAGCACAATAGATGTATAGTGCCTGGCACGTCATCAATAAAAAGCAAGTATTTTCTTAGTGCACATCATATGGTTTTGACAGGCTGTCAAAGTGAAGGATCGTGGCTCTATCTAACTCTCAGGGATTAGGATGCTGTAAATATAGAACAGAGTCAGGAAAACCCTCTACCCACTTCTCCAAGCCCTACCACCATGCTCTCTATTTGTTCTTGTGCATCCTTAGCCATAAGGGTTACAGGCTAAATATAGCTGGAATCCCTAATTGTCAATTTAAAAAGTCCTACATCCCCAGGCAATTCTTCATCTTTTTCTATACGAGGTGAGTCTCCTTAGTACTTCTTTGGAGGCTCCCCTTCAAACCAACCTCTTTCTTTCCTTGCTCTTTATTTCTTAGCAACCCTAATTATACTTAGTTCTCCAGCATTCTTCTTCTTCTTTTTTTTTAAATTTATTTTGAAAGAAAGCACCAGTGGGGGAAGGAAAGAGAGTTGGAGAGACAGAATCCCAAGCAGACTCCTCTGCGCCATCAGTGCAGAGTCCGATATGGGGATTGAACTCACAAACCATGAGATCACGAGCTGAGCCAAAATTAAGAGTCGGACACTTAACCAACTGAACCACCCAGGTGCCCTCCAGCAGTCTTCTACCTACAGTTATGTCTAGTTTGCCAGCTCTGAGTCTTCTGAACTGTGGGTTATATATCATCGTGTTTTCATTTATTTACTGATCCAAGGTTGCCTCTTCTAGACAAGACCCAAAGCAATAATATAGACAGACTTCAGTCATAAAGCATAATGTTGTCAATATCGAGGACATAAAACTAGCAGAATGCAAGGTCAAAAGAGAATTATCATCATATGGAATTGGCCTTTAGGTAATACCTTTTCTATATTGAGGGCAGGCTTCTGGACCTGCATTTGCTTATACATAAGAAAAAGCATCAGCATATAAAGAAGGCCAAAATCTAATATGCCAAAATTGAAAAATCTTGTTGTGTCAGAACTCTGTTATTGTGGGCATTGTTTTCATACTTGAAAAGGGAAAAAAATATTTCAGGAACAGTAGCCACAAAAGCATTAGTTATCAAAGAAATGAACATGAAAAACTGAATCACAGATAATCATATTATTATGTATGCATAAGGACTTTTGATTGTCAGTCTGACCCACTATATAGAGTGACATTACTGAGATGGATCCTTTGTGACTAATATATTTCAAGTTGACGTATAACCATTGAATGGCCATTTTACTTACAAGTTGCGTTTCACAAATGCTTTTAAAATAGCAAGTTTATATTGGTTACATTTTTACAAACACAAGATTAGACTTCATTTTGTCTACTTTTGCTATTCATTCTTGAGTCATAAAAGGGACTCAAATTCTAAATTATAATTATCTTTCCACCACCCATTATTGCTGAGCTGGTTTTTATTTATCTTTCATTGATTGCAAAACAGACCACAGGAGAACTGTTGGTTTCCATTATGTGGATCTCATTTTTAAAACATAATCATCTTGGTTCACCTGGGTGGCTGAGTCAGTTAAGCGTCCACCTTTGGCTCAGGTCATGATCTCGCAGTTTGTGAGTCTGGGCCCTGCGTTGGGCTCTGTGCTGACAGCTCAGAGCCTGGAACCTGCTTCAGGTTCTGTTTCTCCCTCTCTTTGCTCTTCCCCAGCTCAAACTCTATGTCTGTCTATCTGACTTTTTCTCTCTTTCAAAAATAAACATTTAAAAAAATATTTAAAACCTAATCATCTTATTAGAGAAGTTGAGCCAGTGTGAATGTAAATAACTTGCTCTTTCATTAGTGCCCATTAATGGGGTCTTACCAATGAGAACCCATTACAAGGGGAAAGAAATACTGTCAAAGTCTATTTACTCTATTTGCTAGTCTATTAACAAGCAAAAATGTCTGGGAAAAAAATCCCAGAAATACCAGGAATCTCAGCCCAGAAAATATTATCATTGGTGAGGTCCTTTTGGAATCCAAAAGGGAGCCATATGTCTGTGGATCTAAATCATACACTCAAAGAATGATGGAGGATTAGCATTGGAAGGGACTTTGGTAACCATCTGGTCCAGAGATACTAGTTGGTGTCTCAGCTAGAGTCAGAACTCTTGTGTCTCATCTCCCAGTTCATTGTGCTCACCTCACTACCATATTTGGAACATTTTCCTTATCACCTATTAAAATCAATCATGATTCTTTTCAGGCACATAATGTCAGCTTTGCTACCACTACCTCAGTAGCATTTGATTTCTTTGGAACTACCAGCACTATATTTGGTTTATTTTTAAAGCCAAGCAGTTTTTTAAGCCTTAAAATATTTCATTTTCAAAACCTAAAAGGCTCTTTATTTAGTCCATGATGAATATTTGAGTAGTGTTAAATTTATCACTCTGGCAGTACTCACATTGTACTTGTCATTAATTGTGACTCATCAAAGAATGTTTTGATGTTGAGTCCTTGGCTAACAGATGGCTCTGTTTAGAGGAATTGAGGCAGAGAGCTATGAGGTCCAAGGAGAGAAACTTCTTATATAATTAGTCACTAGCGGTAGTTTGAATTTGTAAGAAAGCCAAGTAGTCTGTGATGGTGGGGTCAGGTTTTGTGTTGAGGTAGGGAAGGCCTCTTTTTCTATTCTGTTCAGAGAATGGATAGAAGTGTTGACGTCAGTGTTGCTGGTGTGCCAGGTGTGAGTTGGAATGACATAAATGGCCAGCAGAGTGGCACAGGGTCCAATACTGGAATGTTTCTGTTTCTTTGGGGTCTGTCATCCTGGTAGTTGTTAGTCACAGAGAAGAGACCACCACACAGAAAGGAACAGGCACTGGAGCGGCAGCGGTAGTACCACTAAGAACTCAGGAATAGAATGTGAAGCAACAGAACCTGCTTTTAAAAAGCATTCATCTCCTGTCTACATTTGTTACTGCTAATATTCCATATGTGTAATATATTTTATACCCTAAAAAAAAAAAAACAGCATTCATCTTAGAGGCAACAAAAACATGCAAAAATACCTCCTCATTCCTTTTTCCTTTTCTTTCAATTTTTCCTTTTTTTTTTCCTATCTGGATTATTTTTCCCTATCTTTTAACTTAGATTCATCATTTGTATTCAAAGTCACAAGCAGCCCTCAGTACATTATTAAGCACCTGCATGCCAGCTACTATGTTAGCCATGAGTCTGCATGCATAGTCAGTCTGGTAGTCTGGGTCCTTGTGTGTGCACAAGTGATTCATTCTTTGGAATGGCATTTGGTTGGTACTTATTTGACTTACGTAAGGAAAAGGGAACTCACATTGTGTCATAAATGGGACAAAGAGAAACCTGAAAAACAGATTTTAAATTCTCTTAGAAATATTCTAGAAATAATCACAAGCAGCTTAATAGGTGACATATACTTAACCTCTCTGAGCCTCAGTTTCTTCATCTCTAAATAGGTTAATAATACATACCTTGTGGAATTATATGAGAATTAAGTGAAATGAAATCAGCACAGTGTCTCGCCCCCAGTAAGGACTCAATAAATGGTCTCTATGTTTAGGACGAAAAATAAACTAAGTAGTAAATAAGTAAAGTAAGTAGGCAATGATGCTTAGTTGCTAGCACAAGGAAACACAGGAAAGATTATTAGGAGTCAAGGCAAACTGGCAGCTGAATTAATAATCAATGAGAAGAGACTTTTAAAATGGTATTTGGCAAGAGCACAGCTTTCAAAATCAAAGTGGTAATGCTTTCACTGGACATCACTGGAGGTTTACTTCTTATGGGGGCCCCATAACTTAAAAACACTGAGACAAAAACTAAATCAAGTAATGTAAATGTCTGAATACCTTCTGGAAGGTCAATAAGAAACAGTGGAAAGAATCAAGGATTTGGGATAGAGGACCTGGATTTGAGCCCCTTGCTTAGTGTTTTTTAGCCACCTAACTAGAAATTAGCACAGATACTTTAATAGGTGACCCATAACCTCACTCAGTTTTCACATTTGTAAAAAAGATTAAGAATATTTTGTGAATTTCAGAGAATTTTCATGAATAAGCACTTTGCCAATTGCAGACCATTGTATGAATCAGTGTCCAAGGTGCTGAAAGGGAAAGATACTTACTCCTTCGAAAAGACTAATTTAACTGCCTGCTGATGTTAGAGGTGACAGAATAAATGAGGGACAGATTATGCTAATTCTTCATTTGCACAGTGGGCAGAGTTGAAAGAAGTGAGTTAAGAGAACAGTCAATGATGCAGACACAAAAGAGAAAAAGCCTAAATATAAAGTTATGTAAACAATGGCCAAATACTAATGGACCTTAGTAACCCCCTCCTTGCTTCTACTTCTTTTGAAATCCATAGACTCATAATTTCCAGCCTTTTTGGAAAGACACACACACATAAGGAAAGTGCTATATAGCATCTTTGACAAACAAAAAGTTTATCTAGTTTGGTGCCTTGTAGTGTTGCATAGTTAAGGCTCAGAAACATTAATGTAAGTGGTTACATTTGGGGATATTTTGTTGACACATGACCCAGAAACAAGATCATAAGCTGAATGACTTTTTGAGATTCCTTCATTCAATCTATTTTTCTTAGTTGGGCAGATGTTTCTAAGTAACTGGGATATTGAAAACTTCAGAGCAGAAAATATATCATTTCACATCCTGTGTATTTTAACTGGTTTGAGTTTATTTATTTTTTACATTTCCCCACAAAACAGCTGGATTTAAAAGAGCTAAATAAAGAGTAAAATTCTGATTTCCTTTCCTATGAGTTGTTTGTATGAGAGCTGATTTAGTACCTTTAATACTTGAAGGGCCATAAGGGAAAAAATGTATCTGGATTAAAACATTAAAAATAGAAACATAAATTCCAAGATTAAGTGCCTTGAGTTACTTGACGTTTGAAGTAATTTCCTCAAAGTAATTTCCTTCATAAAGGTTTATAAATTTATGAGAGAAAATACCTTATCCTGCCTAGAGATTATTGTGTCAATTAGGAATAAATGGGATTAGAGGAAACTGAGTATTAGTTTGGAAATGGATCTACTGTAAGTATGGTGAAATCATACTCAAATTATTAGGTGAAAAAACGAGTATGTGGCCTCCTTTCTTCTTACCCAAGACTGAGTGGTTTTCTAGGGTCCTCATTTGTATATACCAGGTATATACCTTTATGTCTTTGCCTTATGTGTGGGAAAATTCCCACCAAAATAAATACCTGAACCCCAAATGAATCCCAAATTGTCCATCTGAAATTCTGAAGACACTTTGGATCTCTCATGTAGCCAAGACCTCAAGGAAACAGTCTATGAAGTTACTACCTTATTGTTGGTTATAACCAGAGTAGAGACAGACCATTGGAAAACAAGCAGCCTAGAGACTAGAAGAATAATCTGTTCCCTTATCGGAAATGAATATATTCTCTCCAGAGACTGATTGCTCATGAAATGTATTAAGAAGTTGTGTGCTTAGCAAAAACAAACCTTCCTCAAGTTTTATGGTTTGCTGATCTACGCACAAAGAACAGTCCTTTATGCAAAGGCCTTTCAGCAATTTCTCCATAATGCCATACACAGATATGTGCATACATACATACAAATACATACATCAAAAAATACAAATCAAATGTTCAGGTATTCACTGTAGAAACCTCATGGGATCAGTAAGAAACCCCTCATAACTGGATCTCCACTGACTTTCTTTTTTTGGTCCAATGCTTAGTATATTTGGTTTGAGATGACAACTTTATTTTAAGCCTGAGAGAGCAGTTGACTTGCCCTTGGCCTAATGATACTGAGCAGCTGCCAAAGCCTGTATCATATCCACAGGAAAAGACTGTCCCTGGAGAGGGGACACATAACCATGCATGTCCCTTTCAAGATGTCTCTTTGGGTACCATGTCAGGAAATGACTTCCTAAGAGAAGGGAAGAATCTGTGTTTGGCTTTTTGATCATGCTTCTGTGCACAAATGAGAGATTATATTAAAGAGTTGAGACTTGAAGAAAATTCTTATTTATTTTATATTTATGGTACACCTAAAGCTGAGGACAAATTTTGGGTTTACTTTTTAAGCAAAATATATCCAAGGCAAATAAATGAACTCACATACAGTAAAACGCCACTTTTTTCTTATAAGCTCCAGAACCAAAAGGAATATATAATTTGCAGAGGAGGATTTAGGAAGGGAAGTTGTGGTCCTTTTAGCTAATAATAATTATAACTTTGATTTTCTGATTATTTACCTTACAAAATGCTTAGCATACTATCTAGCACAAACAAGATACTCAGTAAATATCTGTTAAATGAATAAGTGCTAGGTATTATATATCATTTATATCATTAATCTCATTTAATCTCAAATGAAGATGCATACGTATCTTCATGATAAGCATAAAGAAGCTGAAACTTAGGTTAGATAACTATGTAGCATCACATGGCTAATAAGCATGGCAGCCAGGATTCCATACTAATCTGATTCTAGAGCCTGTACATAAATATCACACCTACCTACACACAGTATCCTTGAGTTCACTATCTTTTCAGATTGTCACTTGTTTCTGATTCCTCGTTGCCTGTACTATAATATGTACTAATATGTACTATATTCATTTGATCTCATTTTAAGACACTTCCTGAACCAGACCTTGTTGTACCACCAATAATACTATTATCTAGGAAATATTCTTCCTGTTCTTCCCAGAGTAGGTGAGATTATATCATCCCCAGCAAGCCTTCCCTGAATATTTGGGCATTTCCCTGGGCCTACAACATACCCACCTCCCTTTTCCTTCATTATTTCAATATCTATTATTCCCCTCCAAATTCACTAATCCCTTATTTCCATTTAGTCAAAATTTAAGAATTATTGTATCAGGGGTGCCTGGGTGGTTCAGTCAGTTAAGCATCCAATTTCGGCTCAGGTCATGATCTCATGGTTCATGAGTTCGAGACCCTCATTGGGCTCTGTGCTGACATCTCAGAGCCTGGAGCCTGTTTCAGATTCTGTGTCTCTCCCTCTTGGTCTCTGCCCCTCCCCCATTCACAGTCTGTCTCTCTCTCTCAAAAATAAACAAACATTTAAAAATTTAAAAAAAAAAGAATTATTGTTTCAGAACTAGAAGGAACCTCAGCAATCACTTCATCCAAACTCCCAATCAATTTGCCCAACACCATGACCCTGAGAGATGAAGGCTGTGCCTCTGCTTAGTTACTTCCATTGAGGTAGTTAGGAGTGCCTGGAAGAATACCTGAGAGGTGCTGTGAGAGGTCCGAGCATAGATGTGGGAGGAGAATAATTCATGTCGACGTCACAACATTTATAGAGCACTCACTATGGCAAGACATTCTTGCCAGACCTTGGGGTGAGTAAAGAATGAGTAGGACAGAGTCCCTACCCCCAAGAAACATGAACTAATGACTATTCTTTGTGGAAAAATGAGCCTACTGTACAAATGTCTTTAAAAGAGACATGAGTGGGGCACCTGGGTGGCTCAGTCCGTTAAGCATCATCCAGCCTTTGGTTTTGGCTCAGGTCACGATCTCATGGTTTGTGGGATTGAGCCCCACACTGGGCTATGCACTGACCACGAGGGGCCTGCTTGGGATTCTCTCTCCCTCTCTCTCTCTCTCTCTCTCTCTCTCTGCCCCTCCCCCACTTGCTTGTGTCCACGCACATGTGCTCTCTCTCAAAATAAATAAACATTTAAAAATAAAATTTTAAAAGACATGAGTGTAGAGATGAATGTTTTGAGCCTTTAAAGAAAGGAAATTTCATAGATAATTGGAAGGAATCAAAAAAGACTTTATGAAGAAAGGTTAAATGTCAGTTTAACCCTTGCAGGATGATGGGAACAGTCTTACTAATGGCCACAGACTGCTTGCTTTCTCATCTTGTTAGGGCTATTTCATCAAGCCAAGAGAAGGTGGCTGCGGCAAGTGCCAGACTCTGTAGAAAGAGATGCTATAGAAATGCCAAGAAAGATGCCACAGTTGTTGTTCCAATATGGTAAACCAGGAAGAGACAACTCCCCTTCCCCACACACATTATCACCTACACGTTTTGGGATGGCACTGGGGTAAGAAGCAACCCCATTTATCTTTGTTGAGTCACTCTTATGCCTGCCTTTTAATATTGCTTGTCTTATTTTGGCCCCAAATTCTCACTTTGTTCTCTCATTCAGCCCCTGTATCTGGGGTAGGGAAGCATATAGGGCTAACTGAATAATTTGGGGTCTGTAAATACAGCCTTTGAGTCACTGTCTCTCACAGTGCCTCAGTCAGCCTGGGGCAGTGCTGAGTGCATTGATGAACTCACCCATCTGCTTTGAGCTTCAGCCTCCAGCAGGCCTCCATCTCCTGGGTGAGCGTACAGGCAGAGGCGTCTTTGGCCCAGAAGAACACTGTGGATCGCGGTCTATGCAGTTCTGTGCCAGTCCCCAGTGACAGCATGAGAGCAGGAAAGGGATGAGAAGTGCACAAACTGAATAGCCCTTTTCCTGATGATATTTAATTGAATCTGGGCACTGGCAAGGCTTGGCTTAGTAGCTTTCTTTGCATCACGTGCCGGTCAGCTCTGCCAAATTTCTCCTATAATGATCATTCAACCCAGGTAGCACAGAACTTTTTCATAGAATGAGTGCTTGGGTAAGGATCAAGAAACCTGGGAACCAGTTTCAACTGTGCCATAAATTTCAGGCAAGGCACTTAACATCTGTGAATTATATTTTCTTGATTTATAAATTGGGAAGAATGCCCATCCTGCTGGTCTCTGTGAATTTTTGTACCTGAGAGAGTAAAACCACGTAACAGCTGAGAATACCCTTTGAAGGGTTAAAAATGTGCTGAGTATTATTACTAGAGTCTCACTATTAACACACCTAAGTGTAAATAATACCACCCATGAAATGTACAATGTGGAAACTTGCTAAGGAGCCTTTCTGTTTACACAGGGAGTGTAAATTGTAGCTAAGGTGTGAGGTTATTGTTGCTGTTGTTATTGGCAGGGGAGGTTGGAGATGAAATGTGAGGGAAGTGGGTGTGAAGGGAGGTATGTAAAGAGCAGAGAATGATCTGCAAGGCTTAGTGAGCATGGTGGTCTCCATCTTGAATAAAGTAACCTACAGTGTAGCATTAGAGTAGAGATTCTCCACTGTTTTTTCCTATTGCTGTCTGACCAAGCCTTCTCATGGCTGGATCTTCTTATGGTTGTGGAGTAGTGACACTTGCTTCCAGAATTATGCTGGCTTCACCACCACGGATTGAGCCTTGCCTGGAGGTTGTGGCAGGGAGGGGAGTACAACCAGAAAGAAGCCCAGAAAGGAGTGAGGACTTGGTAATGCAATGGTCCTGCCCCTTCCACACTCCACCTTGGCAGATTCTGAGGAGTTTTGCTTCCCTGGGAATGCCCTGAGAACTCTTCAGCAGATTCCAAGATATCCTCTTGATTGAACTCCTTCATTGGACAGGCCTGGTGGGCAAGTCCCTGGGCTGTGGGCTTGGATTTCACACTGGCCCTTGGGTCAGCTCTTAGGTTCCCTCTCTCACAGTCTGAAGCACAACTGCAAGTAGAGAAGACAGTCATTCTCAGGGCCATAGGACAAAGCCTCAGTGGAACTTTTCAAGGTCCAGCCCCTGGCTTCTGCAGTTCCCAGCAATAAGGGGCAGAAGCCCACATTCCTAATTTCCAATAACTTACCAAGACCAAATATCAGCTCCTTCTCAGCAGCACTTTTTTTTATTCTCTTTATTCTGCTTTCTGCTGACCTACAGTTTTCCTCAAAGAAGCAAACAGTTGTTTGACTCCTCCCTGCATCTTTTCCTGATCATTGTTCTTCCCTGATGGATTGTCCCAGGATTCTAGCAAAACTACCTTCAGTCTACCTCAAGCTGACCATCCCAATTAAAGAGGACCCAGCTTGGAAGCTGCAGGCTCCGTTTCTTTTTGTAAAACATTTTCTTGGTAAATTGCAGGACAGCGCAGTCCTCATCCCCGAAAGCTGTTCTGCAGTGCTGAAACCCCACTCACCCAAGCGTTCCCTCTGCATGATGGCCGCACTCCCAGACTATCCAAAATGCAGCAGTGCGCTCAGAGAGACAGTCTGCTGAGGTGTTATTGGTTTGCAATACCCTGATAAGGAGATTTCATCCCCTACTTGCTGGCAGAGTTATATAGAGTAATTACATAAGTACTGCTGTGACACTGGGTGGAATCTCATTAAAAACTGTATAAAGAACAATTGAGTTGTGGTGGAGAATATTCATTTTATTCCAGTTGATTATAATCCATTTAATAGAGCATTAGCCAGAGCATAAATGCTGGTGTTGCTCTGGCTTCCTGATAAAATGTATTTGAAATATATATATAGCATAGCATTTGCTTATGTGGGGCATGATGAAAAGTCAGTATAGGGCAGCTTCACATTTTCCCACCTGGTGAGGAAGTTGCTCGCTGTGCTGAGCAGATTGTTGTGTGATCTTACTTCTCCTTGGGGGACCACTTGGCCAGCTGGGATGGGACACTCTATGGCAGTTTGACCACATGGCAATTCAGAAACATGCATGCACACAGACAAATGCACATACAGACTCAGCCTTGAAGAATGTGCCCCCTTTAACAGTTTAGTCTCACCCCTACCCTCAAGATGGGAGAGAGACTTGGCCAGGATAGAATTTGTCATGGTTTCTTGTTCCTGTATTTTCAGAGATAGTGGGCAAGCCCTTTTTTAGTAGAAGGATGCTTTTAGTTGATGGCATGTGAATTATCCCTAAAGCTGTACTGAATATCACTCACTACAACATACAAGAGCCATTCTGAATAGTCTGCTGATATGGCAACCTAATACTGAAAAGCATTGAAAGGCATTAATATCTAATATTTTATATCACCTGACTGTGTGTGAAGCACTTTCATACACATCATGTTATCTGGTGTGTAGAGAATTCAGTGATCTATATTTAATTATCCCAAGCACAAACTGTTTAATTCTTGAAATAAGAGCACCATGAATTATTTTACTTATAAATGTTTTTCATTATTAAAAAAAAAATCACACCATGGAACATTTAGAAACATGAGAAAAGCCCTCAACCTCAGCATCTTAATATATCAATATTCCAGTTTCCTTCTTATGCATTTTTGTACATGTAACCATCATACTACACATTTTATAATTTTTTTTATTTTTTATTTATTTTCTGAGAGACAGAGACAGCACAAGCAGGGGAGGGTCAGAGAGAGAAGGAGATACAGGATCTGAAGCAGGCTCCAGGCTCTGAGCTAGCTGTCAGCACAGAGCCCGATGCAGGGCTCAAACCCACAAACCGTGAGATCATGACCTGAGCCGAAGCCGGACGCTTTACCAATTGAGCCCCCCAGGCGCCCCCATACTACACATTTTAAAGTGATTTTCCTCTGTAGATCTCTAGGTTATGCCACCTGAATTTTGTCATCTGGCCTCATACCATGTTTAAAGGAAAGAAATCAAGATTAGTCAACCTTGGTTTATATCTCTCTTGTTCAAAGCCAGTGTCACTTTGCCTATAATCAAAGTGCCAGAAAGACGGTGAGGGGAGCATTCACTCTGTTAAGCACCCAGCTTTCCCTCTCTGGTTATGAAAATAGCTGTGTGAGGCAGCTGGAGAGAAGCATTTGAGAATCTGAAGATTGCTGTTGCTGGTAAGGATGCCCCAGCTGTGCTTTGTTGTTCAAGATCTCTTCATCATCTCGGGATGCCAGGTCCCAAGCTGAGCTCACTCTGGGGACTCAAACCCATCAAATGAGAGTGCGCATCCTCAGCCTGCGTCATTTAGGAGCTGTGGGTGAAACTGCGGTTAAGAAGCTCAGTTGATGCCTCTCTTAATGAGATTCTGCCAGGAGAGGAAAGAGTGTGCGTGTCCAGGTATGCCTGAGACAGCTGAGGGAGAGGACACGAACCAGCATCCCAAAGACCTGTCATCACCTTTCACCCGAGTGTAGGTCAAGCATAGGTCTTCATCTGTGCAAATGCATGTTTCAAAGGGTAAACTTCATTTCCTCCCCAGACGAGGATGTTTTCTTCCCTGGTCACATTCTCCTACCCTCACACCCCTCCACCCTCCTCGTTCTGCAGAAGCACGTCTAGCACACAAGTCTTTTAGACCAGAGATCCAAATGGGTTTCTTCAGAGGGTGCACCAGCTGCTGGTACCTCAGCTGGAAGAGCTCAGCCCCCTGAGCTGTGGGCCTTTGTTTGTAATCAGAACCTGCCATGTAAAGGCAACTTCCCAGCCTTTCTGCAAACCAAGAAGGAAGAAGGGAACATTTAGAGACAGTGAGGCCCACTTGTGTAGAGCAGCTCATCCATCATGGTAACCAATACAAGTTTCAAAGCCCCAGGCTCCCTGTCAAGTGCCCCCTCCCCAAGCCATGGAAGTCTCATGCAGCATGCAAATCTATTCTTTCTTCCTTCATCTTTGTTTTTTGTTTTCTTTTTTTTTTTTTAAGTAAGCAGAGCTCCCTGAAGTGCACTTACTCTCCAAATATGCACATGACAGAACATGAGAGATCACTTCTGTCAGTAACGGATGCCTTGTGTGCAAGGTATTTTCTTATGTATCATGATACTCAATTTAAAACTCCTAATACATGATTAATATGTGTTTAGACAGTCATTGCCTAATCATACTGCTTCACTTTTGGGACACGGGTGAGTACACAGAGCAGACTTCCAGAAAATACCATTGGCCTGTGAACAGTAATCTGACATGTCCAGCGATGTACAAGGAGCAAACATTGTGAGGCTCGAGTGGTGCCTGTCCGGTCCTGTGGTTTCCACTGAGCTGCATGGGACCTCTCAGTTTTCAGAGATAGATTCCAGAATCGTTTGGCTAATTCAGCATTTGTGGAGCATCTACCAGGCAAGGCTCTCTGAGTTCCAGAAAGGGAAATTGGATGTGGGCCCTACCTGAAAGGTAGTTACAGTTTAGGAGGAAGTAGAATGTGTTTAGGAATAGTTCTAGGATTGGGTGGAAAGTTAGGATGGCCTAAAGACTGATTTCGAAGAGGGATGGAAAGTCCATCATGAAGGGAGCCCACATGGATGGTGAGCATAGATGGCACTGGATAGAGCTGAGGGCAAGGCAGGGGTTAAGGAGCTTGTGGTTACTTCTGGGGGTGTCAGGGGCCTTGCAAGGCCTCCCTGAATCATGCACACAGGCACCAAAGTGATAAGCATGGGAGCCTGTGGTACCCCCATGGGTGAGCCTCACTGACTTCTTTCTCTGCAGGTTTTGCCTACCAACCAGGGGAGCCTGATAGCCTACTTGCTGCTTCTTTGGGTCTATATGGCTGTGAAGCAGGAGAAGAGCCCCCAAAAGAAGTCCCTGAATTCTAAATTTTTATTTACAAAAATATTATTTGAATCTTATCATCTGTGGACAGATGGCAAATAGGAAAGAGAGACTAATGTATCTGAGACTCTGAACACTTTGGTCAAATGACTCAGGTCATTTTCATTTCATCTCATTTGCAACCCATCAAGGTCCTTAGAAGATATGCATGTGACTCAACACAGAGTCTGAACCCTTAAAGTGGGTCATGCCTGAAAAATGGATGAGGTCTTTTGCTCTGAGGGATGTTAGTGAGGGGACAGTATCGGGCTTGTCCTTTTCTGAGAATTCTTAGAACTGGTTGCATATAAATAGAACTTAAAAAAATAGGAACTTGGCTTGAAGATATCTTATATATAGAGAGAGAGTATCAGTACGTGTGTGATTTATACATACTTTGAAAAAAATTACACTCTCTTTATGGAAACTGCTTTAGAAGTTAGGCTTATAATTGCTACTTGATTCAGCCATCAAATTACTGAAACGTCCCCCTCCAGGAGTGTTTGACATTTAGTAGAAATTGTAATATAATGAAGTGAATATGTCAAAAATTCAAACATTTTAAATTCTTTAGCTTGTTCATATTTGAATTTTGAAGAAAGTATAGCTTCAGGTAGGTTCCCCCTCACACACACTTACTTAAAAATAATAGTGGATGATAGAGATGAACACTGAAGAGCACTGAGGGCTTCTATCACAATATCCTAGAGATTTCCCAGGCAGCAGCCACATGTTAGAGAAGAATACACTTTCTCTTTTATCCTTTCAACTTGGTTATTTTTAGCTATTTTGGAAAATGCCATATGGCACAGAGATTTTGTATTCAGGTTCTACAGTTAAACTGCTTCCATTCGATTCTCAGCTCAGCCACTTACTATGTGATAATAAGCTAATTACTGACCTTCCGTGCACTTTAGTTTTCCCATCTGTTAAGTGGGCATAATAGTGCCCATCTCATAAGGCTGCTGTGAAGATTAAAGAATATATGTGGAATGCATCACACGGTGCCTGACACAGAGTTCGCTCTCAGTCAGCACCAGCTCTCTTTTCTCCTCCCCTCCCCACCCCTCCCATTTGGCATCTCCATCTATAGGAGACTTAACACAAGGATAACTTTAAAAAACCATCAGTTTGACCACGTGTTTGCTTTTGCTAACTGCTGGGGTGTAAGGTTTTCCATACTGGGAGTGTTAGAAATGTGGTAGGGTCTGAGTTTTCTTGTAGTTTCCATGTATTCCAGCTGCCCCTGCCTCCATGATGTGGAAAATTGAATCTGTAAAAACTGAAAATTTCCCGAGACTCTGGGCTCTCCCTCTGACATAAGGCGCAGCCATGCTGTCTCCCTTGCCGTGGCATGTCTCCCGCCTTTGCCTTTCCGAGTCCCTCCGTCAGTGACTCGGCTTATTCCCCTGCCTCCCTTCTGGCTTCCTTCATCATTTGTTCATTTTGTCTTTCAGTGCCATCCTGTTCCTTAAAACCTCCCTAAAATCAGGGATCATCAAAACCCTCATTTTAAAATTGAAATGTTTAATTTCAAATGAATTTTCTTTTGTAAATTGCTTCTTAGAAAACACCAAAACTCTACAGTAGACAGTTTTCATGGTCAGTTTTGGCCTGACTCAGAGTCAGCATCATGGAATTGAGAGGAGAGCTTCTAAATATATGGAGTTTGGAACACAGTACAAATGGAAATTTTTGTGGGCACACATGAGTTTTTATTATCTACCAATAGTACATTTCTTAGCTAATACTCTTCACACACCCTCTCAGATCCAAAGTAAATATCCAGCAGCGATCCTTGTCTAATCTTGCTAAAAATGATTTAGCAAAAAAAATTTTTTTAATTATTTAAGACAGTTATGCCAGGAAATTTAGAATTTAAAGGATATCATACAATGAACAGAAGTCAGTTAAGTAGCAGTATTCATTAAATTCTGCTCAAGTGATAACTTAAAAGCAGTCACTTCTGCAGATAAGGAAAGCAAGCGTTTTTCCCCCGCTTTGGACCAGTTCACCCCAAATTGACAAGGTGTTTGGGAACTTAAAAGCTTGTACTTTTTAGCTTATCAGTGAACCAAGGGAAGTGTTTTATTGTTTGAAATGAAATGCTGTCGTCCAGTGTTTTAAAGACTAAAATTTTCTGTGAGACTTCCAAAGTATCTACTTTAATTAGTTTTAGTCATTAAGTTAACTAAGCCATCTTTCAGAGTGTCTCCATCTTTAAAAAAATGATCTGGGACTGTTTGACGAACAGAGGGGGCCATGCGACCACCATATGGGGAACAAGGGAAAAGAAGAAAGCAAGATGAGTGTAAGACCCCCTTCTGTTCCTGGTGTCCCCTGCCCCATCTAGCAGGACTCTAAACCTTTTCCCTCCATCACCCCTGCCCCCAGACCTTCCCTCTTGAGCACACCACAGTGCAACCTCCCCTCCCCCACCTCTCCCCCAGGACTCCCAGACATATCTTTTATGCTTTCTATTACATTTTACATTAATACATTAGAGACATCCCAAAGGAGAATGAATAATAGCTCTGAGCCTGAAGTTCCTCACCTGAAAAATGAAAAGGATGTGTGTAAACAAAGCACCTGGCACATAGTTCAGGTTTCCATTCTGAAACACATCCCTTTCCCTCCTGTTCTTTCCACATGTATATGAATACATAACTATGACAGGAGAAAACTATTAAATTACAACTATTTTCAGTCATGCAACACACTCACACACACATATACACACCTCACCACACGATGAGGAAGGGAATCCTGAGGTTGAATGGACCACTTACTCTGCCTTTGTTGTGAAGAGTAGAAAACTGGGTAGAGCTGTGGATTTGAAGCAGTCAAGCCTTGGTATGGGGCAGGGGCTTTGGGTTGCTCTCAGAGGAAGTGAGACTTTGGAGAAGATGTTTAAAAGGTAATTTGGGGGAGGGTTTTGCTCTCTGTCATGCTGTATAGCCCCTTCTCCATATCCCGAAGAAATTCTCACAAAGATTGTGTTATACTCCAGTATGTATGGAGTTAGTTACATGTGGTTGTGTGTACATGAAGTTGGGTATGTTTTCTTGTATCCATGTCCTCATAGTGGGCACAGAACGGGAGTGTGGCAAGGATAAAAGGGCTCAGGTTCCAGAACCCTCTTCATTCATACTGACATCCTAATGTAACAGATAAACATAGATTCATATATTATTTCTTTCTTTATCTCTTTCTTTCTTTCTTTCTTTTTCTTTCTTTCTTTTTCTTTCTTTCTTTCTTTCTTTTTCTTTCTTTCTTTCTTTCTTTCTTTTTCTTTTTTTCTTCCTTCCTTCCTTCCTTCCTTCCTTCCTTCCTTCCTTCCTTCCTTCCTTCCTTCCTTCCTTATTTTTTAGAGAGACAGAGTGCAAGGCGGGAAGGGGCAGAGAGAGAGAGAGGGAGACACAGAATCAGAGCACAGAGCCCAACGCGGGGCTCGAACCCACAAACCGTGACATCATGACCTCAGCCGAAGTCAGATGCTTAACCGACTGAGCCACCCAGGCACCCCAGCATTTCCTTTTTAAAGTAATGAAAATTAATTCTTGTTTAACTAGCATGAAGTTTGGGAAGATACTTTTTTCCTTAGTACCTGAGACTTTAGGACTTGTCAAGCAAGAGCCCTCAAGAGTGCCAGTCTTGGGGTGCCTGGGTGTCTCTTTGGTTAAGTGTCCAACTTTGGCTTAGGTCATGATCTTACGGTTCGTGGGTTCAAGCCCCGCGTCGGGCTCTGTGCTGGCAGCTCAGAGCCCAGAGCCTGCTTCGGATTCTGTGTCTCCCTCTCTGTCTGCCCCTCTCCTGCTCACACTCTATCTCTGTCTCTCAAAAATAAATAAAATGTTAAAAAAAAAAAAAGAGTGCCAGTCTTTGAGGGTATTATTTCAGAACTAGTTTGTTGAATGCCCTTTTGGTACACAGCTGTGTGCTGGGGCAATTTAAAGATCATTCAAATTTGACTTTGAGACTGTCATTTCAGATATTTGTTGAAATCCCATAGACATATGAAACCATAACATACGTGTATATATGAAAACATAACACAAGACCACATTCAATGCCAAGAGGACTGCCATACACAAAGTGGGACTTTTGCTCTAAGAGTTATATTAGTTTCCTAGGGCTGCTTTGACAAATAATCACAAACTACTTGGCTTTGAAACAATGGGAATTTATTTTCTCACAGGTCTGGAGACTAGAAGTTTGAAATCATAGCATTGACAAGGCCACATTCCCTCTGAATCCTTTAGGGAAGAATCCTTCCTGCCTCTTCCTAGCTTCTAGTGGTTATCAGCAACCCCTGGCATTCCTTGCTGTGCCTGAATCCCGCCTGCCTCTGCCTCCATCTTCACATGGCTCTTCCATCTGTATGTGTCTGTCTACATGTGGCCTTCTTACAAGGACATTACCCATTTGATTTAGGCCTACCCTAATCCAGGGTGACTTCATCTTAACTAGTTACATCTGCAAAAACCTTATTTCCAAGTAAGGTCACATTGTGGCGTTCCAGGCAGACATGAATTTGTGGAGGGAGGGGATACTATTCTACCTAGGAAACAGGTGAATAAAAAGTATTATAAAGTATCCAGAATTTCAAGTTCTGGGTCTAATTAATCCTTAAATATTAAAGTACTCTTTATCTTATAGAACACTTATTCATAAAAGTGAATTGTGTGTCATGATAATGAATATCTAATTACTCATGATTCATCTATATTTTCAGTTTTGTATATGTTTTCATTGAAAACAACAAAAATTTCATTTCATTGTAAACATTTAAAATTAAGACACCACTAAGTAATCCTAGCCCTTTCCTGTCCCTTCCCCCTCCTTCCATTGTTCCAAATGAGTAGTAAGGTTAAATGAATTTTGGGAGAATAGGGTTCTAAAGCCCTTGAAAAAAATCAGTTTTCTAAAGCAAAGCCATTCCATTAAGCAGACCTAAATTTAGATTATCAAAGCCCCATAGACTCTGAAAAGCAAGTTATTAAAACTCATAATGAGTTTCAGTGTTGCTGCATTTGGAAATGTCTACATCTCAGCAGTAGCCCTTGTACTAAATAGCTCTAGAAGATGGAGGCATTAGATGTGAGGGACTCTTGGTCTTTGAGGCTGTCATTTCAGATGTTAGTTGAAATTCCATATTCTTGACCCTCATAAATTCTTAAATTGTAAATTCTTAGCAGCTGTAATTTGTAAAAAGCATAAGGACAAATCCCTTAATGACAGATCAGAGATGATTACATTAAAATATTTCAGTCAACTCAGAAGAACTAAAGATGAGACATCCCTCATCCTCCCCACCCCCACCCCTATACCAGAAATCCTGGCTTTTCCTAACAGTATTCCTGAGTTAGAGAAAATGCAAATGAAGCATTTGAGAGTCAACTTAAAGGGAAAACATTTTGCAGCTGTCATGTTTAGTTTGATGATAAATATGAGTGCCAATAATTGTCTTAATATATTTCTTGAATAAGATTCTTAGAGTTGAAAAAATATTGCCTCCAAAGGTCCTGCTAATGGGCTAAACCTTCAGATGTATTTCCTGTGCTTGACATTGACTCTGCTTGGTGTGAACGCAATCACCAGTATGCAAATCGCCAATATATAACTGGAAGTGCTGAGTCTCAGCTGCTCAGGCAACAGCAGCCCCATGATGTTTTGTGTGCAGAATTAGTTTCATTTCTGCTGGCCAGTCTGGGAAGAAAGCAGCTAGAATGGGATTTGTTAGTGGATCTACTTTACTACCTTTATTTTTACAACTTTTATTTAGGCAAGATTCATTTCTCAAGTGCCCACTATGTTTCAAGGATAAGGCATACCAAAAAAGCATAAGGCAGGGTCCCTGTCCCTCCCACCCTGCCTCTCTGATCTTGATCTCAGGTCTTGATCTCAGGGTCATGAGTTTAAGTCCCATGTTGGGCTCTTTGCAGGGCATGAAGCCTACTTGAGAGAGAGAGTGAGAGAGAGACAGAGAGACTGAGAGAGAAATCTGCAAGCCTCTAATATTTACACACACATGGTTTCTGTGCTTTGATAATTGAATTCAACTGTGGTACTTACAAGAAAGAAATGTATTCTGACAAACATTTTTTTAAAACACAAGATTTGCCAAAACACTGTGCTCTAAAAATAAATCAATGTAATGACTGATCTAAGAAATCTTAATTATATCCTTAATTGATTCAGTAGTCAGAGCCTTAAAGGAATTAATGACCCATTCACCAAAGTCATCATGATAATGCTCAATTTAAAGATAGCCTTTCAACCTGTTCTCCCAGCCTCCTTGCTGAACTGAAATCATGGAAATTGTCCTCCATTTTCTCATTTACACTCTTCCTTAAATTGATCACTTAAACACTGTTTATTCTGCTACCTAAAAATGTATTTAATCCATCACATTTTATCCTCCTTTCTGTTATCTTAGTTTGCGTGTCCATCAGCATTCATTTGGATTGATACAGTGATTTTCCAACCAGTCTCCCTGCTTCTGGTCTTACCATTTTCCAGCCCTCCTCTACCAACATGGAATCTACTCACGTCTTTTCCCACTAAAATCTTGCCACCGCTTGCCATCACTTACAGAATAAAGTCCTTGGCATGACATACACGGCCATTCACCATCTGGCCCTTGTCTGCCTCTCCATATTGATCTCCTGCAACAGACCTCCTTGTACTGTACAGTTAGTTGAAATTTCTGGAACACACCCTGCTCTGAACTGTTCCCTCTGTTATATCCCACTCCTAGGCTGGCAACTTCTGTGCATCCTTCAAACCCCAGTTTGTAAATCACTTCCTTTCTGGTAGTCTCATTCCACGAGATCATCCCTGTACTTTGTACATAGCTCTGTGATGCTATATGTTATCCCCCTGTAACTTGTGAGAGATGCTCCTCTACCCAAAAATAAGGGTCACATTTAATTAATGGAAAATTGGGGCACTTGGGTTGCTCAGTCGGTTAAGTGGCCAACTTTGGCTCAAGTCATGGTCTCACAGTTTGTGAGTTCAAGCCCTGCATGGGGCTCTGTGCTGACAGCTCAGAGCCTGGAGTCTGGTTCGGATTCTGTGTGTGTGTTTCTCTCTCTGCCCCTCCCCTGCTCACACTCAGTCCTTCTCTCTCTCCCTCTCTGTCTCTCTCTGTCTCTGTCTCTCTCAAAAATAAATAAACATTTTTTTAAGTTTTAAAAAAATGGATGGAAAATTGAGGAAATCATCCCATCACTCTGCCTCTAGAGTCTCCCTGGTCAGGGAGAATAGGTGTAAGTAAGATGGCCTTAAAAGAATTGTTACTTGGAGTGTAGGGAGGACTTAAATACACTGAGGAGGCTGCACCAGAGCCCAGTCCATTGACTCTGCTGCTAACACAGTCTGATGTCACACACTTTTCTGAGTAAGCATCTTTGACAGATTGAAAAGAGCACCCCAGAGAAAATATATGAGACACACTACCTGGAGAGAAAGACCCACGGGGCCAAATAAACTTGCCAGTGATGCATTGTTTTGCTGAAGCAGCAGCTTTTCTCTTCATGAGCCAATGATTTTCTCTGGCCTATGCATGTCTTATTGAAGATTAAGGATATCTAGAATGCACAAAAGAAGAACAATTGATAATAGCCTTTGGGGGTATAGAAAGAGTGCATATGATCTTTCATGTTACACCCAAATCCCACCTCAGCTCCCCAGTCTATGGAGTTTGGGATTGGTTACCAATCCCTAATCTCTAGGATGTAGAAATTTGGAAGTGTTTTAATCCAAAAAAATCTAAAAGAAAAAATAGCAGAAGAAATCTGGCTTTAAATGAAGCTTAACTTCTTCATCTTCATATTGTTGACTGTGTTACTGGTTTCCTGTTTTTGAGTATTTCCCCCCTTTGTTCACCCTCATGAAGAATCCCAACATCTATACTTTTTCCAACAGGAGTGGTTTTCTGATTGAAGTGGGCCAATAGTGCCCAGGTCTAAGAGACTCAAAGAATTCAGAAAAGAATGCAAGCAATGGGCTTAACTACACATTTAGATATATAGTCAGAGGATTATAAATCCAACTCAAAGCTGCACGGAACAGTAGAGTTGTAGGTTGCTTTCACAGGGACTATATGAGAAAATCAAAGGATGGGGGTTTAGCATAATGGGAAGAGTGTGAACTCTGGGGCAAGGCAGGCCTGGGTCTGAGTTCCACACTCTAGTTGTTTGGCCTCAGACACATCATGTAACTCCACTAATACTTAGTTTTCTCTTTTGCAAAATGGGGTTAATAGAATCCTTCCTTATGGAATTGTTGTTAGCTTTAGAGATAATGCTGGTAGAATGATTTGAACATAGTAGCTTCTTAGGAAATGTTGGTTATGATTTTGGCTTTGTGTTGAGAGTGATGTGATGGACTCTCATAACCCACCCAGTCCCCCTGAGAGTGCTACTGGCAGTGGTCCACATCTAATAACTGCTCGAGGCAGGGGTATAAAAGCCTGGCTATTTTGGCTCAACTTGAAATAACTCTGAAGGACTATTCTAACTCCAGAGTTCCCCATGGTTCAGCATGAGGCCTGCATCATAGCTCATCTTCTCCCTCTGCATAATCCAACCCCCCCTCACACCTTTCCATGGACATTGATACCAAAATCTTAAAAATGTCCTGTATGTTAAACTTTATTCCAGAGTCTCTACTTCCCAAGGAATCTGAACTGTGTCAAGTGATGAGACAGATATACAGTCCTGCATTATTAAATACGCATTGGTCTATGATGCTGAAGCCCAAAGAAGATCCTGTGGCACCTAGCCAGGTGTCAGGAAATATTTTAGAAAGACAGGAAGGGGGGTCAGAAAAACTGTAAGGGAATGAGGAAATCCCTGAATCTGCCATAGGAAGGCATTTGATAATTTCCAGATGTTAAAAACGCCCTAAATCTTATTCCACGTGAGCCCAGGAGCATGTAAATGCTCTTTTTCGACATCAACTCCCTAAAAAGAACTTGGCTATGACATTCACATCAATATAATTAAGCAGATGTAGTGATTAGTCTTTCTTCAGTATTGAACTTTTAATTCCCTTTCCAATGGCAAGTACCCAGCTAGAGACCTTCCTGGAAGCAGACCCATGTTTTCCTTTCTAATGACTGTGTGTGGCAGGCCTAAACAGTTACTTTGGAGCTAGGCTGTACTATAGGCACTTTTCTGGTGCCTAGTGGCATTTAGGTTGGGAGTCCCTTGGGCCACTCAAGTACCACCTATGGAGTTAGAATCAGAAAACTAGACAGAAGGTAATATCTGGAAGGCCAATCCTGCAAAAAATTTCTAGAGTTAAGTGAGATTCTACTTTGAACAGGGACTCCATCTCCAGGAACAGTCTCAACCCAACATGATCCTTCTCTGTTCTTTCCTGCCCAGATCTCAGCGGGTATTAGGGGTTGACCCAGGAGGGAAGAGCTATTAGCCTGGTCATATCATGTAGTAGTTAACCAACAAATAGTTCCTGAGGATCACATACAAGGCACTGACCTGTGCACCATGAGCGCTAACACCGGATCCCACACATCTATCTCTCCTGGTAACGGAGAAGAATGTGGACCCAAAGATGGGAGGGGCAGCGGTAGGACAGGTCAGCAGTACGGGGAGTGAGTGCCATGAGATTAGAGGAAAGAAGATGGCTTTGTCCAAGTCACTTTTTCATATCTCTAAACCCCCTACCTCTGCAACCCTGAGAATGCTCCAGCAGTGCCTGGCCCAGGGGAAGCCCTCAATAGATATATATTGAATGGAGTGTTTGTCCTGATGGCTTGTCATCCATTGTTTGGCCTTCAAATTACACAATATTCAGCTTGCAGCAGATGTGCAAGATTTTTTCAGTAGTAACATGTCAACCAGTGTTGCTGTGCAGCCCTCAGGGGACTCTTTGTTTAAATATTGGTGGCCTACCTGTGCAGAGACACAGAGATGACAGGGAGGTGCCAGAGGCCCCGAGGATGCCGCTGGGCTCAAGGCTCCTGCCTCCCCTGCCCTCACCCCTACTCTTCAGGCTGGAAAACTGCTAGAGGAGCAGAAACACACTTCCAGAAGCCTTACCTCCTCCATTTGTTTTCTCCATCACACTGCAAGGCCTGGACCATGGTTTTGCCTGATGCCCTGGGGATCCAGTCATCCCCTAGTGCATGTTAGCAGATACATATACAAGCCCAACAATTATTTATAGACCAAGAGGCACCTGTTGCTGTTCAGTCACTGAAGTATTACATCTGGGAGAACCCTCAGGAAACTGAGTTCATGGACCCAAAGGCACTTGCCTCAAAGCACACCCTTAGCTTTTACGTAGCCCAGGTTCAGAGGCTCTGCTTCTGAGTGAACTTAGAACAGTGCAAGATGAGATTGGAAGGGACACTTTGTCAGCCCCTTCCCATCTCTGCCATTCCCTGTCCCTTATTGGACAGTTGAAAAGTTAATCTTACATGCAGGGCTCTGCAAATAAAATAAGCCAGACGGTCACCCATAAGGCCCTTGCATGTAGAAATTCAGGGGCCCCACTGCCACTTAGGTTGTAGTCTAGGAAACAGCGGGCTTGGAGAGGAGAGGGAGATCTAAGGATCCATTCTGAGAAGATTGTGTAACAGCCTTCACTGTGTGAGGCCAGAGCTGTGCACTGGATGATCTAATAGGATTTTCCCATCACTCACAGTGGAAAATAAAGTGACCAGACTCATAGCAAGATAATAGTTTCACACAATGGCCTTCATTGTCTCAGGCCTGCTTGAGGCAGTTTCTGGAATTGAATGAATTCTGTTTAGTTACTCTTTTGATTTACTTTGAGCAACAGCCTTGAGTTTTTTAAATTAATTAAACTAGTGATAAATGTGTTAAACCTCTACCTTCTAAAGCTACATGATTAGCCTTTTTTGTTAAACTTTTTTTTATCCCCATTTAAGAGAAGATGGACCTGGGGTGTGATTACTCTGGCCAACTAATAACAGAATCAGAGACTTGGGGCACATAAGGAGACGTGGGATCATTTACACAGAGGAAAACTGAGGCTCAGAGAGAGAAATGACATGCCCAAGAATTTTCCTTTCTTTTCTCCCATCACTTCCCCCCTGCCCCAAACTCCCTGATCAGTGTTCAACACAGAAGACTTGCCTCCTTGGCATGGAATAGCATCTTCAGGGCACATATTCTATACCCACTCATTTCCCTACCCATGATGGAGGGCCAGCTGGATCCTCTCCTAGGAGAGAGGAAGAAGGCTGGTCATGGAAGCCAAGATGGGAGTCTGACTGGGAAACCAGAGGAGCACAGGTACAGAGGGAAGGCAGCAGCATAGGTCTGGGGCAGCTCCCAGCCCACCTCCTAGACAGAGACCCTAGAGGCCAGGAGGAGAAATGTTCTGAAACAGACTCCCTGCCAATGATAGTAGGGAAGGGGCTTGTTCTCTGAATCAGGTTTGAAGATAACTGCCAGCTTTACTTTGCTATGATCTAGTTCGTGGCAAAAGTGCAATGAGTTTTGAGCTACTTAGCCTTTGAAAGTACATGGTAATTGGGGACTTGAACTTTGCAGCCAGAATTGGGCAGCTGCCCACTGTCACAAAAGGCAGAATTTGAAAACCTGGCAGGAAGGAGCCGAGTACTCTGTACCATGTAACTTGCAAGCCTAATGCTCTGAAGTTGCTACTCTTGGTATGTGACACCGTGAGGGCTGAACACAAGTGTGAACTGGGCTGCCAGAGCTGGGTCATGGTGAAGTTCAAATTACCTCCTTCTCTTCCCTTATCCCTGCAGTCTTTGTTCCCAGAGCTGCTTGGGACCAATGGGTAGGTGCTAGAGAAGGGTTGATCTTGTCCACTGATCCCCAACCCACAGCAGGAGCGGCATCACCTGGGAACGTGTTAGAAATGTACATTATCCCTATGCATCAGCACTTCTGTATCCCTTGGGTAAATCCCCAGCAGTGCTATTGCTGGGTCATACGGGAGTTTTATTGATAGTTTTTTGAGGAACCTCCACACTGTTTTCCAGAGCGGCTGTAC
>CM053560.1:82166968-82227470 GCA_028646485.1 Cryptoprocta ferox | reverse complement strand
GAAAAAGAGTTAGGGAGAGGGAGGGAGAAAAAACACGAGAGACTCTTGAATCCTGAAAACAAACTGAGGGGGGAAGGGGAAGGGGAAAAGGTAAAGCGGGGTGATGGTCTTGGTGGAGGTCACTTGTGGGGAAGAGCACTGGGTGTTATATGGAAACTAACCTGACAATAAACTATAAAGTTAAAAAAAAAAAAAAGAAGAAAAATGTACTGCAACAACTATTGCTGAAGAATTTGTTTAAAAACAGAAATTTGTTAGCTGTCTTCACCAGTTTACATTCCCAGATGTATATTAATTTGGTATGTGTGTGTCATACATTAAAATATTAGCAATAATCTGTAAAAAAAAAAAAAAAAAGAAAGAAATGTACATTATCGGGGCACCTGGGTGGCTCAGTCAGTTAAGCGTCCGACTTCGGCTCAGGTCATGATCTCGCAGTTTGTGGGTTCGAGCCCCACGTTGGGCTCTGTGCTAACAGCTCAGAGCCTGGAGCCTGCTACAGATTCTGTGTCTCCCTCTCTCTCTGCCCCTCCCCCACTCACATTCTGTCTCTCTCTCTCTCTCTCTCTCTCTCTCGAAAATAAATCAACATTAAAAAAATTTAAAAAAGAAAGAAAAGAAATGTACATTATTAGGCCACACCCCAGACCCATGGAACCAGCAACTCTAGGAGAGCGGCCCAACATTATGTTTTGACAACCGTCCGGGCGATCCTGATGCAGGCTCAGGTTTGAGAACTGCTGGTTTAGAGCATGGTATGGCTCTGAATTTGTTGTTTATTAAGGAAATTCTACTTTTGCGTGAGCTAGCCATCTGCCTCCTACCTTGCCCCCTCATCCCCCTCCGCCACGGGGACAGTCACTGTTGGGAGATTTGGGATTTGTTGTGTCGCTTTCCCAGCCCTCAGCACTTGTACAGCAAACCATCTCTTCACCATCTGTTTGGCCCCTGGCCCCAGCTGTCTCACTCCTCCCCCTGCCCGAGGACTCCCAGTTGTTGTTCCAGTGAGGTTGTTTCCACTCGGTGCTGGGAGGGGAGGCACTCCTAGATGCAGTTCTGTGCCATCAGTGGGACCACAGACCAGGAGTTAGGCCCTGGAACCCTACCTCAGAGTTCTCACTGCCACGATGAGGAGCCTTTCAGGGGAGGCCCAGGCTGTCAGGAGAGGCGTCAGCCTGCCCTGTCTGTCCTAGCTGGAAAAGCCAGCAGCTAGGAGTGACCAAGTGAGCTCTGGGGAGCTCGGGACTCCAGTCAGAGAGCTATGGGCTCTACTTGTCCATCCCACCCCTTTTACATGCCGACAGATGGGGCGGTCACCTGAGGATTCCAAGGGGAAGAGTCTGACACAGTGGTTAGCTCCCCTAGCTTTAACACCAGAGAGAACCAGTTAGGTTTTGGGGGGGGGGGGGGTTTGTTGTTGTTGTTATTATTGTTGTTTGTTTGAGAGAGATGGAGGGTCTGGGTTAATTTAATGAAATATATTTTGCCAAATGCTTTCTCTTTTTGTTCTAATTAATGGCCAGGCATTAAAGGTACAGTGGCTATTAGAATTGTGTGGTATCTCACCCCCTACCTGTCTCCGCTCCTCCTTCCCGAGTGTGAGGAGCATGTCAATAGCATGACCTAAGAAGCTCTGCCTTTGTCTGCATGGCACTGAGTGGAAACTGCCAGGCCCCTGGGGGATTTGGGTTGATGGCATATATTTGATATTTTCTACTCTTGTTCTGACCTAGTCTTGGGAAAATAGCCCTGGGGTATGGAGAAAATGCAAATCCATGCTTTGAGAGTCCTGTGAGGCAGATTTGCAAAATGGTGGCCATCCTTATAAGCTAGGGGACACTGCACAGCTGGATGTTATATATAGACAGAACCCACCTGAGCGTTCTCAGCCAGGGAAGACTGGCTTCTGTCCCATGAGTGTAGTGTATCATTGCTGAGGCCTTGTCACGTTCAAGCCCTTCAGCCTAAAGAAAGAAGAGGTCACAGGAAGCAGAGGAATTTGGTAGGAAAAATACACAGGGTTTTTATGTAAAGTATGTCTCTTGTTGTAAGCCTCCCAATAATCCTTTGAGAGATGTAGTATTAACCTGTTTTACAGATAAAGAAACAAAAGTTGACAGATCAGGGGACAAGTCTGGGTGAGGTCACAAGCTGAGAAGTGGCAGAGCAGAGCCTTGACTCCAAGCCTAGCGCTCATCCCCTGAGCCCTTCCCCTCTCTGCTCCCTTTACCTCCATCTTAACTTCTAGGGAACATGAGTAACCCAGTAGGGTAGTTGAAAAGGAGACTGCCACCAGGACTCAGAAATCCTGGCCTCTTTCATTTATGGGCTCCATCCAGCTCAGAATCCATCATGTTTGTTGGTACAGGCAAACAGTTTTTTGCTGAGAGGGAGGGAAATTGAAGGAATCGCTGCAGGGTTAGGAGAATCAGATTGCTGAGCTTGCCATGTTTCTCCTGACCCTGGCCACGCAGGCCACTCCCTACCACCCCAGAGATGCCCACATTTGCCAAACAGCATGTGCATTTGCCCTTTGCAAAAGAGACAGAGTGGCGACGTAATAAAATGAGTTGTTAAACTATCTTTAGGGTTGGGGGCAAGGAGGGGTCTGTTTGCCCCAAAATGCTGGGCTTTCTTTACAAGTTATCTGCAGCAATGTTTTATGAGAGGCATGTTGTATGAGGGTAAGTGTGTGTGTAAGAAAGAAGTACAAAGTACAAAAATACAAAATACTGAGCTTTTTTTCTAACAAGCCTGGCTGAGTTTTCAGTAATTCTGCAGCTGTGACGTGACTAGTCCACTGAGATATTCAGCACTGGCTAGAAAAATACAACCAAAATTATTCAATCGATAGCAAGAAACAGTGATGCTTCTAAGAGTCACATTACTGTAAAAGTGGCATCACTATGGGAAACAGACAAATTTGCTTTTTTTTTCAGGCCCAGCTCAGAGTTTTTTCCTTTCCAGGAACTTCACTGGGCACAAGGAACCCACAGAGACATGAAGATCCCTTGACTCTTGAAGCATCATCATTGATATCTCAATAAGTCTAGCCCTCTCGTTAGCCCTGAGCTTACAAACTGTACAACAGCAGGTTTGAAGGTTCTGCTCAGAGGGTCTTAATTGATCTTGTTGAGTCCGGTTTGGCCATCTGTGCTGACAGAGTCACTCCCATGACATTTGCTTTGCACACAGTGACCTCCATGCTCCAGACCGAATGTGTTTTCCCCACCCCGTGTGCATGTCCTCTGCCTACCCTACCACGGGGTGATGAGCAAAGCCAGTTCTCTGACCTGAGCAAGGACTGACCACAGGGCTGCCTGAGGCACCATGCCTGGCATCTGAACCTACAGATATCTATTGGCATCATAAAAATAACCCTGACTCTCTCAATTTGCATGTAGAATGTAGGGGGGGTGGTATTGGGGCCAGAAGTTTATTAAGAATTTTTATTAAGAATGTTTATTAAGAATTAAGTGAGGCCACTGACTGGAGGAGTCTGGGTGAGCACTTGTTCTCTCCTTCTGAACTTTGATTTCCTCCACTTGGGGTCTGGCCTCTACCCCAGGAGCTGCATGGCCACGTGGCTCCTGACGCGATGGTCTGGACGCTTACTGCCAGCATGGGCCCCATCCTTCCTACCCTAACTCCTGAGTTCTGGAGTCTGTCTCCTCTGAGAGGAAGGAGCCAAGAGCATGCCCGGGTGGGGCTCACCTCTCGCTCTGCCGCACTGGGGGCAACCTGCTGCAAAGACGGTATGGCAGCATTTCTCCCTGGAATGAGCTCCTCCATCTTCTCTCAGAGTGAGCTTGGCTGCTTTTCTAGCTGCAGCCTCAGCAGTTCCTGGACAGATTTTGTTGGTTTAAGGCTGAGCAAGAAAAGTGGGCTCCAGAGCCAGGAGCTCAGCAGGGGTTTCATCCCTTCAAAGGAAATGTAGATTAGAGTGGAAGGTGCTGAGGTTAAGAAATGTGGGGCCCTGCTGTTGGCACTTGTGCCCCTTATCCTCCCTCCAGCTCCGAAAACTGGCCCTGGTGTAGTGTGTGAACACAAGGGCAGGACTGTACCCCAGTAATTGATTCACACTTTTTGACTCAGTTTGTTCATGCCGTGGCCCTGAGAAGATGAGCTAATGTGGCTGTTCCTCTGTGACGTTAAAGTGCAGTACACATCATCTGCCCTCAAACCTGGCAGACATTGACACACACATGTCTTCAGAGGACACTGATAAAGTCTTTCTTTGGCCTACAAGAAATTTAAATATAAAGTTAAGCTAAAACAGAGGCTGCAATGCCATCCCATCCTTGCCGCTTCATCCTTCCCTGTCATGTCCCTGAAGACCAAGTGCAGCTGTTACCCACTCCTCTAGGCACCCATTTTCCTTGACATGGCCTCTCCTCACCCCTGGGCTCTTATGTTTTGGACCTCAGGTGCCCACTGCCCACTCCCCTCCACCTCACCTCTGGCTTCTCTACGGGCCCATGGTCCAGGGTCTGAGAAAGTTATGATTGCTCTTGCCCTCTTCAAGACTCATGTAGCTCACATTTAAAATCTGCCTGCCTTACAGGTAGGCCAATTCAATGAGGTGAGGCCTAATGAGTGGGGGAGTTTCTACGTGTTAGCCCCTCTGATCAGGATGCACTATGCCAGAGTCTCTAGGATTGACCCCATGATGGGTTAAAATAAAGCTGCTCTCAGGGTGCCTAAGTGGCTCAGTCAGTTGAGTGTCCAACTCTTGATTTTGGCTCAGGTCATGGTCCCGAGGTTGTGAGATCAAGCCCCGCACTGGGTTCCGCACTGAGTGTGGAGCCTGCTTGCCATTCTCTCTCTCTCTCTCTCTCTCTCTCTCTCTCTCTCCCCCTCCCCTGCTCATGCTTTCTCTCTCTCAAATAAATTTTAAAATTGAAAAAAAATTTAATAAAAAATATAAAGCTGCTCTCCTTTCCAAAGTTATTGATTATGAGTCAGAAAAGGCAATTAACCTCGAATAGTTTAGGTCATTGGCCCACACTTGCCTACTGCATGCTGCCTCAGTCTCTTCCCTAAAGAATAGAGAATGAGAGCCAGGCACTCCAGGGAGGAGCAAGAATATGAATTCTCCCAGTCTCAGAGTTGCAGAATGATTCTAAGGGGTTCATCAATCTTTCCACACACCATACAGAGAGCATAAATGGGTTGCATGTATATGCGCTATTATTTTCACATACTGCTAGTATTATTTTCAAATAGGTACTATTGTGGTTTACAAAATATAAATTTGTTTTTTAAATGGATGCTGAGTAAGTTATTTTGACCCAGTAATATCTTTGGGAAGAGAATAACCTCAGAGGTGTAGCAGGATTTGGGTGCTCTGCCTCAGCTCATATGTCCTGAAGATAAACATCCTCAGGCTTGGAGCCCTGACTTTGTGACTAAACAGTAATCACCTGTCAACGCAAGTGGCTGTTTCTCCAGCATAATCAATGGCACAACGTTCAGCACACAACACACAGTTTAGCTTGTAGCATCAAGGCCACTGCAGGCAAAGGGAATAGAAGACAGAACTCACTGAACTTTGCCATCCTGCCAAAAGAGAAGACTTGGCTGCCACAGAATATTCCAGAAAGCCCCAGACCTAGTGCAGGGTGATCAAAGAGAGAGCATCCTAGGAAACAGGTACAAGGCCAGAAAGTTTAAAATTCCTAAACTTGCCCCTGCCAATGGCTTGTTGTAGGGAGCCCACCATGGTGGTTCAGCTGAATGTGACTCTCTACCCAAAGGCCACCTCAGGCCATTCCACCAGCCACTGGCATGGGTGCTCCAAGAGAGGGGCAGGTTGCAACCCTCTGTGAAATATGCCCCAGCAGTGCTCTGAGTTGATTCTGCCTTTGTATTTCTGCTGAGAATTTAACTTCATGGAATTCTGCCATAACAAGGAACTCTGTTCCATTCCCCTAACCTCCTACCCTCCAGCCTTGGAAAAACAGCAAAGGAAGATGCTTTTCTTCATTAGTCTTCATAAGAGTTTGTAGCTCACCCCCACGCATCTACCACTGGTAAATGGTAACCCGAAGGAACTCTGACTTCGTAACAGGGAGCAGGGGTCTCACCAAATGGTGGAAAATAACAAGAACAAGATCCTTTTCTTTGGAGATAAGGGAGATATACTGGGATGTTTTTTTCATAATTATCTGATGAAGAAAAGCTATTCTTGCTTTTTTTTTTTTTCCTGTGAAGTGGGAGAACTCTGAGTTTGGATGGACTAAATTTAAAGTTCTTTCCAGCTAAGATCCCTACCAGTGTATTCAAGCTGCCAACTCATGAGAATGAGTTGTTTTTATGAAAGACATGATCCTCATTAAAAGTTCTTGTGATTTGGGGCACCTGGGTGGCTCGGTTTGTTGAGGGTCTGACTCTTGATTTTGGCTCAGGTCATGATTGGAGGGTCGTGGGATCAAGCCCTGTATCGGGCTCTGTGCTGAGCATGGAGCCTACTTGGGATTCATTCTCTCTCTCTCTCCCCCCCTCCCCGCCCCTCACCCCCTGCTCATGCATACCCTTTCTCTCTCCAAAAAAAAAATAATAAAATACTTTATAAAAAATATTTAAAAGTTCTTGTGATTTCTATCACACAAGCACATTTTCCCCATGGCTGCCCCAGGCTCCTGCTAATATGGTTGTTTTATGGAAGGAAGTGAACTCCTTCAGGCACTATAACTCACCTGAGCTGATCACCATGAAGTAGCCATTTGGTGCAAAGCAAAATTTGTGGAGAAAAATATTCACAATATGCAACTGTTTCTTAATATTCCATTTCAATTGCTCTGGGAGAGATAAAATTACAGGACATGCCACTTGGGATAGAGTTAAACGTATTTCCTCTCCTCCCAGAAGAACCTTAGGAAGGATTTTAAGCTCTTCCACACTCTGGGGTGTCAGTGAGGAAATCGTTGGCAGCCCTTGCCCCAAAAGACAGTTTTTGATGGAGTCTTTCGAAAGACCTGGTTTGTAGCGCACCACCCAGAGGTCCCAATGTGATTCCTAAGTCTGTCCTGAGAGTAGCTCTTTCTGGTGAGAGAGATCAAAGGGTGTAAGAATCATGGCAGCTGCCTTGGGACTGTGTTAGGAGGGAGTGTGGGGCCAGCAAAAAAAGGTGAGGAGGTGCTTGCCTGGCACTGCTTTCCTTTGTTGAGCTTTCCTTTGTTGAGCTGTCCACTCAGTCTTCCTTCCAGTCCTACAAGGATAAGCTTTTTACAATACTTGCTGAGAGATCTGATCTCCTGCCCTACTTCTCCTAGAAAGTATAGGGTGAGCTGGTGGAAGGGGAAGAGGTGAGCTGTAAACCTTCCATGGAGGTCATAAAGGTCTGCCCATTCTTGGAGCAGTACTGGGCCTTTTGGCCTTTACACAGGTGAGATACTTTGGATCTTATAAGATGACCTTGGTTTTGGATGCAAAATGAGACACAGGCCCACTAGAGGCCACCATCTGAGCTGAGCTGCAGAGACCCCTGGGGACAGGCCTAGAGACTGCCGTTCTGCAGAGCTCCAGATATCCTGACAGTTTTCCGCAAGTCATTCTCCTCCCAGCTCATCCCGGATACCCAGGCAGGTCCCTGAAGGAGAGGTTAAAGCTTTAGAAATGGCCTACTTTCCTCACGTTTTGTGAAAACTTTTAGCCAACCCTCTACCTTCTAGTCATTCAGTTGTTAGCTTATTCAGTGAATAATTGTTGAGGACCTAACCGTCAGCTAGGTTCTGGGGGACAGCTCATGAAAGCTGGGGGACAGCTTTCATGAAAATGACAGTCTAGAAAGGGAGCAGATAATAAATAAGTAAACAAATCAATAAGATAATTACAGATTGTTGTAAGTCCCATGAAGGGAATAAACAGGATAAATGAGATGGTAAGTGGGAGAGGCCCTTCTGTAGGGGAAAGACCTCTCTGCAGAAAGGACATTTGAGCTGAGACCTCAAGGAGGAAAGGAGTGGCCATTGGAAGAGCTGGAGGAGGGCAGTCCAGGCAGAGGGCATATGGAGACATGGGGGAAATCCTTGGAGCTTTGGCAAGAGAGGCCATGGCCAGAGAGCAGTGAGAAGGAGGATTCAGGAGGAATTCACAAGAGGCAGGAGCTAGGGTGTGTAGGGCCTGTGGTCAGACTTTAGGTTTTATTCTGAGAACAACTGGAAGCCACTGGCTGTGTTAAGCAAGAGTGGTAACCAGATTAAAGATCACTGTGTACTCACTACCGCATCGTTTGTAATAGCACATTAGAAACAAATTCCATTAATATGGGGCTTGGTAAATTCATTGAGGTTCATCCCAGTGGTCTGCATCGTTTGTAATAGCACATTAGAAACAAATTCCATTAATATGGGGCTTGGTAAATTCATTGAGGTTCATCCCAGTGGTCTGCAGCAGTTAAAAACTGTGAGGCAGGTGTGTATGAACTGCCAGAGAAAGATTCACAGGATACCCTAAGAAGGAAAAAAAAAAAAACAAGAAATAGAATACAGCATAAAATATGCTGCCACTAAATTTTTTAAGTGACTATATATATAATATATATACAATATTATATATATATAGGCTTGCGTGTGTATAAAATCCCACATTAAGGATACACAAGGAGGGGCGCCTGGGTGGCTCAGTCAGTTGAGCATCCAACTTGAGGTCATGATCTCACAGCTCGTGGGTTCAAGACCCCCCATCGGGCTCTGTGCTGACAGCTCCGAGCCTGGAGCCTGCTTCAGATCCTGTGTCTCCCTCTCTTTCTGCCACTCCCCTGCTTGCACTCTCGCTTGCTCTTGTGCGTGCGCTCTCTCTCAAAAATAAATATTTTTTAAAAAGGATACATAAGGAGCTGGTAATGCATTGCTTCTGGGGAGGGTAACTGAGACACAGGGTGGAAGGGAGGCCTACTCTTCACAGTGTCTCCTTTTGTATGTTTGAATATATTAGTACGCCTTTATTACATATTCAGCAAAAAAAAGGTAGCATGTCTAAATCGCCATCACATTCGTTGCTGTGTGGAAAGAGCACACTGAGAGATGGTGGCGGCTTGACCATGAGGTTGATAATGGGGATGGAGAGAAGTGGGTGGATTCAAGATCTGCCTTAGAGGCAGGGCCAGCTAGATTCTGTGTATACCACACTGACTTTCCCTGCTCCCACTTGTTCGGGAAAGCTTTGTGCTATGAGATTGGAACTGGGCTTACCTGACTATCCTCTGACTTCTGTGACATCTTTGTGGAAGGAAGTGTTCTTGGGGTCCTTCTAGGTGCTAAGAGCTTCAGAACTCTAGAGACTATCTAACACATCACAATATGGAGGACATCGTTACAGACACGTGCCCTTTTCACATCCTCATCTTACTTATAGATGATTTTTTAAAAGTAATTTCTAGGCACAACATAGGGCTTGAACTCTTGACCCTGAGATCAAGAGTCATATGCTCTACCAACTGAGCCAGCCAGGTGCCCCTAGATGATCTTTAATGACAATCAAAACAAAGTTACACTGAAGAAGCACTATCATTTCTCAATGGAGCTTGCTTTCTTTGCAGAGAGATGCCAAAGGCCAGTACCTGTTTGACCTTCTTTGCCACCACCTGAACCTTCTTGAGAAAGACTATTTTGGGATCCGCTTTGTGGACCCAGATAAACAGCGGGTAAGTCAATATTCCAAGCACAAATGGAGAAGAGGGTTTGTCAGTAGCCTGAGTCGTTGAACTGCCACTCATACTCGTGACTTGAGCTTCAAGAGTCCGGGACCAACCGGGCCCTACAGTTGGGTGTCATCTCTTCAGATCATGGTATTAGATATGGAAGCTCACCTAGTGTGGCCTGTTGTTTCACAGATGCTGAAATGGCAGCCCAGAGGGCTGAAGTGATTTGCCCAAAGTTGTCTAGTGGGAGGCAGAGCGGCTGGGCTGGGGTCATGGCCTTGGAGCACAGGTCACAGGCTGAGCCTCTCCTGCCTGCTTTCTAGTAAAGGAGCAGAGCCACACTGTTCCAGTTAGGAAGGGCCTCACCTAAAGTGCCACGCCAACCCAATGTGGGCAGGACAGAGAGAGAACCAAACTGACATGGGATTTCCAGAACCTTGCAAACGCTGCAGCTCTCATTCTGTTCCATACAACGTACAGGGCTCTATAGACACAGGGCACATTCCAGACAGATAGGAAAGCAAGTCCATTACCCCCAGACCCCAGCCTCCCTCTCCAGCCTCACCTCCCCTGACTGTGCTGTGGCTCCTCAGATGTCATCCCCTCTTTTCAGAGCCTTCACCTATACAGTCCCCCTGCCTGGAACCTTTCTTCTCCCTGGCCTCACTTCTCCACACTCCACACTTTTCTTCTGGCTAATTCCTAACACGTAATGTCTCAGCTTAGACTCTCACTTCTTCCTCACTCCCTCGCTTCTTCCAGGGATTCTTCCCTAATCAACACTCTGAACAAGGGGCCCCTCCTGTGTGACCCCAGGTGCCCTGTACTACCCGTATTGCAGCACTTACACCATGCTGTGGCTCCCTGTTTCATTACCTGTGTTCCCTGCAAAATGTAAGCTCCTTGAGTGTGTGGACTTTCTCTCATCATCACTACATCCCATAGAACTAGCACAGGGTCTCGAATGTAGTGGATGGTCAGTAAATATTTGCTGAAGGAATGATGAGTGGGTGGGTTAATGGTTTATAATGCCAAATATTTCCCCTCCACTTGCCTAGCTGCTCTGCTAGCAGAAACCTGCAGTTCCTCTAACTTCTCTTCATCATCCCTTTCCTTTCTATGGGCATATACTCTCCGGCGCCCCCCTCGAAGTGGGAAAGTGTCCAGAAGCATCGCCCTTCGCTATACCCCTGCCACCCCCTACTTTGGTCTACCATCCTCCAAAGACATTATCAACATAAATCCCAGAAAGGGCCCTCCCCTTTTCATGGGTCCACTGATTTTCTTCACAGTTCCAAACATGGGCTCTATCTCTATTGTCAAGGGGGGCCTTGGAGCCACAGAAGGCACAGCCCCCCAGCAATGCCCAGGCCCCCAGATAACGAATGAATGGATCTGCCCCTCCCCATGCCAGAGTCAAGTGCTGTTTTGTTCTTTGATGCTTTGAGCTTCTGTGTCTCCAGGTCACATTTAGAATTTTATACTGAACACATTAGCTTAAGGAAAGAATCCAAAGGACTATATTCCTTTCTTATGACAAGCCCTGCTGTCTTTGCTAACATATTTTGGTCCTCCTGGCTCTGCAGAATTCTGAGCATCACGAGTGTTTAGGAAATAGTGTCAAGGTCAGCCCCTCTCCATATAAAGGCTCTACTGTCTTGACCTAAATACTGTCCTTAGCTCTGGGCCATAGTGTAAGACCCCAAAAGTGCCATGACACCAGGATGTTACATGTCCTCACATGCTGCCAGTGTCCATTCACTATATAATAATGGGCTGTTTTTACAAGGGGCTTTCTTGTTGTTTTGTTTTGTTTTGTTTTTGTTTTTGGTCTGAGCTGTTTCTTCTTAAGAAGGAAGGCCGATTACCCCAAGTTCTCTTCTTCTCCCAAAGAGAGCAGCTTATGAAGAAAAAAGGACAAAATGTATCATGCTCATTATTTTCTAGTTAGGTCAGAATGTGCTTGAGAAGCATAAGAGAGTATATGGAGGTAATAAAGACCAAAAGTGGGAGGAGGTAGAGAACTATGAAGAAATGTGGGAGATGAGAAACAAACATGTATGGAGTGGCGACTGTGTGCAGGGCTCTGCACTGAGCACAAACCTAGGTCTTTCAGCCGCTGTATACTGAGCTCCAAGTTGTATCAGGCACTAAGCTAAGAGCTTCACATAAGTTCTTTAATCCTTAACACAGGTGAGTATCCACAATTCAGATATCCCTTCTGAATGAGTAAATAAAATCTCAGATTAAGTAACTTGCCCAAGGCAGATGGCAATGCCAGTCTCCAGCTCAGAGCTGTCTGATGCCAGAGTCTTGTGGTTTCTAAGGTTCCATGCTGAATTCATCATACCTGATAGTTTCTGAAGTTGTGTGATTGCTCAGGGGTTAAGGCTTGAGAGAGCGCTTGAGAGTTGTGGGAAAATTGTCATTCTAGATGTACTGACTCCTGGTAGAGACAGAGCAGGTAAGCTCCCCGCTCCCCTAGGGTGTGAGGTCCTAAAATAAACCTCCTCCTCTGGGGCACCAGAACCCGAGCTCGTTCACTCCATCACTGCTTGCTCTACATGGGTCCCCATGGGGGTCTGGGGGATTCCTGGTCCCCCCTGGAGGAGATGCCCTCACTCTCCCTCTCCCCTGTTGCTGGGTCAGGCCCAGGGCCCCAGCCTGCTTTCAGCCTCTCCTATCAAGGTGGAGGCACCCTTTCAAGCCTCCAGAGCCTGCAGATTATGCCACGTTGTCCCAGTGACCCAAATACAGATGGAAGCTCCACTCTGAACTTTCTTTTCTCTTCTCCTGACCCTTGCTCCCCAGCCTCATGTTATCTGTGGGTTTGCCAGTGATTCTGGGATCCAGATTTAGCCAGACTGCTACAAAAGGTAACTGTGGCCATCACGATATTTTTGGAATCCTGATTTCTCTGATTTCTCTACCAGACCCTCAAAAGCTCTTGGACAAGTTGTGAGGGCTTTCCCTCCCCTCCAACCCCTCTCCCATCTCCTCCAGCCTCTCCTTTCTGGAGCCCTCACTGCAGAGGAGCCCTCACTGCAATGCAGACCAAAGTCCTCCTCAGCTCTTGCCAAGAGAAATAGCCTTTTTGTCATTCAGCTCCACCTGCCTTCTGCTGAGAGTGCATCTCACAGCCTTTCCTTGTAGTTTCTGTCCTCCTTTGTTTCTTTATTTTAATCCATCAGTCAGGTGCCTGGGGGCATTCTGCTTACTGAGGCCCAGACACTTGCTATGTTCTCCTTGCTGTACACAATTCTGATGTGCTCCAGTCAGACAGGCCTCCTCTGCCTTCACAGGCTCAGCCTGGAACCCCAGTTGTTTCCATGCAATTTCATCTCTTGCCTTTGCTTCCCTGTGAAGCCAAGCCGCGGTGGGCTGTGTAATGTGAGAAGGACCTCTTAACCACATTGAGTGGCTATAATGAGTTGCCAGCCTCGTGGGAACTCAGATCAGAGGAAGCAAGAGAGCAGAATGTCAGCCCAGATTATCCATGTGGAGCTGACGGAAGAACTGGCTCTTAGTGGGTCCATTAACTGCATGACCCACAGCCCAGCCCAGAAGGTGAGAGCTGGGAATCACGGGAGGCCAGGATGCTGTCTGCATGGCCCTGGCTGCCTTCCTGCCAGAAGGAGTACTCTGCCAAGATGTTACACTTATGGAAGTAGCCAGAAGAGAGGGAGGTGTGGACCGGCTTCCATCGTCCGTTTGACAGCTATACATTGAACACTCTCCTAGGCACCAGTGGGTGACAGTCTTCTTCCTTCCCAGAGCTTAAGGCTAATGGTTTCAATCTACTCCAGATAATCAAATCCCAATTAACAGCACTCATCGCTCTCTGCAAACTGTCAAGTTTCCTGATTAGCATAAAAGCAACAAGCATCAATAATGCATTGTGTAAAGCATCCATGTAGAAATGGGAAATAGATATAGAATGGTCTCACCGCTTCCTTCCCGCAAACATAGTTCCATGGGAAAAAATTTATTTCTACTATATCCTGCCTCTATGAAAATCCAAGGGAAACAGAGTACTAGCCTACACATTGGTTGTGGTTAGTTATCTTATGAGACTGAGACTTTAAACATCCCTGGATGCCAAGGAATCCTGAGTATGTCTGCTCTAACACAAGGGCTGGCAAGATGTTGCTCAAACAAAGATGGAGTATACACCAGCCATCCTGCCTTCTCATCATGTATGAAATTCCACCTGTTAATACTTTCTAGACCCATGACCAATAGCCTCTGTCCTACTGCCCACCCCTGCCAAAAAAAATAGCTGGCACACAACACACACACACACACAACCCACTGAAGTCAGCATTTCCCTGTCCAAGCCAGGTGGGGCTTTGTCCCCACTATACATACATGCATTCACTTTTGCCTACTGGTGTGCCAGAAATATGGCTCAGAGCTTTGGCACCCTGCTTTGGAAGGCAGCATTGCCGGCGAGGCCCAGAAATGGCATCTGAAGCTGGAACTCTTCCCCCTTCACAGCTGCTTCCATGGGGAGCTTACTTCAGAAAATCCTATCACCCTCTGCTCTCCAAGCCTACATATCACAAGCTTTTGTGCTGCTTTCACCCTGGGCTACAATCTGTCCAGTTACTGGAACTGGGTAAAACAAGTTATACTTGACACTGCTTCTCATAAGGGTTTTCTTGTTCCGTGTTCTCTGTTTCAGCATTGGTTGGAGTTCACAAAGTCTGTGGTGAAGCAACTGAGATGTAAGTATTCTTCATGAGAAGGTGGGAAACCTCACCCATGGAGAGGGTGGGATGGAAACTTCCACTTATAGTAAGTCTTGGTGATTGTCCACTGTTCTGACTGTGAGCTGGTCCTAAACATGTGAGGATTATCTTAGGATGGTTCAGAAGGCTGTGTATCCCTGTGGGGAGGGAAGACCAGTCGTTCTCCAGGGAGCATCTTTCCTGATGGGACATCTTTGTCTCTGCAGCACAGCCTCCATTTACCATGTGTTTCCGCGTGAAGTTTTACCCTGCAGATCCTGCTGCACTGAAAGAAGAAATAACCAGGTAAGGCTGAACTTAGTCACTCAGACCTGTTGGGGAGGATAGGAAAGAGGGACTGGAACCTCTTAGATCCTCTATTTTGGAAGCTTGTAACTCTTATAAACAAGGAATCTTCCTAAATATAACCTTACCTCTTCTGTGTTTCATTTCCACATGCTTTCTTTGCCCACCCCTCAGTAGAACTGGAACAGAGTGAGCTTCTTTTCTTCAAGAAGTGTGAATACTTCATTTTAAACTAGTCATCTACAGAGGTGCCTGAGTGGCTCAGTCAGTTAAGCATCTGACTCTTGATATCAGCTCAGGTCATGATCTCACAGTTCATGGGATAGAGCCCCACATTAGGCTCTGCACTGACAGCACAGAGACTGCTTGGGATTCTCTCCCTCTCTCTCTCTACCCCTCCCCTTTTTGCTTGGTGTCTCTCTCTCTCAAAATAAATAAAAAGAAACTTTAAAAAAGAAGAAACTAGTCATCAACAAAGAGATCCAGAGTAACTAATTAATCAAAAGCATTTTTTTTCTTTTAACAAGGATGTGGCCTCCATGGATGTTTTCAGAGAGGGCGGGTTGCTTTTTTAGGGGGTTGAAATAGACTCCAGTGGCCTAATGTACTTGGGAAATGCCAAAGTAGGACACTGAAAAATAAGCTGGGAAATACATAAGATTTTAAATCCAAGTGGATAAACCCCCAGTGTGCTAATGGTTCAGGTTCGTGATAAACTCTTCATTGTGGGGATCATGCTCTGTGGCAGGCAGACAGCTGCATGGAATGAATCCTATCTCATCCAGCACCACTTGAGGATGAGAAAGAACTTCTGTGCCCACATTATCCTACATGAGGGTCAATGAATAAGAGCTTCAAAGCTTCACCAGAGTTTTGTGTATATGAGCCAAATTTGCTCTGAAAGCCTTGCCTCACAGATGCAGGAATGCTCTGTAACAAGGATCCTTAATTTTTATATGAGAAATACCTAATTTTGACATTAGCAAAATGTTGGTGTTACCTTGTAGAGGGTGGGGCCCAAGGCCAAGAGGTGATGCCAGGGAATTCTAGAACTGAGGAGGAGACAGCTCTGCTGGCTGCCCCCTGACTCCCCAAACCTGGGAGACCACAGAGATTGGGATGAGGCTGTTGTCAGTTATACAGACTCTGTCCTATAAGACTTTGTGATCTACTTCCAGATCCTGAACTGCTTGGGAGAATTCCAAAGAAAGGAAAGAGGAGGGAAGAAGGGGGGAAGAAAGAATATGGACTTATGTTCACTTCCTGTTCCGAAGAGTGTGTCCCTAATTTTATATCAGATAAAAGGAACTGAAGTTTCTCTGAGAAGGAAAATGAGAAAAGGGGGAGAGAAGAGGGCAAGAAACAGGACTAAGTCGTGCAAAGGAAACACAGAAGTAGGACGGGGGGTGGGGGGAAGTGACTTCTTCACATGGGCCCCAGTGGAGGTTGGGGGGAATCCTGCAGTGGAGTCAGAAGGATGAGGAATGTTGTTTACTCTGGATGCCTGGGGCAGTGTGCACGGACCAACTTTGAAGCACTAAGGCCGATGAAGTGTGTAGTGAGAACCAAACCTCATGCTCCTTCCTTGGCCAGAAACTGCAGATTTGGGGCACCTGGGTGTCTCAGTCAGTTAAGCATCCAACTTTTGATTTCGGCTCAGGTCATGATCTCACAGTTTGTGAGATTGGGCCCCACATCAGGCTCCCTGCTGAGCATGGAGCCTGTTTGAGATTCTCTCTCTTTCCCTCTGCCCCTCTCCCCCACTTACACTCTCTCTCTATAATAAATTTGAAAGGAAAAGAGAAAACAGAAAAGGAAGGAAAGAAGGAACTGCAGGTTCTGTTTGTACACATGGAAGTGGACTTGGCTCCCACTTTGCTTCTGAAAACCAAGCTCATCCATACAGGAGAAATACTGTAGTTTTAGGCAGGAGAGTGAGGGTAGAATCCCCATGAATAACAACTTAAACAGAGAGTAGTTTCGGCAAAGCTCAGCCGGCCCTGCTCAAATCCCCAGCGGATTTGCCTCACTCTGAGCCTATCCCGGCCCCTCCCCCGGCCCTGATCCCTGCTCCCCTGCCAAAAGAGGTGATGATGCCAGGGCAGACCCAGAAGTCCACACTCCCATCCATGTGTCTGGACAAATTTAACACACCTTTCTTGAGAACCCAGCACCTTGCCTCCTAACACCACACATCAGGATCGTCTGGTCTCCACCTCACTAAACCAACAGTGGGGATGACAGGGATTATTCTAACAACTCAGTGAGCTGCCAGAGAGAACACAGCAGACACAGGGCTTTCTGATTTGATTAAAGGGCAAAAATACATGGTTATCTTGGCCCTTAGGAGGAGCTCTTAACACAATTTTCTAAGTCAAATGTTATTACATAATACTAATGTACAGACTCTCCTGCCCAAGAAGCACCATAGACCTGGAAGCTCAGATCCTATTTCTGTCACTTCTTGGCTCTGTGGCCTTGGACATAAGATATTTAATATGTCTGACCTTCAGACCCCTTATTTAAAAATGAAAAGAGTAACAGCTACCACCTAGAATTGTTGGGAGAACTGACCACTACACTGGGGTCTTGCACTTGGTAATACACTCTGCACCAGCAAGCCTTGCACAGAGCAGAGACTGCCAGATTGATTACATGGTCCATGCACCCCAAGGGCTCTGCATGGGACAGAAGTACAATTAGCTCTGACTTTTCTCCTTTGTCGATGTGAAAAGGTACTTCTTTTATGATAATCCTTACCCCTCCTCTGTCCTTTTTCCCCACGAGCTAGAGTCCTATCACTTAGCTAACTTTTGAGGACTCAGAAAGCCATCCCTGGTAATCAGTCATCCAAGTCCTCATGGTACAGCATGAGGACCATGGCCATGCTGTCTACAAGTCAGCCGACTTCAAAGGCACTGACAAGGGTGTGAGCTCCCCGCCTCTTCTGCATACATCTGTGCTGAGCATCCTCGACTGTTTTCCCCTTGCTCTCTACTTCACCAGCCTTCCTTCCTGAGAATGCATCTTCCAAGCATTGTTGGGAATGTGAACCCCAGAGTGCCTGGGCCTGATTTAGAGTCTTTGTGCCTCCCGCTCCCCAAGGCATTCTGTGGAGGCCTTGGAATTAGCCGCATCTTTCTCCTCATTCCTGTCTCTGCTGATCTTGAGAGAGTGGGTACCTGCCCCAGCCTCACTCAATACCCATAATTCATTCCTGGCTTAGAGCCCTCTGTGCCACCTTCCTGCCAAACCAATTTAGCTGTCAGTATGTTTTTTCCTAGCAATATTGGTCCTAAATTTCAATGCCATCTCAGCTATTCCCATAAAGGCAGACTGAGAGGAGGGGATGAAATAGGGAGTAAAGAACTGTGCTTCAATTTATCTCTTGGACTCTTCCCAGATGATAAATTTAGTTGCCAAATCCTGATTAATCTCTTTTGTCATTTTTTAAAGTAATAAATAGATTTTCTTGTCTGAGCTAGAGATGAGGCAGAGAAAATGGGGATTAGGCACCAGATTTAGCGTTTAACAGGGACCTCAGGTGTATGAACTCTGGAAAGATCAAATAATAGAAGGAAACTGAGTGCAGATGGGGCTCTACCTTCTAAGGAAACAAAGCTGCCTTACATGTGTTTGAGCAGGTGCTCAAAAAAAAATGTTAACAGAATGAATGAATCTATGCATGAATGGAGTTTATAGGTCATTTATTCCTTCAATGAACATCACTTGAGCCTAGCGTAGGCTAAGATGAACTGGCAAGCTTTTCTGTAAAAGACCAGATAGTAAGTATTTTAGACTTTGTGTACCATATGGTCTCTGTCATAACTGCTCACTTTGGCCTTTGCATTGTGAATGTGGCCAGAGACGATACCTAAATGGATGAGTATGGCTGTGTTCCAATAAAATTTTGTTTTGTGTTTTAAAGGTAATTTTCTGAGATGGGGGAGGGGCAGAGAGAACAGGATAGAGGATCTGAAGCAGGCTCCACGCTGACAACAGAAAGCCTGATGTAGGACTCAAACTCACAAACCATGAGATCATGACCTGAGCCAAAGTCAGATGCTTAACTGACTGAGCCACCCAGGTGGCCCTAAAATTTTGCCTTATTTCATTGGAAACTCTGGTGGCAGGCCATAGTTTGCTGGCCCCAGACTAAGGAATCAGAAAGAACTAGATATAAGTTCTAGGTTGTTCTTAACCAGCTGTGTGACCAGGCAAGCATCAGTCTCTGCAATCCGTCAGTTTCCCCATCTATGAAGCAAGATAAAAGTAGTAGTCACCTCACAGAGTCCTTGTTAGGACTGCACAAGACAGTACGTGTTAAACAGTACAGTGTGGTAGTGCCTGGCTGGCTCAGTTGATAGAATGTATGACTCCTGGTCTCAGGGTTGTGAGTTTGAGGCCCAAGTTGGACGTGGAGCCTAGTCAGGACAACAACAAAATAAAGCAAAACAAAAAAACACAGTACAACGTGTGGCTCACAACATGCACTCAGTAAATCATTATTGTTCTTTTACTGTTTTGTCCTTTGTCTCTCCCCACTGGAATGTAGGCTCCATAAGAGTAGGGACTCGGTTTTGTTCCCTTCCCCTGACAGTGCTGGCACAGTAAATGCTCAGATGGATGGATGGATGGGAGGGAGGGCAAATAGGTAGCTAAGTGCAGGATGTACAAGCTCTCTAGAAGAATATTAAAAGTGAATTAAGAAACCATCTCTGACTCCAAGGAACTTGCAGGCTAGTATGGGGGAAGAAGACATACTAAATATGATTAGAGTTAAGGAAAACGGATGGTAGAAAATAGAGGAGGTCAGGGACAAAGAGTCTGATGAAGGAAAGTTGGGTCCAAAGAAAGAAACTCTTTGGAGAAACTTCAGGAGACACCACTGCTTTCCTAAACTCAGAACTTTTAATTCTGTAAATATCTGTGGATTTATCTCCACACTCTGATATCAGAAAGCACAGTGCCACAGCCAGTACCTTGGAGAGATGTACATGTCACAGGAAGACAAGTTTTCCTTGGCTATCTTTTAGGTTTTCACTTGCTCTGCCAGATGGCCCCAATTCACACCTTCATCAATTTAGGACAATGTTGGCATTAAAACAAAAATGGAGGTTAGGCCAGGAAGAGATAAGCAGAGTTTACCCAAAAATGTGTCCTAAGGAACAAGCCTGTTGTCTTGAATCTTGTCTAAAGCTGATTTCTTGTTTGGGTCCAATGAGAATTTCTCCCTGATGACACAATTCTCTTGCCTACATTCAGGACCCCTTTCTCACTAACTGACAGCTAATTGAATTACCATGGGGGTAGGAAAAGCCTCAGGCCCTGAGTCAGGAGGCCTTCCTTGATCCTTCCTTGTGTCACCTCAGACAAGTCACTCTACATGTAGAATCCCGCCCCCACCCTAGCAGTGGAAAGCCTGTTTCCTTTCCAGCTCACTTGAGGCACCTGCCATGCACCCATTGATAAAAGTGCCTCATAAAGATAATGGTTCTCAGGGTGAGGAGGAGCATGTCCCCCCTCTGTTTCCTCACCTATGAGAGACTTAGGCTCTACAGCTTCTATTCTGAGGTTCTGAGATTGGGTAACCAAGCCAACCTGTTCATCAGGAGCTGGGTAGGCTACATGGCCCCAGCAGGCTGATCTCTCTCCTAGAAACGAAGTGGCCCTAGTGGCAGTATCTCAGGCAACAGGAAAGACTACCTTAGGCCCATGCGTGGCAGGGGAGAATGTGCCAGGTCCTCTTGAGAATAGGTCTAATGACGCTATGGGTCAATTGGGTATATTTTCATGTCCAGCAACAGTGAGCCATTGGTTACCTCCTTCAGTGAACAAAACATGAAGCTTGATGAAAGCCACTATAGCAGAAAAGGGGGAGGGGCATTAATACAACTCTGTGCCCTGAAGCTCTTGGTCGATTCTTTCTTGGACTTAGTGACTTACTTCTAACAGAATAAAGCAGAAGTGACAGTGTCTGAGATGAGGTTATAAAGAAGTGAATCTAGTCAGGCCTATAGATGTTGGTCATGAGCTCATTTCTTCGTCTTCTAGAAAATGTGTGTTTTTTTTTTTTTAGGATGTTAACTTGCCCCTCCTTCCCCTACCCCCTCCAATTGCTGCACCATTGCTTAACAATGCTCCTGTGGCCTTACCCTTGACCCCCACTATAGCTGTCCTACCTCCAAAAGTCTGAAGAATCCCGCCCCCACCCTAGCAGTAGAAAGCCTGTTTCCTTTCCAGCTCACTGGAGGCACCTGCCATGCACCCATTGATAAAAATGCCTCATAAAGATAATGGTTCTCAGGGTGAGGAGGAGCATGTTCCCCCTGGGTGGGAAGGGAGCAAATGAGAAGGCTCCAGCAGGGCTTTTTTCAAACCCAGGAGCAAAAAGACACACATAGATTCTGATGTGCTCTCCCCGCCCCAGGGGATGTTCTCCTCACCGCCACATTAAGAATCAGTGCCCAGAACCTTGTTGTCCCTTTCAGTTATCTCCTTTAGTCCAGTATGGGCTGTCCCTGCATTGTAGACACAAACAGAGCTGTAGAAGGAGTGATATATGAACTCGGGCCCAGGGCATGATCAGTGAGTAAGGGACAAAAGATTTGCTTCCACATCCTGCCACAGCCTGGGGAAGGTGGGAGCCAGAGCAGTGAGAGGCAGAGAACTGCCCTCCCCCTTCTCTCCTCCTCCCTCTCCCGCCCCACTTTGTCTCCCTCCCACCCTCCCTCTCTCCCACACAGAAGTGTGGCATTTTACTGTGGGAAGCAGAGTGAAGACAAGTAGATTTGGTAGATAAATCTTAATTGTTCACTCTACATGATGTCTTCTTCTTTCAGTTTTTCATGGCAAGCACTGTGGCAGGGTGGGGTTGCTAGTGGTGGTGGCGGTTTTGGTGAGGAGCGGAGTTCTTATCAACCTCCAGACTATAATACTCCCCTTCCCTTTGGTTTGAAGAGGGTAGTCCATCCTGATGTGGTTAGATGGATGCTTTCAAATAATTCTAAGAACAGTGCTTCTTAAACTCTATATACAAATCACCTGGGGATATTGTTAAAATAATTCAGTAGGTCTAGGATGGGTCTAATATTCTCCAGTTCCAAAAAGCTCCCAGGTGATGCTCACACCCCCAATTTGTGGGCCACACGTTGAGTGTCAGGACCTTAGGAAAGAAGGTTTAATTGCTCCTGAATTTCTTTTTGTTAATTACTTGAATCTGCAAGCCCACAGCTCTCAGAGTCACCTGCTAGTACCCTCCCCATCCCGAAGTTACATAGTCAATGATCCTCTTTCTTTTGAGCACTTTCACATGATCAGGTGGGCATGAATCCTCTGTATTATTCTGGAGCCTGAAGACAGAAGCAATGGAACCCTCTAGTTGTCCAAGGAGGGCCCAACTTCTTTTTGGTTCAGACTGATGGAATTTAAGGGAATTTTACTACATTCCCACTATTTCCCTAGGGGTGCTGTAGTTAGGTGTGGCTAACAGAGTGCCACCAAACTTCACTTAAGATGACAAGCATTTATGGGGCGCCTGGTGGCTCAATCAGTTGAGTGTCTGACTTCGGCTCAGATCATGATCTCACAGTCTGTGAGTTTGAGCCCTGCATCCGGCTCTGTGCTGACAGCTCAAAGCCTGGAGCCTGCCTTGGATTCTGTGTCTCCCTCTCTCTCTCTGCCCCTCCCTGCTCGCTCTCTGTCCCTCTCTCTCAAAATAAAAAAAAAAATACATAAAAAAAAATTTTAAATGACAAGCATTTATTATTTATCTGTTGCTGTGGGTCAGGAATTCAGGAGTTGGCTTAGCTGGGTGGTTCTAGCTCAGGGTCTCTCACGGGGTTGCAGTCATCTAAAGGGCTGACTAGAGGATTCTTCTTTATGATCCCGTCTGAGACACTATCACTTCTGCTTTATTCTGTTTGTTAGAAGAAAGTCACTAAGTCCAACCCACACCCAAGGGGAGAGAATTAAGCCCTACTTCTAGAAATGAGGAGTATCAAAGAATCTGTGGGCATATTTCTAAATCACCATAGAGGCCCCCCACCAAGGCTTCACTGTGGTAGGTGACACACTTAAGAGTGTGTTCCCCCTGGCTTTGGCTCTTCTCAGGGCACCTGTAAGGTTGTGGACATCAGACACCTACTCCTTGTAAAGACATTTTTCAAAATAGAGTCAACAATTCCATTGCATTGTGACAGGGTCCACCTGACTCCTTGTGAAACTACAAAGCAGTTATAATGCAAGGAGGGCCATTTAGCAGTGACTAAGAGCCAACCTCAGGAGTCTTACAGTCTTAAATTTGAATCCTGACTCTGCCACTTCCCAGTTGTGTGCCCTTGAGAAAATCACTTAAGCCTCAGTTTCCTTTCTTAAAAGGGGGGATGATACAACACTGTATGTTAACTATACTGGAATTAAATTTTTTCCAAAAGGGGGGTGGATAATCATACCTATTTCAAAGTATTAAGTGAGAATTAGATGTGATAGTGCATGCAAAGCACGTAACACCTGGCCTGGCAGATAGGAAGTGCTCAATACACATCAGCTACTATCCGCTGTTGCTCTTGATGTCCTGCTTTCATGGAGGTGAGAGTTTTCTCTATTTGAAGAAATGCTAGCCACGGGTTCCTGTGGTGCTTCCTTCAGGGCTGCCTCTTCTTACACCATATCCAAGTTCTGAGAGGTCCAGTTGAGCTCTGCCAATAATTGAAGGCCGTTCCACATATGGACAGATTGTCTCAGCAAGCTGAGGCTGGCTCCTTCATGTGCCATTCCACTTCTTAAGAAAAAACATCAGCCAGAGTCCAAGGCACAGACAGGCCCAGTTGGCCCCTCTCTGCTGACACAGGTTTCTTTTTCAGCACAGAATGGGCCAGGGCCGGCTCCTTCCAAAACCCAGCACTGGGAGGCGGGACACAGTGCTTTTGCCAGGAAGCACCATTTCTGCTCTGAGCTACCAAAGGAAATGAACAAGTTGTTTTGAATTGAATCCCAAATCAGTTCAGGGCAAAATTCTTTTAAAAGTCTTCAGGGAAATGGAAAATATATTTGTTCTTTGGTGCCATTTTAAGTTTTTGTTTTCAATGTAGTAAAAAAAGTGCCCTGACAAAAAATTCGATAGGCTTCTATTACATACTTATGTCTTTACAGCAATCAGAGAAATCCTTTATTGTTTACCCTCTGTTTTGTCTCCAGGTATTTAGTCTTCCTACAGATCAAAAGGGATCTCTACCATGGCCGCCTCCTCTGTAAAACATCAGATGCTGCCTTGTTAGCAGCTTATATCCTTCAAGGTAACGACTTTTGACAGGATGAATTTGCTTTCATGCTAGGTACTGATTATATTATTTCAGTTACCACAAATGACTACTTCTTGGATATAAACAGTATCTAACTTGAAGCAGAGTCTGGGTTAGAGGGCTTTGCCTATCCTCCTTAGTCCAAGAAAGCTCTGACCACTCAACCCTAAACTGTGCCTAAGGTCTTCCTGCGGGCTTCTTCAGGTCATTGTGACTCTGTCTGGGGTTTCCTCCACCCTTAGTTAATAGTTACTGGGACTCTGGAAAGTCATCTGAATCAATTTTTCCCGAGACTTTACATGCAAATCTCAAAGGTGTGAAATACCTTAGAATTCTGGTGTCTCAGAGACCTTTCCATTCAGAGTGTTCAAAGTTGAAATGTTTACAAGTAACATATATTTCCTAACATGCTGAGGTAGAGTTGAGTCTGTATCCAGTGGATTCCCAGACTGGCTTTATTTTTTTATTTATTTTTTTTTTTGCAAAACAGTGGGAAAGGTGTACATTCTTCATCTATGTGATCCCTTCTCCTTCCACGAAGTGCAGGGGCTCCTAAGTGCCACTTCTAAGGCTTCCCTTAGTCCTTAGACCTAAACTGTCCCCAGATTGTTCAGGACCACAGCACTAAAATCATGAAGTTTCCATCAAAGAATCTGAACTCTTAATCGGAAATCTGTGAACTCCAGGAAGCTACTTTGTGAAGAGAACCTGGAAAACGCGTCCCAAAAAGAAACTTCAATTCATCTGTTAAGAGAAATATCATAGCTGCGTTAAGAATGTAAAAGTCAGGGGTGCCTGGGTGGCTCAGTTGGTTAAGCGTCCAACTTTGGCTCAGGTCATGATCTCACAGTTTGTGGGTTCAAGCCCCACATCAGGCTCTGTGCTGACAGCTAAGAGCCTAGAGTCTGCTTTGGATTCTGTGTCTCCCTCTCTCTCTGCCCCTCCCTTTCTCATGCTCTGTCTCTCCTCAAAAATAAACGTTTAAATTTTTAAAAAATGTAAAAGTCAACACATGGCAAGCTTGACTTCTGAGAATCCTGTTTTTAAAAAATCACCTAAAAGGCAACTCTAGAAGGTGCCTGCCAACTCTAAGCTACCCAAAGAGGCCCCTTTCATTTTTAAGGGAGAAAACCTGGTGTTAAGTGAGATTTTAAACTCTAGTATTTCCTTCAGTTTTGCTCTGACAACATTGAATTTTTTTTCTTTTCTTCCTTTAAAAAAGTAATTGATGTACAGTATGATGTTTTCTACTTGGAGCTTTCTAAATAAAATCGTAATAAATGACTTCATGGCTCAAGGTCACTCTGGACTCTAGGCCCAGGGAAGCTTTAGTCTCTTGCTGAACAATAGAAATTCCCAAGTAATGTGGAAGGCACAATGAGTAGATTTGTACACAAGTACAATATTCAGGTGTGAGATGAGGGCACATTTTTCTCTTAATATTTATTCTTCCCTCAAAATTTCTCATGGGCCTGGGTTGTAGTTCTCACTAACGAAGGAGAAAGGACAAACACAAAGCAGCTGGCACTTCTTAACATATTTCCTCCTAACATAGACACAATGTTCCCCGTGGAGCACTTCTTGTGCAGAAGACTGAGTTCTGATCTGCTCTGTGGAGAGCGCCATGGGCCCACCGCATTACCCTCCGCAAAGCTCACTGATCTGAGATCCTGGAAGCTTTAGGGATGGACTCTCTCTCTCTCTCTCTCTCTCTCTCTAAATGTGTGGAAGAGAAACTGTGCCCCATGCAGGAAGCTAGGAAATCAGCCTTAGGACCTGGTGCTCTGGAACTCAAAGACCAGTTTCAAACAGTCTTCCTACTCTGAGGTTCTCTCAGAGGGGCCTGCCAGCTGATCAGCCCTCAATGAATATTTACTTAAATGTATTCATTTGATTTGATTTGATTTGATTTGATTTTGACTGAGAATGCAGTTCTGAGTTTGGGTCATGGCTCATTCATCAATGTGTCCCTGCTAAAATCCTCAAAACTGAGACTATAGACTTCTGATGTGGCTCAGACCCAAGAGGCTCTCTCTTCCTGATCAAGCGCAGTTTCTTGTGCTACCACCAAGAGCAATGATGCCAGTCCCTTTTCTCAAGGCTGAACAGATAAAGACCGTGATGCAGGCTTCTGCTCTTCTATATTGGATGTATTTACTTGTGGTGACCACAGAATACAGGCTTGGCTCTGGTATCTCTGCTTAGACTTGATATCAACCCAGGGTACACACCTGGAAAAACAAAGGCAGGCATGCTTCTGAGGGGTACGCCCTCCGCCTGACTCACAGCCACGCTCAGGATCCACTGTTCTTTGGAAATGTGGTGTGTGCTTTGGCTTTTGCTCTGTGTGTTCATCTCTTGTTGCCTGACCAGTGCTGATTTACCTACCTCCACAATTGTTTTACTCTGCTTTCCTTTTGCAAGCGGAGATTGGAGATTATGACCCAGGGAAACACCCTGAAGGCTACAGCTCCAAGTTCCAGTTTTTCCCAAAACATTCAGAGAAGCTGGAAAGGAAAATTGCTGAGATTCACAAGACAGAACTCAGGTACGTGACACTCAGTTGAGGCTCAGGACACTCTGACCCCCACAGCCTAAGCACGCAAGCCCCGTGCTGCATCCTGACTCTGGGATGTAGCATTTTCAGCATTGAACTGTAGTGTAGGCTGAGGCCCAAGGGCAAGAGGGACATTGTATTGTATGGAAAACAGAGAGGGATTGGCCTCTGAAAGGTATTCACTTCACTAAGATGAATGAAGAGACAGAGGAAGAGCATGGACTGGGGAAAAGGGAAAAAAAAAAAAAACATGAAAGAAACAGCAGAAGAGAAAAAAGGTGAGAGGAGGCATGTGAAACATGGGCCTTCAGTCTGTGACAGTGTGACAGGTGGCTTCCGAGTCAGGGGATGGGACTTTGCAGGGCTGGCCTAGTTCATAAATGCTGGGGGTGCCCTAAGAGCTTTTGGTTCAGGGGCTGTGTCTTCAGCACTGCCTCGCCCAACCCCACAACCCTGCACAGAGGAAGGGGGCAGAGAAACAGCTAGAAGAATGGGGCTTGTCCTCCTCAGATTCTTAGTTTTTTCAGAATATGCCACATTCCGTAAAATAGCATTAATGTGTCCTTTCACCCACATGAAATAGGATTTTCTACAGAGATTGATTTTTTAAAAAAGCAACAAAAGAGTGTATGGGCTCTACTTTTTTGGCATTCTGGAGCACTTATACCCCAAACTGATAACCTATGAAGAAAAAGATCATATACAAGGTAGTGCTGTAAAATAAAATGTGCTGCCATATTAGTACACTTTTTAGAAAATTTTTACAATTTTTAGAAATCTTTTTAAAGGATAATGCCAAGGAGGGGGGAGACATTTCTAGTGTTAATATTAAGCTTAAACTAGTCCCTACCCTGACCCCCTGACCTCCCCCACCCTCCCACCCAAAACACAAAATCTTCACCTACACCTATGTCCCCACAGCCTCCTTAGCCTTTGCAAGCAGACCACCTGCCCACAGTGTGTGGCAGGACTGGCTCCCTCCCTCCCAGGGGAATGGAGACACCTATCAGAGGTGGAATCCTAGCTCCCCATCCTTCTCCTACCCTATCCCCTTCCCCATGTTGGTGTGTCCTTCCCTAAGCAAGCCGGCTCCTCCCATCACTGTTAGGGAAACAGTGGCCCCTTGTGGTAAAGGTCAGAACAAACATAGACCTTTGAGAGGGCTCATGGTTTTGTTCAGAGACATCAGGGCTGTGCTGGGACAGCCAGGAGGTGCCACCAGGAGGGTTTTAGGAGGTGTCACGGCAGTGGGGACAGTTGTCCAGAAACCTAGTAGGAGACAGGGGATCCCCCAGGAAATGAGCCCACTTTGAGGGCCCTGGAGGTTTGGCCCCACTCCAGGACTGGATGGAGCCCACAAGACCCTCCAGCTTCCAGACAGGAAATGAGGAAGCTCCCTGGAAGAGGCAGCAGTTCTCAGCTGCCCCTGGTGCCCAGCCTTCTGCCTGCCACACAAACATTTCCCAGGTACCTTCTCCATGCCTCAGGTGCGCTGGCAGATGTAGGAATCTGCAGTCAACATAATGCCTACTTGCATGGGCTGGCTGCATCTCTAGCATGTAAAAATGTGTCTGTTTCCTTCCTCCCAACTCTAACATGAGTTCCTGGAGGGCCCAGACTGTGCATTGTATTTCTTGGTATATTTTACACAAAGAGCATGGAAACTTGCACATAAATGTGCTGATTGATGGACACCCGTCCAGAGGGACACTAGGGGAAATCTAGCCTGCTTCTCCTTGTCTTCCTGCACTGACCCATATTACTCGAGACAAATAATGAACTTAGACATCAGCAACTTTGAGTCCCACCCACCGGCCATCGCTGTTGACTTGAAAAACTGCCCACCCCTCCTCACAGTGAAACTACCCAACATCTGCAGGAGTGTGTCTGCTCCACCAGGGCTCCAGACCCTGAGGGCGCCCGAGGAGACACTGCCATTGGTTCTGTATGGAGCTCATGAAAGCACTTGCTCATGAGGCAGCTGGAAGGGAATGATACTCGAGACCCCTTCCTCAGATGGGTGGGCACCAGAGCTGCTTTCTTGCTTTCACAATCATCACCCAGTGGACAGACAGAGCTATTGTGGAGCCTGGGGAGCTCAGTACTGTCTCTTGCTGGGTCTCTTCACCCTCCATTCACATGTTCCCTGCTGGTAAAGGAAGAGGGTTGGGTAGCACCTGCAAGATATATAGGCCTCTGCTTTGTATTTCAGTCTAGGTCAGACCACAGACGAGAAATCCATGGCCAGCAGTCAGCCTACATGTGTGTTTTATTTGCACCCAAGGTGTTTAAAATTGTGAAATACTACATAAAAATCAGTATCTCTGACTGCTCTTTGAAAACCACATCCAGCAGTGCTGGGCCCTGCATTCCCACAGGACTACAGTCTTGGAGCCGAGGAGTAGCTGCCCTTCTTAGCTGGGGGTAGCACTTCTCAGTTTGCCATAGTCCCCCCAACACCACTACTCCCTCCTGTACACACTCGGCCCATGTCATTCATTATGTAGCGATCCTCAGTCTGCAGACATCTGAGTTTCTGACCCCAGACAGGAGTCTCTGAAGCTGGTACTGGAACAGGGCAGGAGCACACTCTATGGGAAACTTGGACTGTAAGACTTACCCTGAGCTCTTCTTAATGGAAAGTTTACCTCAGGAATCTATGAGAACAGGAAACCCTGAAATCATCTCATTTCCTTTATTCCAGTGGTCAAACACCAGCAACATCAGAGCTGAACTTTTTAAGAAAAGCACAGACATTGGAGACATATGGAGTGGACCCTCACCCGTGTAAGGTAAGACCCCCGTGGTCGGAGATGGCACTGACCTTGCCTCCTCCCAAGGGCAACAGGAAGGGAAGGAGCACATGCCTGAGCCATCCACCTTCAGGATCTGGTCAATTGGCTCTTTTAGTGACAGATGCCAGAAAAAAAAAAAATGTCTCTTCTCTTGAAAACTTCCCTGGCTTCCACGCTGCATAATTTTGTGGTGCCACATCAATGTCGGAGGGTCCCAGGCAAAGTCAATCTAAATAACAAATCCAAAGCTGGGGCCCCACTTTGGCAGCAGTGGGTAATTTGGTGGAAATGAAGACAGAATGTGGAAGGCCCCCCCACAGGGAATGATTAGAGGCTGCTCAGCGGACTGCCCACCCTTCCCTGACCTGTAATCTAGTTTCTTTCCAAGAGCGGGTTTTATTGACTGCAGCAGCATAAGTCACTGCGCAGAACTGCAGTGGAGTCGCATTTAATTCCATTATGCGCCTGGGAGGGTGAGACAGGAACCAGCCAGGGAGGCTCTGCCCAGAGGAAACCTCTGTAATTGCTCACATGTGTCTGGCATTTTGGAGAAGAGCTTAAGCAGCTACAGTCACTATGGAGAGCAGCGAAGACACATAACCTCTGCCTCTCTCTCTGTGGCAGTGTGCCCCCCACTTCATCTCCACCTCCCAGTTGGTTTGACACTCCCGGTCTTTGCCTCCGTGTCTCCGGATTTTTGCCTCTCTCTTTCTATTACTGGAGAGGCACTAGTACCACCAGATTCTCAAACTGATCTGAGGGAGCCAGTATCCCATGGGAGCAGGTAGACGTTGATCTTTTCTTACTAACAGGTGAGGGTACACTAGAAGTTTCCAACAAAAATTAAAAGAACAGAATACAAAGCAAGTGATGTAGGGGCAGAATTGCATTTCCCTTGGCCTCTTGGTAAGGTGATGGTGACTTGTTCTTACATAGAATTTGATGCTGAAACTCCAAATATGAACTTTTAGAACATTCTGGCAACTCAGAAACCCTGGTCACCTTTCCCACCCCCCCAGAGTTCCCTACCTTCCAGCACAGCCTACTACCAGATAACCCCCATTGTTCTTGGGGGCCAGCACTGTCAGAAAACACATTCATGCCTGTCCGTACAAAAAAAAAAAAAAAAATGTATGGTTATTGCCCTTGCATGAAAGATGTAGTTTAACCTCCATTAATTGCTCAGATACTATCGGTAGGGGGCCTGCATAGGACTGAAGAGAGCTGCAGAGTCAGCTGACCTTGGCTCTAGCACTGATCTCTTGCTTTCTGAGGCCTTCACAGGCTTCTCTGAGCCTCGCTTTCCTCACCTGTGTGAAAGTACACAATAGGTACTCAGTGACTGTGTTCCACGAACTGCTGAGTCACTTCAGGACCTTAAAAGCCATGGCTGCATAGAGACAGCTATCTTCATCATAAGGTGCCAGGTCACCTCCAAACCTGCCCAGGCCCCTTGAGGCCACACAGGATACCCACCTTTTCAGAGATGGGTCCCTGGGCGAGGCTGACATCTGACAGCACAGAGAATGGGCAGATAGATGGTAGACAGTAAACTTGAGCACAACTGAGCAGAGGTGTGTGTGATTCTCCACTGTTGCCTATGTGGGTCTGGAAGCTACAGTGGCAGCCAGCCTGGTGTCCAGCCCAAGTCCACGTGCACCCTAGGACTGTGGGGCTCCTGGCTCAGCCCCATCTTTGATGAGTTGTGTTATTGGACACAGAGGCTGAAGAGGCTGCAGGAAGGAACCCCTATTAACTCCAGGCACTGTGTGAGGCCCAAGCCCTCACATCATTCCATCCCCACAGCATCAACTCCTAGAAGGAAGGAGAGAAGAAACATTTGTGGTGCGCCTTCCATGGCATCCTTTCACATTATTTTCTCATTTAATCCTCAAGTCAGCCCTGGGAGGTGGATGTTACTCTTCATGGCTTATAAGTAAGAAGATGAAAGCTCCAGGAGGCCACAATTTACAAGGCCCTGAGCAGAAGAATAAGAATTCGAACTCAAGTCACTTCCCCATTGTTATGTATCTAGAAGGAACAGAAGCCCCCAGGAGACTCCCTCTGGGGAGAATGTGGCCATGATCATCACACTGGGCTTCCAGTTCCTGGTTCCCAGGCCCGATACCTCTTGCTCACCCAGAGCCAGGGCCCTGCCTCAGACCCCACACATGGCCCCTCAGCTGGTCTCTACTGAGCTGCAGCTCACGCTTTCTTAGCCCTGCTGAGCAAGGACTATTCAGGAGCCTTTACTCTTGTCATTAAGTAGGGTTACTTTGGTGATATGCTACTAGGCACTCGCCTTAATGTTGCTACAAGGAGAGCTGAAATAAGCTGGAGCACTCGGTGTAATAAATACCGATGATTTCTATTAACAGAGAGGCAATTACTGGGCCCAGGGAATCTGGGGCACACAGCCCTAGGGAGGACAGAAGAAGAGGAATCGTTTTGATAATTAAATGAGAGCAGAACAAGGCTTCAGCTGGGCTCTGTTCTCCTGGACTGATTAAGAAGCTGCTATTTTTCCTGTCCACACTGATGGTTTCTTTCTGCCCAGTGTCCTTGTCTGGCCCTGGGACCAGGAAGATGAGATCCTACGAGTACTGGGTGGGACAGGCAGAGGGCTCCAGCAGCAGGCTGGCTTACATTTAATACCCAGGCTCTGAACTTGTACACGCCGTCCTGAGCTCTCTGCATCTCCCCTCAGCTCCCATCTCCTAACAGGAGCCCCCAGCAGACCAAGCCTACAGCTGCTGGAGCAGGAGACTGGCGCAAACCCCTGGCAGCCCAGTGTTGCCTTTGTTCTCCAGCTCTCCAACTTCAGGAGCTGCCATCTTGTTCCTTCCTGGGGCCCCTGGGACTGGTTGTTTGCCCTGAATCTCCTATAGGCCCAGACTGTGGCTTCTTACCTTGTTGAGGTTTATGGAGTGGCCAGACCCATCACAGACACCCAGCCTGTACTCAGCCTTATCATGAGTCATGAAGGTGCCATCTACTGAGAGCTGCACATACTGGCCACTTACACATACCATCTCATTTCATCTTTAGAACACTGCCAAGATGATGTTCTTGTCCTCAAGATAAAGACACTGAGACTCTGAGGGACCAACTAACATGTCCAGAGTTACTGGTAAGAGCAGTACTCAGACTCAAACTCAGCGTTGTCTCAGTGCTATGCTTTTTCATTTACTATTCCTGGTCTTCCTTCTGGGGAGATGGCATTTATTTAGGAACAAAGCAGGACTCACTACCAACTCTGATAGAGAGAGGACCTATGGCACTTCTGAAATCACCATAGAAAAATTTGATGTAAGGTCACCAAGTGGCTTTATGTCTGTTCTGTACAGACTAGGAGAAAATTGATTTCAGCAGGGTCTAGGTTAGAGCAACCATACAAATAAAATTAGTGTCATTCCTCTGACCTTAAAATAGGATCATGATTTTCATAATCAGCCACCTAGGTTCCTCTCTAAAACCCCTTCCCCATCTTGATAAGTTGCCCCTGACCTCAGAGAAACAGAATAAAGGATTGGTGATGACTCACCCTCATCCCCAAGTGGGCTCTTCTTAGCTGCGCTGTGCAGAGAATGGTAAGATGAAGAACTTGACTAAAGCCACTTACGTGGCAAGTATATGCCAAGATTTCCATTTCTGATCTTTCATGGGGTGATGCCAAGGCTCTTACAGGGCTGCCTCCTAATTTCCATTCTATCTAGTTTCTTGTCCCCACGTTTAAGTATATTGAAACTGGGTGATCTTCATGACTGACTTAATGTAATGTTCCTAGCTATGAGCTTTCAGGGATGGGTGTAAGTGTGTGGAAGAGCGTGTGGAATCTTCTTCTCTTAAGGTTTTTAAAATAAAGGCTTCATCCACCCTTACTGAATTAGTTTAAGTCATGCTCCAGAGAGGGGACTGGATGATCTCAAAAGAATGGTTTTGACTCTGACATACCCAGGATGTCATCTGGGGCAGCAGCAGACAGAAACCTACTTCATTGTATCCAGAGGTGGAATACAGTCCATGGGGACTGGGCAAAGGTGGCCAGATGTCCCCACTTCCTAGAGGCAGTCAGTTACTGCCTCTAGGAAGGATTTCCAAAAATCCTTTTCTGGGCAGAATGATCATCTTAGGGGGAGCCTTTGATAACATCAAACTGATGCAGGTCGAGTTTAATGGTGGTTTCTACTTGAACATGTGAAACGACTCTGTGCAAATCCAGCCCCTCCAAGAAAAACCAATGTTGGCCAGGTTTTAGCAGTCATTTAGGCCATCACCCTAAAATCAGATAGAAGTAGTATTTCTTAAAGTATGTATTATGGCCCTCGTTTGAGAAATGAACTTGAGGCTTAGAGAAGTTAAGTCACAGAGCAAATAAGCAGAGCTAGAGTCCTAAACCAATAATGACACTTTTTCCACAAGGATGAAAAACTGAAAATGAATCTTGTATCTCACAACTGTAGAAGTGAACCAAATACTTTAGACCATTATCTGATGTAGAATGGGGCAATTTCTGCTGTGTGGCTGTCAAGACCTGAGTTTTTATTCCACCTCTCAGATTCATTAATGTTCAGTCCTGTGGGTACTGATCTCGTTGGGATGGGAAGGGAACAAAGAGGAAAGAGAGCCTCCAGCTTGATAAGATGGAAGATCTGAGGAACAGGTTACTGCTTCCTGTGTCACGTCTCTCCTCGTCCTCATTTCCTTCTCTTCTAGTCATATAACTTGTCCTTTTGCACATAGATCCCACAGGCAGGCTCACAACAAGAATGACATGTTATATGGAAGAAACTGGGAAGGTTCCAGAGAAGGTGTCTATGTGGCTGCCTGTTTGTGTTTTCATGCTGGTACAGATGTGAGGCTTCTCTCTGTAATTCCAAATCCTGCTCCTCACGTGCCAGAGACAAGCAGCAAACCTTCTAGCTGCCCTGGCCCCTGTGGACACCCAGGTGCCCAGGTTTGCAGCAGTCTTCATCCACAACGCTGCATTGGAAGCAGTTTGGAAAACTCATCTCTCCATGTGAGAGACTGGATTGGGGTTGCTCAAGGTGCTATTATTACTTACTGGAATGATGTGGCATCTAATTGGGGTTTATTCTCAGTTTCCTCCCTGTTCTAATCAGTCAGTCTGGTCAGGAGAGGCTATTCCCCTTTAACTCCAACACCTGCCTTTACCTAGAGGCCAGCCCTGAGATGTCTGGATGGTGCAGATGGACAGTGCCAACAGCCAGTGCTTCCCAGCTTGGGGAAGGATCCCCTCTACCCTGTGCTCTGGCCAGAGAGGCCTGTCACTGTGATGACCCTCGTGAATCTGTCACAGCCTCTGTCTCCTTCCTCTTCTGCCCGCTTCACTTTTACCCCAAATCCCTTCTCTATGGGCCCCCAACGAGTGACTTCTCTCTTTCTGCCCCAACTTCCCACACCCTCACTTCCTAAGTAGCAAAATTTAAATGTGTCAGCATCAAGTAAAATACTACATTTTTTTTAAAAAAAGATTTTATATTAAGTGCAACAAACTCATATTGACAACACTCCCCCTAGCATGTACTGAGGGGCTACTGAGCACAACCTAAGGCGTAGATAATATTCTTAACCCTAATTTTGCAACGAGAAATGTGAAACGGAGAAATGAACAGGCAGTGAGTGGCTGAGCTAGAGCCTGGGCCTATGTGGCCTGACACAGGGCCATGACACCGTGGTCACAGCACAGGTACTCCTCTGCCCTGTTGCCCACAGGGGTCAGAGGTGCAAGAAGCAGGCAGAGGCCCTTCCCTTTACCCCTTATTTTTAGTTTCCCACAGTCCTTTGCTGACCTGACACTTTCTTTCCATCTTTCCACCTATTCTTTCTAGGCCTTTCCTCTCTGTCAGACACTATAAGACGCCCTCCCTACCTCCGCTGCACCTGTGCCTTCCCCTCGCTTTTGCTCATGCGTGTACTCCCTCCCCCAGCCACCACCACCCAGCCCCTTTGGCCCACCTCCTTGTCTTAGCCATTCATCTGATAAACATCTCATGTGGGCCTGTCCTGTGAATACAAATAAGGCAAGGCTTCCACCCTCAAGTGTTTGTCTTTCTGAACCTACAGTTCCCAGACTTCCTTGGGTCCTGCCTGTCCAGTGGCTGGAAGGCCTCCTGGTGCCCACCCTCTGTCGTAGGCAGGTCACCTTCCCTCACCATGTCTGCCTGGGTTAGCGCGGGTGCCCCAGCCAGGGACCATGTTTTTGTGCAGTGCTGGCATTTAGGTATTAATAACCACCACCAAGCACTGATGACAAGCAGGAGGAAAACCAGCCCCGTGGCTTCACAGTATCTCCATTCAGGTTATTTTTAAACAGCTTTTTGCTGTTGCTCCTGGGTTGAAGGACACTGTGCTTGCGGCCAAGTGTCAGGGTCACAAAAGACCCTGAGGAAAGGACAATAATAACAATACATTAATTGGAAATGTTTGCAAAATGTATACTTAGTTTATTTCTTGGGCCCAGATGTTCACACCCGGAACACTGACTCTAAGAGTTTTAAGACAAAACTGCATTTCTTCCTCGGGTCAGGGCTCATGGGGCCCTGCAGAGGCCCCGCTGTTCTTATTCTTAGACCTGATCAGACTGAAGATTTGTGCCAGGAAGCCAAAACTTGAAAGTGGGAAAAACTAGGAGAGCCTGACAGCCACAGCCCCCACTTGGATGCCTCACACTAGGTGCCTGACCCTGACCCCATGGCACCATGGGAGCCATGTCCTACATGCACTTGTGATCGACATCCTGGCATAATTTTCTGACCCCTTGAGCACATTCACACCCTGACAGAGCAGTTTCTCCCGAGGCCCCTATCACGAAGGAAGTTCCTCGGAGAGAACTCAATCCATCAACCTGCTTTCTGTGCCCCATGCCAGCCGGGCCCTGGTGGAGCTCATTTCCCACGTGAGGGAGCCATGACCTACAGCTTCTCCCCTCTTGGCTCAGCAGAACCTCAAGCCTGGTATTTACAAACCAATAGTAACCAGTGGCCAGGAGGCCTCTTTGATGGTTCAGGCACCACAGGACTGATGGTGGCTATTCCCCTTAGCTGCTTGCTTCTCATCTTTTCTTCAGCTAAACTTTGTCAGGGAGCCCAGTGTGTGGAGCCATTGTAATAATAACCACCATTCATTATCTCTTTCTCTCTCTCTCCAATAACAGCTTTTTTGAGATATAATTCACATATGGTAAAATTCATCCTTTTAAAGTATGTAATACAGTAGTTTTAGTTTTAGTAACAGAGTTATGCAACTACCACCACTATCTAACTTTAAAACATTTTCATCTCCCTAGAAAAGAAACCTGTATCTATTAGCTGTCGCTTCCTCTCTATCTCCCCTTCCCCACAGCTCTGGAAACCAGTAGTCTTTTGTCCCTTTGGATGTACCTATTCTGTACATTTCATACACATGGAATCCTACAACATATGATCTTTTGTGCCTGGCTTCTTTCACTTAGCATAATGTTTTCGAGATTCACCCATGTTATATCAGGTTTCAGTACTGCATCGCTTCTTACTGCTGAGTATTATCCCATTGTACAGATACACCATGCTTTCATTTATCAGTTGATGGTCAGACATTTAGATTGTTTCCCACGTTTTGGGTGTTATGAATAATCCTGCCATGAGCATTCACATCCAGGTTTCTGTGTGAACGCGTATTTTCAGTTTTCTTGGGTACCTACGAGTGGAACTGCTGGGTCATATAGTAACTCTTTTTAACAATTTGAAGAACTTCCAAACTGCTTTCCGAAGTGACTGCACCATTTTACAGTGTGTGAGGGTTTGCCATTCTCTTTGGATGTTCACAGCAGCCTTCTAAGATTGGTTACAACTTACAATTAAGGGCACTGAGGCTTAGGGAAGGTAAATAGCTTGCCTATTATGTCCAAGTGCTCTTCCCTCTATGACCTACTGCCAAGTATTAACCCTGTATCACTGACAAACACCTGCGTTTCTCGCCCTTTCACCTATATGCCTACATCACCCTGATGAGAGATCTCTCTGTGTTGCAGGATGTGTCAGGAAATGCTGCATTTCTGGCCTTCACTCCTTTCGGGTTTGTCGTTCTGCAAGGAAACAAGAGGGTCCACTTCATTAAATGGTGAGTATCTTCATTTCCAAAACGGGCTTTTTACACCTCACCAACTGGGGAGGGCTATGGTTCCCACGTCCTTTGTCTGTGATTGGGCAGTTATGGTTCTGAGCCCTCCCCAAAGTCTTGCATCCATAATGATAACTGATTGAGGTAGTGGTCTCTGCCTAGGGATCCTGTTCTTCCAAAGGGGTGTTCCTGAGAGCCAACAGCCTCTCCAGAGAGACAAAGTGTGGAGGGCTGATTTCTGGGTAAGATCAAAGACCTGGGGCTGCAGCCAATGTTAAGGAAGCAAAGTCCTTGGGACAGTCCCCCACTGAGGGCCATAGCATCTGCATGGGTGCTTACTCCCTTATCCAGTGGCCTAATGAAGGAGGGACTTAACCCTGGGCAGATATAAGTTATCCTGAGGCTCTGGCAAAACATCCTCCTCAGGCCAACCCCCACTTTGGGCACTGCCTGCACAAGCACAGATGCTGCTCTGTCTCCCTCCTGTCCCTCTTTAGGCCTTAGGTGTCTTCAGCCTCCAGGAGTCACATCCCCACCTTTGCTCTCCTCTCCCTTCCTCCACTCCCATATCTAGCAGGCAAGAGCCACTACCTCAGCTGAAGCTATTCTGAACTGCTTCCTCTCTACCCTGTCTGTTCAGGGTCTATTCTAGCCGGCTCTGGGAGCCGATGCAGCACAGACTGGCTTGTTGATGGACATCTGGCTCTACTGGAGGCCCTTTTTCTGGACCATGCTAACATCTTTCAGCCTCATCAGAACATGGTGTATGTTCTACTAAGCCCCCATGATTTCTGGACCTTTTTGGCCTTAGACTGCCAAGTCTAAGCTGACCAACTCCTCCCATGGGCTTGGACAAATGGCTTACCTTACCCAACAGAGCTCAGCTCCGGAAGCTTGCTCAGGTCTTCGTTCCTTTGCCTTCTCCAGAAGAGCAAAGATGGAGAATCTGAGGACAAAGCTGCTTCCTGGCGAGCTTTCTGGTGGGGGTGCTGTAGGGTGTCTATCTTCTTGTGTCCTCTTGAGCTCCCCAACCGAGCTTGTGGACAAACACCACCTTTCCAACCCTAATGCTCTTGTGCAGACTGGCAATATAATCATCAACCAGAGTGCTAGTGAAATTGTTCCCTGCCCCCCACCCCCACCAGACATGAACACCCAGGTCCCATCCCCCAGGAAAACAGCCACTTCACAAGGCAGGTTCCTGCACTGAGTAACAGGGTACACCCCAACGCCATCTGTGTGCTAGGCCTTCTGAAGCTGGCCCACTCATTGTGCTCTCTGGGTGACCATGGTGAGGGTCTGGGGTCCAACAAAATACTTTTCAGAAAAAGACAATGAGTAGGGTCAGGGCACCGCTCTCCCAGTGAGGAGCCCTTGCTTCCTGGATATAGCTGGGTTGTCTGATGTTCCTTAGATGGCCCAGATCCTGGCCCACACTCTGACCAGGCTGCCTGTCTCATGAGGTCCCTGTTAGGGAGCTTGTGTAGCTAGAAACAAGTAGGACACACCTGTTCAGGGACCTGCAGTCCCTAAAGTATCCTTCCTCATCCAGAAGCCCTGATGCTCACCTGATTCTCCCACAAACTTTTCATTCTGTGGCTTCTCTCACATTATTACACTTCTTCAGGAAGTCTGCTTTTCATTGTGTCTCAATTTTAAATAACAGATGTAAAACCCAACCTCACTTCCAACAGAAACTCTACTTTCCTATCTTGCTTGTTGAAGCCTAGATAATCGGTGTGTTCCTTTCCATATTAATCAACTGATATTTATTGTATTCTGTATGTGTATGAGGGAGACTGATTAGGAGGGAAATCAAACAAGGAAGGAATAACCATGTGCTTGGATTAGCTCAGAACTGGTGCTCAGAGTTGTGAGCTCTCATCTGTACCCAGCCATGATTTCCAGGAAACAAGTAACCTTCCTCTGTCCCCTGAGTTTTGTCCAGTAGTAAATTGGGTACAGGGTTCTCACTACCTTTCTGCTACTTCCTAGGACATTGAGGAAATCTCCCTAGAAATTGCAAAGAAGAAGAACCCAAGTGGAGGCAAATAGGCCTGATCAGACCTCCTTGGGAGTCCCAGTTGGGTACAAAAATAAGGACTCTACCCACAATGAGATGGGAGGGCCTTCAGGCTCCAAAGGGCAGCTGTGCAGGCAAACGGAAGAGAAGTAAGGAGTGACTGATGCTAAGGCCTAGTTCTCTGGCTCTCAGGGACATCCACCTAAGACCCCAGTCATTTTTCCATTTTGTAAATGTAACCAAGGCTGAGAGCAGTATGTGAAGGTGAGGTCTAAGCTGTGCCATGTACAGTAACCATGTCACTTCTTCTGATTGTGTCTGTCCCGCGGGTGACGTACCCCAGTATCCTGTTTGCCTCTTTTACTGCAGCCATTCACTGGGCTGGTGGCTTCAAGGATTTTTCTACAAAAACCCCTAAGCCCCTTTCCTGGTCAGTACGCTGCATGACTGTTCCATGTAATCTGTTCTCTCTCTTTGGTATGTTTCCCCGCCCCCCTCCCTGAGATCGTTTGACATTTGTTTGCATTAAACTGCATTTTCCATCCAGTGGCACAGTCACCTGAAAGACTCAACTCCCTCAGAACCTGGTTGCATTGTTTTTCATTATTTGCTGTATCTTGAACTTTGGCCTCATCAGCTACCTGTGGCATCTTACATTTGACAGTCCCATCCAGATAATGCACCTGCATTATGAACCAAATCCTGAAATGGCCCAGGACCACTCAACCTAGACTCACTTCCCATGCAAACGTTTCCCTTTTACAGCCACTGTTGATGAGCCCGAAATCCTCCTATCACCCTATTATTATGGTGTGATTAACCAGAAAACTGTGGATTGAACTGTTTCAGCAACTGTTCTCTAAAGCCACTGCGCTGCTGTCTTGTTTCAGTTCTAATTTTGGCTAAAACTGTGTCTGTGCCTGGAGCCCCTTCCAGTCAGGGTGGGCTGTGCATCTACGAGACTTAGCTGTGAACAAGCAGCCCACAACAAGGTGACAGGTGTTCTCTTTGTGCTTGTAGGAATGAGGTGACCAAGCTGAAATTTGAAGGAAAGACTTTCTATTTATACGTAAGTCAGAAAGAGGTGAGTGCTGGCTTCTTTCTCTTCAGGGAGGGCTGGGGCACGGGGTGGTTCTGGATGGCCAGGTCTGAACCAAAGTGGTATATCCAGGTTAGAACTAAGCCACCTGAATGAAAGGCCAAGACCTGGAGGTGAGGGATGGAGAAATGGCCAGGCCATGGAGCCCAGGACTTCCTCAGGAATGCTAGTGATACCCAGAGGTTCATACCTACAAGAAATACAGACACTGAAAGATTCTTTTGCTTCTGTAAGAGCATTCCAAGATAACAAATTTTTTAAAGTAGAAAATGCAGATGACAGGAGCACTTTGTCTTGTGAGGGCTCTCTTGCTGTTTTCAGTCTGTGACAGCTGAGGCTTACTATGATTGGACCTGCCAGGTGTGGACTTACTGAACTGAGCTCTGCCCCAGCCGGTCCTGCAGGCCTTCTCTTCCAGCTAGCCAGCCTCCAGGCAGCCCCTTCCCCTATCTGAAACCTCTTCCTGCAGTCCCAGGGAGCCCTCAGACAGCCCAGGGGTCAGTGTCCTGGCCTACTTCACCCTTCACTTCTCCATCTGCACTCAGCTGTTTCTATGTGGGATTTTTTTGTAGGAAAAGAAAATTATTCTCACATATTTTGCTCCAACTCCAGAAGCCTGCAAGCACCTCTGGAAATGTGGAATTGAGAACCAAGCCTTCTACAAGTGAGTGGACACATGTGATGGGGACTATCTTTATCAGAGCCAGAGTCATAAAAGCTACTTATTAGAGGAATGATGGGCAGGAAAGTTTGAGAAACACTGAGAAAGGAGACATAAGATGGCAAGGCTGGCCCTTCCTTAATAAAACCCAGACCCTTTTCTGGATGTCTGTACTCCCTGGATGGACAGAGCTGAGGTCTAGGAATGTGTTTCAGCAGAGATGCCCAAGGGGTCTACCTTGTGATGTCCTTGGACAGCTCCCAGTGGCAAAGCAGTGAGGGGTCTTTTTAGGGCAAGGCTTGGGCCAAAAAGAGCCCACAGGTATCTGACCTAAATCAAGTTGGCCCTGCGGAGCCATTCAGAGCCATAGGAGGCCCAGAGTACAATAGCTTCATGAAGGAGCAGGCACAGCCCAGAGCAGTTCCCTAAGCCTTGGGGAGCCTCTGGGGCTTGCTCACCAGTGGGTGCCCTAGTGCTGAAGCTGGGGTTGATGCCAGCCCCTCACGGTGTGTCACTGCCAGAGGTAGTGCAAGTGACAGAACAAGTGCCCAGAAGCCTGAGTGGGGGTAGCTGGAAGAGGGGCAAGGACTTGTCTGTTAGTGAAAAGCCAGCTTTGGAGCAAAGGCAAGAATTTTGATTATCACAGGATTTGTAAAGTATATGAGGTTTCTGTGCTATTTTCTTTAAGAAAGTGGTTATAAAGGCATTAGAGAACAAATAAATAGCCCATTGAGAAACTGGAGTGATGCCAGATAAAGTATGTTTCACTAAAACCCTTGGTCTTGTTTTAAAAATGGAATGCAATGATTTATGCTTTAATTAGCTAGATCTTAATCAGGACAACATAAGACGAAGTTTGTGGTGTATTCCACCTCTGACAAGCCACAGTTCTCCCTCCAGTAATCTCCAGGACCCTGAAGAGAGCAGAACTGCTCTGAGCTACAGGGGCACCACTCTCCTCCCCAGGGAAAAGACGTTGCTGCCTACTGGCTGCTATGGACTGCAGGCGGGCAGAACTGGGCCTCCCTCATCCAGGGCCACAGCTCCAGAGGCTGTTTCTTGGGCAGGCTTTCTGAACTGCTTAATAATTTCTATGCATTTGATACCACAATCAGGGATGAACTGAATGGGCAGCCTGAATTATAACCTGAGTGGGCTTCTTCCTTCTCTTGAAGACGACACTCAGAAAAGACTGACGCATGGTCAAATTTCCCTCCTGTTCAGTCCATGGCTGTCTGAGGGAAGCCAAGAAAAGATGTCAGCACCATTTTTGGACTCTTTTGTTTTTCTCTTTGTGTCATGGGAACAGAACTGTGCTTCTGAACCTGTGACCAAACTCAGTTTCTGAGTCGTTCTGTTAATAAATCCCCACACCTAACTAGCCCTGCCCAAGACCCACACTGGAAACGGAGGCTGTTTTTCACATTTCCACTGATTACTTGATGTTCTCTAGTAAGTGTTAAAAGCCTCTAGCCTGGGTCAGATCCCCAATTATGCCAAGTCTTAGCAGCAGCCACTTTGGCATCACTCTGAGCATGTTTTACACACAAATCCCTGGTCCTGCCCTTGGCCTAGTGCTTTGAAGGGAGCTGGGTCAGACTCAAGGACATGCTCGGGCAGGAGGGCAAGTAGGCTTTCACCTCAGAGCCCTGAGACAGGTATGCATGGGTTCCCAGGAACTGCTATTTCATGGATTTTGGGGACAGCTCCCTAAATACTGATTGCCTGCTCACAACAGAGGCCTCAGACCCAGATCGATTCCTGGCTAGATCAGTACTACAGGCACCTCGGGGCATGTTGTAAGCTGAGTCAGTCAAGTTGGGAGGCCTCACTCTGGGCAGCTCTGCCCTGCTTCCTTTTTCTAAGGGTGAGAGAGTCTATGGCCATACCACCCTAAACGCGCCTGATCTCATCTAAGGGTGAGAGGGCCACCTGGGATCAAAGAAGTCACCTAACAGGATATTTTACAGTGCCCATGGCCTTTCAGACTCTCGACGCCAGCTGTCCACAGCCTTGAAAGTGATGTTGATAGGCATTCTGGGAGAAGGGGGATGATTCCAAGTTCAAATGAATGACAGAACTTGTATTGAAGTTAAGCTAGTTTGCCCATTTCAGGACTTCTCAGAGTCTTTAATATGATAACATACCTTAGGACTCTCCAAGAGGGAGATGGAATAGGGAGGGCAGCCCCTACTCTCTCCTCCACCCACAATTAACCCAGACATGGACGTGAATCATCAAATACTAGGGCTGGAAGGGACTCCTGAGGTCAAGTAGTCCCAGCTCCATCATTCTGTAGATAAGACAACCAAAGCTAAGAAAGGAAAAGAAATTCACCCAAGGTCATACTGCTAACAAGTGGCCTGAGATTTGACAGGCAGCATTCTATTATTTCCCCAGGCCATCACCCCTAACATTTATTCTCAGTCCCCCTGGCAAGCCCCATGAAGCACTCTTGGGGAGCCCTCACTCTCCTGACATGAAAATGGGTTTCAACATAACTGTCCCCAGCACTGAGGCTGGGAGCAAGCCCTCAGGTCCTAAAGGAGAGTCAGAGACAAGCCAGGTTGTGAAGGGCCTTTTCCTGAAGAGTTTCCTCAAGTAGCCTTTGGAAGGAGCTGGGAATGCGCTGCCTTAGCCCATGAGGCAGTTGCAGGCCATCTGTCACACTGGACTTTGCCTTGCTGCAGGCTGGAGAAGTCAAGCCAAGTCCGCACAGTGTCCAGCAGCAATTTATTCTTTAAAGGGAGCCGGTTTCGATACAGGTAAATAGTGACAGTAAGTAACTGTTATGGACCTATTTTTAGACCCCTCTCTGGAGAACAGTGGCTCAGTGGTCCTTATCCTTGAGAACAAAGGAACTGGAAATCTCCAAAAAAGCCTGAGGTTTCTATCCATTTCTCCTGGTCTCCTAACCCTTTGACTATTTCTTTCCTTCCCTGCCACGGTTTGTCTGCAGGGTTTAAAATATATATCTTCTTCTGCCCTCACAACAGCAGTGAAATAAGAACTGTAGCCGTTATTCTTTTCATGTCTGTCTAAAGATTTTTTTTGCAATATTTCTGGAACATGCTGGACAATGAGCAATCATTTCTAAATGAAAATGGAAGATACCAAAGACTCCACAGATAGCTCTCTAAGCTAAGCTATCAGTACATCTAAGAACTTACCCTAGCAAGCAAGCCTTTCTCAGTGACCTAAACATTGGGAAAGACTAGGCCAAAATGGCCATTTCCCAGTTCATCCAAAGTATCTGAAATCTTAGACAGGAGCCCAGTGCTGGAACACCGCCTCATCCCTCGCTGTTTGTTTTATTATACTACTTATAGTGGCCGCGTTGCAAAGGAAGTAATGGAGTCGAGTGCAAAGATCAAACGGGAGCCACCAGAAATACACAGGTAGGCTGCCAGGGACTTCCTCCCAAAACCAGTTCCAGCGCAGATCCCAGAATCTCCAAAAAGGCAGCAGTTTCAGTACTATGAAGATTCTGCGCACAGTGGCTCACAGCCACAGAAGGGGAAGGAGAACACAGCAGGAAAGTTCCCTATCTCAGCTAAAAGCATGGGGAACTGTCTAACACTGGTATCCCTGAGCCTTGATGGAGAATGAGGGAGGGTACAATACCCAGGACCACCTTCCTGGATACTTCTCTATGTCCTCCCAAATCCTGAAGTGGCCAGAGACCATGGAGGACATGTCCAAAATGCAAGATTTCCTTGGTTCTAGAATCAACCAATTACAGAAAGCCAGGGATAGCCCGACAGTCCTGTCTCACTAGGTCTAAAATAGTTTTGGGATCCTTGCTTCAGGTGTAACAGTACATCATGCATATCTCCTAAACCTAGTAAGATCCAGAAAGAATATGACTAGCCAGGACAGCTAGGGTTCATCAACCAGCCTGACCTCTGGGAATGGGAGCATTACTACTACCTTCACATGGCGCCCCCGGCAGCAGCGGTCTCTGTCAGAAGTCAGACGGGGCTGCCATACGGGTTTTCAGGAGTCTGCTTATCCTGGGGCTCCACTCCCTGACAGTCCTGCCCAGAGACCAGAGGCACCATTGCTGCACTAAAGCAAGGTTCAGGTGGGTCTAGAATATAAGGAGGTGGACAAGTTTGAAGCAGTGTCTCTGACAGGGATCCAGGGACTAAAGGCAAAAAAAAAAAAAAAAAAAGCAGGTATTAAAGATTTTTTTAAATAAATAAAACTTAACAGAGCCAGGCAATTCTAGTAGCTACTCCTCAACTCTGAGTCCTGATCACATCTGTGCATGCACTGAATTCACAAAGTTCTCTTCTCCTTTAACCTCAGAGCAGGGATGGTTCCCAGCCGCAGCTGTCCCTCCATAACCCACGGCCCAAGGCTGAGCAGTGTCCCCAGGACCCGGAGAAGAGCTGTTCACATCTCCATCATGGAAGGTGAGCAAATACTCTGGAGATGACCATGGGGTTCCCCCAAGTTTTGACTTGGACCAGGTCCTCTCAGGGACCTTGAAAAGAAGTGAATTTGCAGCAGGGACAGCAGCAGGTTTCTCCAGCAGAAGGGAGAAGGTTTTGTGCAGTGGATGGAACACCAGCTAGGTGTCAGGTGAAGGGTAATCCCACCAGCCCTGCTGAGCTGTAGTCCAAGACGGAGTTTAGATCTGAGAGTGCTGGAATAGACCTTTGGGAGGCTGTGTATGTTGCATATATCAGGTTCCATGCAGTTCTGAAATTGCTTTCCATCAAGAGGATTTTCACTTGTTTTTCAGATCAGACAAGTCTCCACAAGTTAAACGATCAAGGTGGCTGGGGCAGTTAACCAAGAAATGAAAACTCTTGGTTCTGAAGCATTCCAATAGTTGCTACCACCTTCTATTTCAGTTGTAGGAATCTGTCCTCTTGCTATCTGAATTCTTTAACATGATCTCAGGAAATCTAACATGCCCCACCTCTCTCTACCCTTTCCTGGGGTGCGGAGCAGGCAGTATGGAGACAAAGTCTGTGTGTCTTCACTGAACTACATACTGAAGTAGCTGAGGCTGATACCTCTCTAGTCCTTGGGTAGTTAATATTATTAGGAGACTCTCAGAATAGTGCCCTCATTGTCACTGACTAGGCTGCCCCCCAGGCTGGATATAGGTATAATAAGTCAAGTGCTTTCACTCCCAAAGATGGATGTTTTTGTAGGACCACAGAAGATCTCAAGCAGCAGCAAACAGCAGCAGGTTTGCTTCACACCTATCCTGGAAGGTGGGGAGGGAAGACTTTGTGCCCTTTCTGTTGGAATGCTGATGAATGAAAATAAAGAACCATGTATAGTAGGAAGGACATCATTCTGCTGCTCCCCACTGAGGATCCATGGGTTTGTGTTTAGGATTTTGTGTGTCATTGACTTTGCATTACCTGAGTTTGGTATAGAACTACAGTCTAGGGGTTGAGAACCCTGGCTTAGCAACCACATCAAGTACTGTACTTTGAGTATCTTAGTTGTTATACTTTAGTTTTGTTCTGTTTTTAAGCTTACTTATTTACTTTGAGAGAGACAGAGAGTCTCAAACACTCTCAGCACAGAGCCCGACGTGGGACTCGAACTCACGAACCATGAGATTATGACCTGAGCCAAAATCAAGAGTCAGATGCTCAACTGACTGAGCCACCCAGGTGCCACAGTTGTTCTGTCTGTAAAATAGGGATACTTTCCTTGTGTTCCCATTGAGTTGTGAGGAAACTGATGTACATGGAAGTACTTTAAAGAGATTAAAGCATTGGGGCACCTAGGGGGCTCAGTCGATTAAGCACCCGACTTGAACTCAGGTCATGATCTTGCGATCCATGAGTTCAAGCCCCACATTGGGCTCTGTGCTGACAGCTCAGAGCCTGAAGCCTGCATCAGATTCTGTGTCTCCCTCTCTTTCAAAAATTAAAAAAAAAAAAAAAAAAAAGATTAAAGCATTCACTGGACAGGCAGCAAGCACAGTGCAAAGAGGCCTAGTTAGGAAGTCAAAGATGAGATTCAAATCAGAGCTCTGCCATGTACTTTTCTGGGGCAGGTTGCTTTAACCTCTCTGAGCCTGTTGCCCCCACCCTAGAGTGTGGTGTGAGTGTGGGAAGGTGCCTTAGGAACTACGAAGCATAATTGCTATGCAAGATGTGAAGTTACTGAGGTCTGTCATCAGACACAGCCTCCTGGTTTTTCCTCTGGTCTTAGGTCGAGCAGGAGAACAGAGCACAGCTCTCTCTGTCCCTCTTCTTGTGGGGTGTTCATCTAAGGAAAGTAGAATGAATTTCTTCTCTTTTGAGGAAACATAACTTTCTCCTCTCCTCATGGCTATTCTTTCCATCCATCCTGAGGTCTAAAGCCACCAGGTTCATCCCAAATTTCCTGCAAAAAGTCAGGACAGCTGTCCTTATAGAAAAAAAGGTCACCCTCTGGAGGAAGCTAGCACTAACGCAGGTATAGGGAAGAGCCCCATGCATTTGTTCTCCAGCATATGGAAGAATGTCCAGTAACACCCATGTTCCCAGAAAAGGGAAGACTGAGGCTATCCATGTGGGAATACAATACATTTGTAGTAGCCACCAAACAGGGTTAGCAGAACAACTCAGAAGCAGGAAACCTGTCCTCGAGCTCCCCCAAGATAAGTTATGAGGCTGCCTCAGTTCCCAGCCAGCTCTGTCTTCTCCCACTGCGGCAGCAGTAGGCTCCTCAGCATCCGAAATAGTCCTCTTTGCTTGTAAAATGCCAGGGGAGGGTGCAGCAGGAAAAGGCCACCAAAGAAGCTATTAAAGCAGAGACTTCCAGAACCAGGGCGTACTCTCACAATCTCAGCCTCCTAGAAGTTCACACCTGGCAGATTATAGCACAGCAGGCTCCCATGTGCTCCTTGGGGCCAAACTGCTGCTCATATCCCACGCCTGAGACTGCCTGAGGATGAGCACTGCCTTTATCCCCAGTCACGGCCTTCAGCCTGGAACCCATTAGATTCGGGAGGGCACAGGCAGAAGCAGCTAATAACTGCCCCAGCAGGAATGACACTAACAGAATCAGAGTGAAGGGAGGAAGATGGACATCTGGTTTGGATGTGGGGAAAAATAAAACTATTTTAGCATTTAAGTGACTCTATCAGTCAGGGATTATCAAGCCTAGGGAGATAAAGAGTGGATTATTTCCCAAAGTTGAGCTACACCATCTCTCAAGAGGGGTTTCACCTTTAAAACACCCAGCAAAAAAGCTGACCCTCACTGTCCACCCAACCAGGCAGGGAAGGGCTTGAGAGAGACATGATCGGGGCCTGAGAAGAGGGACACTAACTACCAAAACTCCCAGGAAGTTATGGACATTTGAAATTGGTTCGTGGTCCATCAGAGACTGTCTTTTCTAGATAGTCCATATGGCACATAATATCACAAAAACGATTTGCCTTTTCCAGGGGCAAATATTTCTTTACTATCTCTAAAACAATGAGAAAATTGCAAAAACATTAATATAACACTACAATACGAATGAAACTATGTAATTCCAATAAGCTGGGACCCTTAAAAAGATAACTATACACTGCTCGGCCCTCAGGAATGCTGAGATACCACGTGTTATTAGCACAGGCTTGGCCAGAGAGGATGCTCAGGTATGTTGGTTCTTCTTACCCATTGCGCCCTGTGAGGGTCAGCTCAGCAACAGAGGGCCCAACAGTGTACAGCCCAGCAGAGGATGGGACACAGTCCATTTCCAGCCTCAGAGCTGACACCTCACACTTCAGAGCCACCCAACCCAAAGCCAAATGTCTTTGTAGCTTCACATCATGCATTTTCTGGAACTATGTGATTCTCCCTACCCTGTGGGATTGTTCCTTGCCCTCTCTGCACCTCACTCTGAAAAGTCTGGGGCGCTTACACGGGCCTGTGGGAAACAGCCACATGCTGGGGAAGCATTACTTTTTATGGCTGTAAGTGCTCCTGACTGAATCCAGTCCACTGATAACCTCGGCCTCTCAGAGTTGTTTGTTCTCTGAAGCTCAGCCTACTTTGTCTCCAGAGCTGACATTCTCTCTCCAGCACGGGAGGCACTGTGAAGGAGCTGCCATGTGTGAGGTCAGCAAAAATCCTTTGTCCCTAGTTGTTTTTCCATCCTTTCCCTCTGTATATCCCCTTCCTGGCTGGTTTCCATAAAGAGATCAGCTGGTTTCCACTGAAGAAGTACCTGCTCTCCTGGGCCACCATGGGGAAGAGTCTGATTAAGATTCACACCAGAGTCCGAGTTCAGCTCCGGTTGACTAATCACTGCCTTCGGCCACTGAATGTGCGCATCCTGAGGATGGGGCCCCGGCTCCAGGGTAGGCTCCTGACCACTGTGCCCCCTGGCCCACAGGGAGCCACCTTTGGGCAAAGCAAGCAGCTGGAGCATGTCCAAGGTAAAAAAGAATCCTCTGTTTTGCTGTGCCATTTGCCAGATCTCACCCACCCATGGTACCCACCCCCTCCGTCCCAGAGTAACAGGTTTGATGAAGGGGTTGGGGTGGGTGGTGGCTTCTAGTGAGCCTGAGGTTCTGTACAAAACTAGTCTGACATACATACAGGTGAGGTCTGTTGAGGGAACAGAAGACTAACGTTTACTGAGTAATTCTGTCAAGCAATCTACTAGAAATGCATACATATCCATTATCTTATTTACTGAGAGCACCAACAACTTATTATAATGTGGTTTCTGGTGTCCCTCTGATCTGTTCTCTCTGATATTCTCCTTCCCCAGCAAGCTTAGGGCTGATTATAGGCCAAGCTGAAGTGCACTGAAGTGGCTTCAGCAGCTAAGCTGGTCGTACTTTGGAAGATCTGACGGTCTTGGTGAGGGGACAGCCTCTAGAAAGGGTATGAGGATTATGTAGAACTTAACAAACAAAACAGATGAACATATGGGAGGGGAAAAAGAAAGAGAGGAAAACAAACCGTGAGAGACTCTTAAAAATAGAGAACAAACTGAGGGTTGATGGAGGGAGGTGGTGGGGCGATGGGCTAGATGCGTGATGGGCATTAAGGAGGGTACTTGTTGTGATGAGCACTGGGTGTTGTATGTAAGTGATGAATCACTGAATTCTACTCCTGAAACCAATATTGCACTGTATGTTAACTAACTAGAATTTAAATAAAAATGGAAGGAGGGGAGGGAGGAGCAGAGGACCCAACACATGTGTGATCAGAGCCTGAAGGTTTCTGTTTTATTAGGGACCCATTACACATGCCCAGGTTCATAGTCCTCATGCTGCTTGTGCAAATGCAGGGATAAAGGAGGAAAACGGGGGAAAATATCAAAGGAGCATCAAGAGCACTGGAACAAGGGGCTGGCTCTTAATTTCACATTATTTCACAATAGTTTCTTGGGCATTTGGGACCTAAATCTAAAGCAGGTGTAAGCTGTTGGCTTAATTCATCCAGGCCCAGAATCCAACTACATGATCATTAGCATCAGGAAATAGAAAGAGGCTTGGAGTCTATCCTTACCTTTGCCATTAACAACCAACCACCTGACTTCAGGCAAGCTCTGTAACTTCTCAGTTTCAATGACTTCATAGAAAGATAAAATGAAAGCACTTAAAAAAGTCAGTTTAAAATAGTATACAAATTTAAGACTTTAGCACAGGGTGGAAAAATACAACTAGGACCATGAGGAGCTTCTGAAAGCAGAAGCTGAGAACTGTGGCAAATATACTTACTTTTGGTGAGGTGATGGGGAGACTAGATGGATAGCAGGGGGCTGCTGTTGCCGCCCCAACCCACCCCGTGTTTGTAACCAATCCCAGGATTTGTTCCTCTGGAGAATCCTTAACTGTGCCAAGGCTGAGATGGCTCCAGCAGGCTGAGCAGGCAAACTGCCTGGGAGCAAATAGCTACACAAGAGAGCCAAATACAACTCACTACTTCTGAAAGGTGACTGTCACCTTTTAAAAGAGACCCTTGGGGGCACCTGGGTGGCTCACTCGGTTAAGCGTCCAACTCTTGATTTTGGCTCAGTTCATGATCTCACGGTTTGTGAGATCAAGCCCCGCGTCGAGCTCTGCACTGACAGCGTGGAAATTCTCTCTCTACCCCTCCTCTGCTTGTGCTCTCTCTCAAAATAAATAAATCAACATTCAAAAAGAGAGAGAGAGAGAGACCCTTGCGCTTCTGAAGTTAGCCCTAATCAACCCTCATTAGGTCAAACCTTTATGTAGCTGGGAATCTGATCTGGTCTGCAGCAGTTCAGGGTCAATTTCAGAGCAACAGAAGGGGACTGGCTTCTCTTACCACAAAGGCAGGGAAAGCCACAGCCACTCTGGCACCCCAAAGATAGCCAGGAATGAAAATGCAGACACTGAACCTGAAACAAGAAGCCATTTCCTTGGGAGCATTGTGATGTGGGCCATACTTGATGACTCTGGGCTCGTATCTTCTGGCCTCCGTGGCCACTGTTTAGTTGAGGGAGTAACCACCTCCTGTTTTTTTTGCTACCAGAGATTGAGCACTGGAAAGAGAAAAATGTCCCATCTGAGAAAGTAAGGAGATAATGGGTAGTTTTAGGGGTCAGAGAACCCTTTCTCCTGACAAATGTAAGAGAATTTCCACCTTGATCCAACAAGATGTTCTCAAAGACCACTCTGCAGTTTGGAGTACATAAAGATAGGGGAAGTGTCAGCGTACCGCAAACCCAGCTCGTTCTAAGGTAAAAAGGAACCGAGCTACTAGCCAAGGGCTATTCCCCTTCTCTATCAGAAAACACTTAAGATGAGGGGGGGTGCTTGGGTGGCCTAGTTGGTTAAGTATCTGACTCTTGATTTTGGCTCAAGTCACAATCTCCAGGTCATGAGATCAAGCCCAGAGTTGGGCTCTGTGCTGAGCATGGAGCCTGCTTGGGATTCTCTCTGTCTCTGCCCTCCCCTGCTTGTGTGCGCATGCATGTGCACACACACTCCGAAAAATAAACATTAAAAAAAAAGAAAAGAAATGAAACCACTTAGGAAGAGCAGATAGGGTTTTCACGTCCCCTAAGATTAGGACAGCCAGAAGTGGAAGGCTGAAGAGATGAAGCACAACTGCAGAAATCCAAAAGATGATCTCATGAGCTCAAGGAGCTGCATGCTGGGTTGTTAGAAGGGCACTCAGCTCCAGAATCAGTATTTCATGAGCCCCAGTGAAGCCAAACAGTCTTTTCCTCTGCATTCCTGCCTCTCAAGACCCTCACCCCAAGAGGGAGAGGAGATCTCTGAACTTTGGCCCAGCTCTGAATCAGGGATAGTCTGTGATTCAGACTGTCTTTCAGTTGAGGCTAAAAGCAGGCCTAGGACATCACAAGCAGGAATGTTCTTGCCAAAACCCTAAATCAAAAGGAAAAAAACTTCCAACCATGGCCCCTCTGATGTCTGCTGCTTCTCTTAGCCTATTCCTGATAACATCAGAACAGCATGCAGCAGCCACTGTCACATGGGTGTACAGAGGAGCTTCCTCACAAGATTTCAGTAACCATATAAAACAGAATGGGTGCTGCCTCCACCAGACAGCAAAGCGTGCATGGGGACCTAGAAAGCCTTCTCACGATCCTTTTGCCTTTCCAGGCCTCGAGTCCCTCCGGGACAGCGCCCATTCCACGCCAGTCCGTTCCTCCTCTCACGGTGACACCTTCCTGCCTCATGTGAGAAGCAGCCGGGCAGACAGCAATGAGCGAGTCGCCGTGATTGCAGACGAAGCCTACAGTCCTGCAGACAGTGTGCTGCCCACCCCTGTGGCTGAGCACAGCCTGGAGCTGATGCTGCTTTCCCGGCAGATCAATGGGGCCACCTGCAGCATTGAAGAGGAGAAGGAGTCTGAAGCCAGCACTCCAACTGCTACAGAGGTGGAGGCCCTTGGGGGAGAGCTGAGGGCCCTGTGTCAGGGGCATGGCAGGCCAGAGGAGGAACAGGTGAATAAGTTTGTTTTAAGTGTCCTCCGTTTGCTCCTTGTGACCATGGGACTCCTCTTTGTTTTGCTCCTCCTCCTGATCATCCTTACCGAGTCTGACCTTGACATTGCCTTTTTCCGCGATATCCGCCAGACCCCCGAGTTTGAACAATTCCACTATCAATACTTTTGTCCCCTCAGGCGATGGTTTGCCTGCAAAATCCGCTCAGTGGTGAGCCTGCTCATTGACACCTGAGAAGGCATGACTCCTCCCAATAACTAGCCAGGTGGACCAAGGAGCCCGGCTACCCATTCCCAGCAATGGGACCCATCGCGGAACCATCGGCACATGTACCAAGTCCTCCTCTCATGACTCAAAGTCCACAGCCTAGGAGGGTCATTTCCCAGAAGAAAAAGAGGATAGGCTCATGCCCTGTCTAAACCAACTGGGAAAACTCATTTCCTTCAGAGGTTCTTTCAAGAAAGGCTCAGCGACTCTGTTTCTCATCCTCCCGATTTGCAGGATAATTTTTGGTTTTGAATTTTGATTTTTCTTAGAGGTGTATTATTTTGAAAGTATCAAATAAAAATAATTTATTTTACTATTACGGATTATCGCAGTAGTGTCACCTAGCAGATGGGACACTAGTTGAAGACTAGAGAGCTGTCATCCTCTGTATTGTGCCGGAGCTTTCCTACTGGGCTCCAGTAGGCTCATCAGTGCAGCCTCAGCAGCACAGTCCAGGGGTTTGGACAATGGGAACTATTTGTAGGTTTTCCTGCCAGGCAGAGATTTGAAAAGAGTAAACATCCATGTAGAATGATTAAATGGAAAGTTGCTTCTTATGATGGTCTGAGTTGGATTTTCTTTTCCTTTTGTTTTTTTCAAATCTGAGCAGAGTGGGCATCTGAAGGGACCACCGCTACCGCAGCAGCAGCAGCAGGGGTGGGGTAAGTCTGTCCCCTTAGACTAGATCCTAGTGGGCATCGCCATGAGTTTTATATAATGAACTAGACTTCTGTGATTTTTTTTTCTGAAGAACCTCAAGACTTTTACAGTGCTCCAGAGACACTAGTTGAATTCAGTGGTGCCTGAGATAAGACTCAGAAATGTCGGACAAAGTGTAGTTAACAGAAACGAGAACTTAGGTACCTAAGAAACTGTTGAGATTCAGAGAGCAGTACCTATTTTGTACACTCCCCCCCCGAACAAACTATTTCAATTTATATTTTAACAACAAAATATTATTTTCTTATCAATTCATATTTTGTTTTTACTTTATGGATTAAGAAAATAGAGCCTGATGAACTAAACGATGCAAGAAAGAAACTGATCCTGAGAATGAAAAGCTTCAGAAAATAGAATTCCAAGATCAACAAAGAACCTTGGAAGGGACCAGGAAAAGAATCTCTTTAAATAGGCATACTAAAAGATGCCTACAAAAGAAAGAAGGTGAACGTGGCAGAGACCAACACTTAGATGTAGAAATACTGCCCCCTAGGGTCATCCTCTGCATCAGGAAAGTAAAAGTTCTAGGAAAGCATTTGCCATCCTTGCTGAGGGAAGCTATGGAAGCATGCAAAAGCACAGCATGTGAAGGGTGAGTGTGGGATCCAAGGCCCAAGCTCTGCAACTCTTAACAACCACTCACATACAAGATCTTGTTTTCATCTCAGGGAGAGATTTCTAAGTCATCTGGGGCCTGAGGACTTATTTAAGGATAGTCCGTAGACGTATTCCTGGGACCCACACGACAGTGGAGTGGCTGCTAACATCACATGATGTTGGGCAGCCCCAAATGCAGAACAGAATGAGTCACTTGTAGATTTGCAATCCCCTAGTTTGTCCCCTGAAATAGCAGAATCATGTCCATGTACAGAGTATAACAGACGTGGACTTGCCAGGGGGTGCAAGGTGGGGGGAGTGGATTGCACAATTCTAAATGCCCTTTCATCTAGACCAGGGGTCGGCAAATTTCTTCTGTAAAGTGCCAGATAGAGAATATCTTTTTATTTTGGTTTTGTGGGCCATACTCTGTGGCAACTACTCAACTTTGCCGTCATAGCACAAAAACAGCCATATGTAATACATAAACAAGGGAACATGGCTGTGTTCTATAAAAGTTTATTTACAAAAATAGTTGAATTTGGACCACAGGCCATAATTTGCCAACTCAGATCTAGACAACAAAACTGCTGTCTACCAGTATGTTAGCAGAAAGAGGGTTGGCTCTGCTTCCCCCATTCCTGACTTGCTAACGGTCCAGGACCATTTCCCAGTGGAGGCACTGGGGTTGCTTGTTTAAAGGGTGCTTGAACAACCAGCCAGTAAAGAGGTATCTGATGCCACGATGAGCAAGATCAAGTGTTGAAATGCTAAAACTCCACCAGAAGCTAAGAATGGAAGAGGAATGTCTGATCATTTCCATACCAGCGACAATTTGGGCAGAATTACAAACATCTATTTTACCAATTGACAAGACAAACTGAAGGAGATCCTAGTAAAACTTAGGGATCACTTAGAACCAACTATCCACTGCCACTTGTCATCTACACAGGAAAGGCTTTCTTTAGCACAGGACTGAATTGAAACATAGACTCCGAGATGAAAAGGCTGTCAGGAGATAGGGGGCTGGTTTTAACCTGGATGTCTACTGTCTTATGCAACATAGCAGATTACCTTTTAGTGTAGTGTTCCTACCTCAGTCTGTAGAATATGGTGTTTCTATGCAGTGAGTGATAGCCTTGACACTGACCTTTCATATTCATATTAAAGGAAGATGCAGTATTCCATTTCCTGGTATGTTACTTGTGTCTAGAGTTCTAACAGTACAACAGTCCATACCACTTCCAACAGCTGGATTTTGCTCTCTGAACAGAAACTTTGGGGTTTTTTCCAGGGCTTACCCCAGAAACTACAGATAGTAAAGTTTCCTTCAATTTGCTTTTCAAATAGCGCTTGAATAACAAACCTCCTTTGTTGGTGACTATTTTGGTATCTCCCCATCATTAAACATTGTTCAAATTTTTAACCTGGTTTTACTGTGTTCCACTATGTCTCCCATTTTCTCTCAAAATTAGTTTGATCTCATTGTAGAAAAAAACAATGGTTTCCATAGCTTCATCCATAAGAGGAAATAAAACTCTTTCTTACTAAAGAATAGTGTACTGCATCGTTAAGCAGTAGAAGGTAAACTACCTGCAAATGTGAATTTCTTAGTTTCATTAAAAAGTGTAGTTGTTAAACTTCCGTGTGCCAAAAATTCTAAGTTACACTTTCCTTCAAAGCAATGTACTTTTTTCTACATATGCAGTATGTAGTTAGCATAAAATCATTGGTGCCATGAAAATTATTTTTAAACTTAAATAAATATTTAAATATCATGGAAGAGTGGACTCTTTTTTAACCTTCAGCTTGTCTCACTTTTTCCTCCTTAAAGTTACCAACACACAGCTAAAAGGATACCGGGGGATTTATACAGCTGACTGCTGTTCATGACTAGAATCATTTAAAATAGTCATTTTACTGGGGCACCTGGTTGGCTCAGTTAAGGATCCAACTCTTGATTTTTGGCTCAGGTCATGATCTCATAGTCATGAGGCTGGGCTCTGTGCTGGGCATGGAGCCTGCTTAAGATTCTCTCTCTCCCCTTCCTCTCTCTGTTTCAAATAATAATAATATTAGTCATTTTGCTTATATCCATCTATCATCCTTGTCCTTCCCCCAAAAACAACTACTACTAAGAACTTGGTAACTGTAAATAACGGAATGACTTTAGAGATGAATTGGACCTCATTTTTCTGTTGAGGCAAACCAAGGAATGATTTTCCTAAGGCTACATAGTTAGAGCCCAAAGTAGAACCTGGATGGTCCAGGATGCCTGGCTGGCTCGGTAAATAAAGCATGGGACTCTTGATCTTGAGGTTGTGAGTTCGAGCCCTATGTTGGGTATAGAAATTACTTAATAAAATCTTAGGGGCCTCTGGGTGGCTCAATAGGTTACGCATCAACTCTTGATTTCAACTCAGTTCATGGTCTCACAGTCTGTGGGATGGAGCCCTGTATCTGGCTCCGCACTCCCTTGCGGAGCCTGCTTAAGTGTCTGTGTGTCTGTCTGTCTCTCTCTCTGCCATTCCCCCCCCCCCAAAATAAACAATTTTTTAAAAACAAGAACATAGATGGTCCAGCTTCTAGATCTGTGTTCTTACTCAAGCCTGGAGTAAGAAGAACAGAAAACATTTCCTATGAAGGGAACAGAATGGTGTCACTGCTACAGTAGCCTGATAATTACAACTTACAAATTACATTCCTATAACATTATCTCACCTGATTATGTAACCATCACTCTGGCTACAAAACTGGTAATGGTCTTCTAAATTCCATGAGGATGAAAAGTGAAACTTGGGTCCACTGTGCTAGTCTCTTCCCTAATCTTCCTGTTTTAAATTTTATCTGCCCTTTAATGCTCCATTCTGCTACTAGATCATCTTCCTAAAACACCAATCAAGTTATGTAACCCACCCTCCAAATTTTCAGAGGTTCCTATCACCTATAAAATGATATCTAATATCCTGTCCCTAGTGGAGTCTTGTTTTTGTTTTTAATGACAAAGTCTTTGCTTAAAGTGATCTGCAGAGTAAAAAGCCTAAGAAACAGGGGCGCCTGCGTGGCTCAGTAAGTTGAGTGTCCAACTCTTGATTTCGGTTCAGGTCATGATCCCAGGGTCATAGGATTCAGTGCAGAGTGTGGAGCCTGCCTAAGATTCTCTCTCCTTCTGGCCCTCTCTGCAAGCATTTTCTTAATTAATTAATTAATTAAAGCTTTCTAATAACAAAAAAGAAAAACCTAAGGACCACTGGGTGTGAGCAATGATCCCATGATCCTACAACTTTTTTTTTTTTTGACATTTATTTATTTTTCCAAAGACAGAGCGCAAGTGGGGGAGGGGCAGAGAGTGAGGGAGACACAGAATCCGAAGCAGGCTCCAGGCTCTGAGCTGTCAGCACAGAACCCGAGATGGGGCTTGCTCACAGACCGTGAGATCATGACCTGAACCGAACCTGGACACTTAACTAAGCCACCCAGGTGCCCCCATGATCCTGCAGCTTTAAGGCAGCCACTTGTCTATGAATACCTAATGAGGACACCCTATGTACAGACCCTTTCAGGGCTCTAGCACCCACTCCCTCTGCTTAGGGTTCCTTAACCATCACCAAGCTCCTCTGCAAGTGAATAGACTCCTGGTTTTAGCACATGAACAGGCTTCCTCTATATACCACTATAACTTGCTGATGGAGTGAAATCAAATAGGCAAAGATACTTTTAAAACATTTCCTCTTGCACAGCTTTCATTTTAGGAAGAGGTACCTTAAAATGTTTTACTCCTGCCTCTAATTGTGCTAAATGTTATCTTCCTCACAAAATTTCACCTTCTGATTTGAAAATCCAAAAACATTTGTAACCAAATGAATGCAAATATGGGTCTATTCTGTCCTGGAACTAAAACTCCTTACTGGGCATCAATACCATACTAAAATGGAAAGACCAAAAAAAGTACTAAGAAGGGACAGCCTAACAAAAGGACACCTAAGTTTTTGGAACCTGAAGTTAAAGGGCATACATTTCTTCCTCTTGGGTTTGATACAGAAGGCACATGTGTCTGCCCTCCTCCCTTCCCATGTACTATAACTGACTGAAAGGAGTTAAATCTTTGTGTATACAGCCTCAAGCTCTCTGCTTTCCTGGAGAACAGCCTTTGCAAAGTCATCTCTGTGGAAAGGAAACTCAAAGGCCTGAATACCAAAATAGGACTTAAGGAACTAAGATTTATTAATTCCTAATCATTTGTAAGTCTCTCGTAGTTTGACCAAGTCTCTGCCTAAAATGAGAATTCTCTCCTTCCTCCTTAAAGGCATAAAAGAAGGCTGGGTATCTCAAAGAAAATGACTCAGGAGGAATAGAGCTTACGTGCTTAATGATATCTTAATGATATCTTTAAGATATCTTATGATATCTTTAAGAGATATCATAAAGCCCAACTTAAAAAAAGGTTTAGTCCAAAGAGAGAGAGCAATCATAACATATGAATAATTACAGAAGCCACAAAGCTTTAAGCAAGTCTCTGGGAGAAGTACCTTTCACAACAGATTACAGTTTAAGGATGTCCTAAGGGAGACAATTTTCCTTTATGTGCTTTCTAGATTTAAACAATTACTCCATTATAGAGCTTATCACCAAAAAACAAATCCCCACTCACTCTCCTTCCTTCCTGCATTGCCTCAAGAAGAGAGAACGCTATTAACTGGAATTAGATATAAATAGCATAGTTGATGAAGCTAAAATGGCAAAAGAAACCACAAAAGTGAGAAACATCAACAATTTGCTAACATTTATTGCAGAAACCGGGCAATTACCACCAAGGATTCAAAGCTTAAATGATGGTACTAATTTCAATGAGAGTATTTTTCAGTATCTTTAAAAAAAGAACACTTCTCACAGAAGTAGCCACTCTGGGACCTGCGAAATGAAGTGGTGTAAAGGGAAAGGGAGTCTACAGGCTTCATTTATTATCTCCAGGACAGTTTAATAGAAGTCAACCTCACTTAGCTTTCCCTTCCATTTCATAAATTAATATTTCCATTTCACTTATCAATTCCTATACTATCATCAAGGAAACAGAGAACTCATCATTTATAATATATTTAGTAAACAAGGCCTCAATAATTACTGAGAAGGAAATTAATTATACATGTGACTTTATTTCTGTGATATAGCATATGAGAAGGTATTTCCTCTTAGAATTCAAACATATTGCCAAAAACTATTTACAATAGTCCTTCAGTAGTAGTTTGGCAATGAAGAGCAACGAAAAAAGACAGGTAGTATCTCACAGTAATGTTAGTCACTGATTTAGTAGCTACCCTTCCAAAAACAAACACATTCAAATTGCCCTAACTTAAAAAATAAATTTTATGACAAAAAATGCCAAAAGTGGTTTTTCATAACATTTCCCCCAAATATGAATTAGGAATGAAGGTATTCACTTAGGATAATGAATCTCCTCTGGAGAGTTTAAAGACAGGGTAAGTAAGAGTATCTGAGACCTTCTAAGGCAGGAGCTTTCACGTCTTTAACCATGACCCACAGCAGTACCACAGTAATGAAGACATATAGTTTACATCAGAATATACACGTGCATATATACATACAAATATGTGTGCACATATAACTAAGTTTCACAAAACAATACTTACTCTGTTTATCATTCTTTACTATTTCTTTCCTTTTCCTTTTTTAAAACTCTGGTCATGGCTAAACTGATTTCATGTGAATAGCTAAAAACCACAGTGTGGAAAACACTGGTCTGAAGGCAATCTCACCCT
>CM053560.1:82142597-82166468 GCA_028646485.1 Cryptoprocta ferox | reverse complement strand
TGCCCAAGGAAACTAAGGAAACTAAGGCTTCTCAACAATTATCTTGGGATTTCACATAAGGTTTAATTTAAAGGTGGGGGGAGGGGGGGAAGAGCTCTCTATTAAAAAAAATTAAAAGTTTCAAAATCACTGTTAGATGACCTTTAAGGATCTCTTCCAGTGTATGAGTCTAGAAATAAATATTCACTCCAAACTATAAAGTAAACCACAAATCCAAATATCACTATCAAAACCCGTATCATTAAACCACAAAAACTTTTAATACTGATCAAAGCTTTGTAATTTATAATACTAGAATTTCTCAATATACTGCCTGATTAAAAGTGCTGAAGCATTCACAGCCTCCCCTCAAATTCCCTCCCCAACCTACAGAAACAACTTATCAGCCTTCTCCCTTACCAAAAGTACATTCTGCTTGCAGTTCTTACTAATAAAGCAATTTTATATTTGCTAAGTAGAACATATTAACAAGTAAACAGACCAAGCCACATGAATTACTAGGCTCCTCAGACAATGATTTGAACAAATTGGTGCTGTAAAACCAAACGCTCAGCAACTTCCTTACTTCATAAAAACATGTACCTTCCCACTGGAATTGCCTCCAGCCAAAATATATCGAGTTGGGTGCATAGCATTAATGGAACACACAGAGACAAGGCATTCTCCACCAAAAAAAGAATGCAGCTGCTTTCCTGTCTCATGGAAGATTTCCACCCGTCGTGGATGAGCCATGCTGCCAACTATGACACAGTCTTCTTGTTTAGGGTCCCACACAGCCTGGAACCTGGTCAGCCATCGCCCAGTGATGGTGTTGTGCCTAGTGAAAAAAAGCAATGTTTTTAAAGGTAGTAAGTGTTAAATAACTCAAGGCAGTGATGGGCAGACAGTAAACATGGTATTGCTCCTAAATGCTGGTTTTCTCTGCCAACCTTCTTCTCATTAAGTTACTGAGTTACCATCAGCCTAATCTCATCCTTCATATAAAACTGAACACTAGGGGTGCCTGGATGGCTCAGTCAGTTAAGCATCTGACTCTTGATTTCAGCTCAGATCATCATCTCACAGTTTGTGGGTTCAAGCTCCATGGCAGGCTCCATGCTGACAGTGCACAGCCTGCTTGGGATTCTTCTCTCCCTCTCTCTGCCCCTCCCCTGCTCACTCACTCTCTCAAAATAAATAAACAAACTTAAAAAAAAAAAAACACCTGAAAATTAGTCCCTTCATGGTTGCTCCTTTCTTGAGGCGCCTGGGTGGCTCAGTCAGTTAAGCATCCGACTCTTGGTTTCAGCTCAGGTCATGATTTCACAGTCTTGAGATCAAGCCTGGCTGCACTAGGCATGGAGCCTGCTTAAGATTCTCCCTCTCCCTCTGCCCCTCCCCCGCTTACACATGGGCTCTCTCTCTCTCTCTCTCTCTCTCTCTCTCTCTCAAAACCAAACCAAACAAAACAAACCCTGAAAATCAGGACAGAGATGATGTCCTCTGCACTTCTGAATCTCCAGTGCCAAGTACAGTGGTTTGTACTCAGTGGATGGTCACTATCTATTAAAATAGCACCTTTTGGGGGCACCTGGGTGGCTCAGTTGAGCAACCAACTCTTGATTTCAGCTTGGGTCATGATCCCAGGGTTATAGGATCAAGCCTTGCTCAGCATGGAGCCTGCTTAAGATTCTCTCTCTCCCTCTGCCCCTTTCCACAACTCATGCAATCTCTCTAAAATTAAAAAAAAAAATAGCACCTTTTTTGTTCACTATTTCCTAGCTCAATGGAATCCTCACCCTACCTTTTTTTAAACATACAAATAGAAGAAGTCCTAAAAATAAGAAATACACAATCTAGGTGATTGCCATTTTAATAGAATCTATAATCCCATATTTGTACTCCCCTGATAACCAAACCCTGAGATCATTTTATATTCCATACAACTTTTAAGTAAAAATTACATTTGGGGCTCAAAGAAGAAATCACAAGAGAAATTAGAAAATATCTGACAATGGGGTACCTGGGTGGCTCAGTCAGTTAAGCATCCAACTTTGGCTCAGGTCATGATCTCATAGTTCATGGGTTCAAGCCCCGTGTCAGGCTCTGTGCTGACAGCTCAGAACCTGGAGTCTGCTTCAGATTCTGTGTCTCCCTCTCTCTCAGCCCCTCCCCCACTTGTTTTCTCTTTCTCTCTCTCAAAAATAAAAAAAATTTTTAAAAAAAAGAAAATATCTGACAAATGAAAAATGAAACATACCAAAATTTATGGGATGCTACGAAAGCAATACTGAGAGGAAAATTTATAGCAGTAAACACTAAAAAAAGATCTCAAAATCAACATATTCTAGTTCCTCAAGGAACTAGAAAAAGAAGAACAAACTAAACCAAAAGTTAATAGAAGGAAGGAAACAATAAAGATTAAAGCAGAGCTAAATGTCAGGTCATGATCTCACAGTTCACAAGTTCGAGCCCCACATCAGGCTCTGTGCTGACATCTCAGAGCCTGAAGCCTGCTTCAGATTCTGTGTCTCTCTCTCTCTCTCTTCCCTTCCCCTGCTCATGCTTGCTCTGTCTGTCTGTCTCTCTCTCTCTCTCAAAAATAAACATTAAAAAAGAAAAATTTAAAGCAAAACTAAATGAAATGGAGAATAGAAAAAAAAACCGAAGAGTTGTTTTTTTTGAGAAGATCAACAAAATTGACAAGCCCTCACCTAGATTAGGAAAAAAAGGGGAAAAAAAAGAATAAAAGAGAAAATGCAAGTAACACAATTACTCGATATGAAAGCAAGGGCATTAAAACTTATGTCACAAAAATAAGAAGGATTACAAGACAACAGTATGAATGATTATATCCCAACAGATTGGTTAATTCAGAAGAAATGGATAAATTCTCAGAAACGTACAACTTACCAGCACTGAATCACGAGGAAATAAAAAGTCTAAATAGGCCTGTAACTAACTAGTAAGGGGATTAAAACAGCAATCAAAAACCTCCCAATAAATAAAAGCCCAGGACCAGATAGCTCTGCTGGAGAATTCTCCCCAACATTTAAAGAATTTACAAGACCAGTGCTCTAACCCCTGAGCTATGGAGCCAGCAGCCACATTTAAAGAATTTACACCAATGTTCATCAAATTCTTCCCAACAAATGAGGGGGAAGGAACACTTCCAAACTTCTTTGAAGCCAGCACTACTCTGATACCAAAACCAGAAAAGGACTCTACATGAAAATAAAACAACAGACTAACATCCCTGATTAATACTGATGCAAAAATCCTCAACAAAATACTAACAAACTGAATTCAATAGTGCATTAAAAGGGTTATATACTATGACCAAGTTGGATGTATACCTGGAATGGAAGGATGGTTCAACATACAAAACTCAAATGATGTAATATACCACATTAACAGAATGAAGGACAAAAACCATATGATCATCTCAATTGATGCAGAAAAATCTTTTGACAAAATCAATACCCTTTCATGATAAAAACATTCAGTGAACTAGGAACACAAGGTACTAACTAAACATATTAAAGGCCATATACAAAAAGGCCACAGCTAACATCATACTCAATGGTGAAAGACTGAAAGCTTTTCCTCAAAGATCAGGGAAAAGGCAAGGATGCCCACTCTTGCCATTTCTATCCAGCATAGTACCAAATTATGTTTCTTACCAACATAAATCTGGTAGGACTAGAGACACTAATCTAAATGCCAGGTATTCACAACTGTAGCCATATCCTGCCTGTGAGCCATCACCATTACACCAACAAGCATTCAATAAGAGGGACATTCCAAGCAGTCACATGATAACCAATTAGACAAGAAAAATAAAAGGCACCCCAACTGGAAATGAAGAAGTATAATTATCTGTTAGCATGACATGATCTTATATGTAGAAAATTCTAAGACTCCATACTCACAGTTTTTTAGTTTTAAAAAACAAACTAAAACAATTTCAGCAAAGTTGCAGGATACACAAAAATAAATGCACAAAAATCAGATGCATTTCTACACATTAACAATGAACAATATGGCAAGGAAATTAAGAAAACAATCCCATTTACAAAAAAGAATAAAATACATAGGAAAAAATTTAACCAAAGAAGTGAAAAATTTGCACACTGAAAACTACAAAACATTACAAAAACAAATCAAAGAAGGTACAAATAAATAGAAAGACATCATGTCCATAAATTGGAAGATTTAATATTGTTAAGACATCCATAACTACTCAAACTGATCTATAAATTCAATGCAATCCCTATCAAAATCCCAATGGCATTTTTTACAGAAATAGAAAACAAATCTTAAAATTGATATGTAAGCTCAAAGGACCACAAATGGCCAAAACAATCTTAAAAAAAGATTTTTTTTAAGTTGGAAGCCTCGTACTTTCTGATTTCAAAATATACTACAAAGCAGGGGCGCCTGGGTGGCTCAGTTGGTTAAGTGTCCAACTTTGGCTCAGGTCATGATCTCACAGTCTGTGGGTGCGAGCCCTGTATTGGGCTCTGTGCTGACAGCTCAGAGCCTGGAGCCTGCTTGGGATTCTGTGTCTCCTTCTCTCTCTCTGCCCCGCTCACTGTCTCTGTCTCTCAAAATAAAGACATAAAAAAAATTAAAAAAAATATATATATATACTACAAAGCAACAGTAATTTAAGACAGAGTGCTATTGGCAAAAAAAACAGAGTCCGATGTAACAGAGAGCCCAGAAATAAACCCTCATGTATATGATCAAATGACCTTCAACAAGGATGCCAAGACCACACAATAGGGAAAGGGCAGTCTCTTCAACAAATGGTACTGGAAAAACTGGATATCCATATATAAAAAAACAAAGTTAGACAGTAATCTTACATCATATACAAAAAATAACTCAAAATGGATTAAAGACCTAAACATAAGACCTGAAACAAAACTCCTAGAAGAAAACATAGTGAAAAAACTTCAGGACATTGGATTTGCCAATGATTTCTTGGATATGACACGAAAAGCAAAAACAGACAAATAGGACTTTATTAATCTCAAAAACTATGTGCACCAAAGGATACAGTCAACAGAATGAAAGGCAGCATATAAAATAGTGGAAAATATTTGCAAATCATATATCTGACAAGGGATTAATATGCATAATAGGTAAGGAACTCCTATAACTCAAAATAGATGCGCCTGGGTGGCTCAATCAGTTGAGCATGTGACTTCAGCTCAGGTCATGATCTCATAGTTTGTGGGTTGAAGCCCTGCATCAGGCTCTGTGCTGCTCTGTACTGACAGCTCAGAGCTTGGAGTCTGCTTCCAATTCTGTGTCTACCCCTCTCTACCCCCGCCCTCCCTCCGTTCACACTCTCTCTTTCTCAAAAATAAATAAAAAACATTTTAAAAAGTCAAAACAAAAATGACCCATTTCAAAAATGGACAAGACTTGAATAGACAGTTCTACAAAGAAGATATATAAATGGCCAAAAGCATATGAGAAGATGTTCAACATCACTAAGCATTAGAGGAATGCAAATCAAAACCACAGTGAGATATTACCTCCCACTCATTTAGATAATCACTAGCAAAAGAGCAGAAAACAAGTGAGGGGCGCCTGGGTGGCTCAGTTGGTTAAGTGTCTGACTTTTTTTTTTTTTTAATGTTTATTTTTGAGACAGACAGACAGACACAGCGTGAGTAGGGGAGTAGCAGAGAGAGAGAGAGAGAGAGAGAGAGGGAGACAGAGAATCTGAAGTAGGCTCCAGGCTCTGAGCGGTCAGCACAGAGCCTGACATGGGGCTCAAACCCACGAACCATGAGATCATGACCTGAACCAAAGTTGGATGCTTAACCGACTGAGCCACCCAGGCATCCCTTAAGTCTGATTCTTGAATTCAGCTCAGGTCATGATCTCGTGGGTTCGTGAGTTCGAGCCCCTCATCAATTCTCTCTCTCCTCTTAAGATTCTCTCTCTCTTCTCTCTGCCTGCCTGCCTCTCTCTCTCTCTCTCTCTCTCTCTCAAAATAAATAAACTAAAAAAGAGCAGAAAACAAGTGATGAATATACAGAGAAATTAGAGCCCTTGTGTACAGCTGGTAGTACCAGAAAGTAAAATGGTACAGCCCCTACAGAAAAACAATATGGAAGTTCCTCAAAAAATTAAAACACTCCGCCTTCTGGGTTATATATCCAAAAGAATTCAGGGGTGCCTGGGTGGCTCAGTTAGTTAAGTGTCCAACTTGGGCTCAGGTCATGATCCCATAGCTCGTGTGTTCAAGCCCCACATCAAGCTCTGTGCTGACAGCTCAGAGCCTGGAGCCTACTTCAGATTCTGTGTCTCCCTCTCTCTGCCTCCTTCCCCACTCATGCTCAGTCTCTCTCTCCTTCAAATATCAATAAACATTTTTAAAAATTTTTAAAAAAAAGAATTCAAAGAAGGACCTTGAAGAGATATTTGCACACCCATGTTCACTGGAGCATTTACAATAGCCAAAAGGTAGAAACAACCCAAATGTCCGTCGACAGATAAATGGGATAAAGAAAATGTGGAATATGCATACAATGAAATATTATGCAGCCTTAAAAAAGGAGATCCTGTCACATGCTAGAACATAAAAGAACACTGAGGACATGATGTCAAGTGAATTGCGCTAGTCACAGAATGACAAGTACTGTGATGCTACTCATATGAAGTATCTAAAGTAGTTAAAAGTACTCATATCAAGTGTAAAGTAGAAAGGTGGTTGCCAAGGTCTGGAAGGGAGGGAGAAGGAAGAATCAATGTTTAATGGGTGTGAAGTTTGAAAAAGGAAATGAAGAGGGACAATTTATGAGAAAGTAAACAAACACACTTAAATGTAGCTTCCACAGACTATAAAATGCATGAAGCAACAATCAACATACTGCATACCCTATTCCCAACTCCATAAATCTCATAAAGAGGGATGTCTAGGACGAAGGCATTGACCAAAGTTGGATGTAAAATACTGTACATACATTAAAAGTAGCAGATGCAAAAAAGAGGGTAACCAAAAAAATTAAGTGGAAAGGTGGGGAAACCATTTAAGCCCACAACAAATAGGACAAACAAAGAGAGCTTCAGCTGGCCTCACAGCAGGTAAGCAGTTACAAATCTTCTTTAATAAGATAACATGAATAATTCAAGTTGGAATAAAGTCATCCACCTTAACCAAACATAACCACCCATCTGCAGACAACAGCTACTGACAAAGAGATTGAACCTCTTTAAAGATACAGGGAACCTGGAAGCAAGAACGCTTCTAAACAGGATAGGAACTAGCAACCTGGGACACTTAATTAATAAAAAAATCAGACATATACAGCTCTTTGATAATCAGATGTCTAATGCATGCCCTCCAAATAGCTAATAGCAATCCAGGGTCTACATTAGTCAGCATATGGAAACTTACCTGATGGTAGTAAGCAGAGGAATCTGAGAGGCTATACAGCTGCTGTCAAAGATTCTGCAAAATAAAAATCAAGAATAATATAACACCCTTTTTACTATTTCTTAAAAATCTTCTGAAAGAACATCAGTGTATTTAACAAGCTTTTCATTGGTTCATGATATGAAATATGATTTCTATTTTAAAATATACAGGATCAGGCTTTAACAAAAATTATAAGAAATACTATAAAATTCAGTGCTTTATAGTTTAGCATAGAAATAATTTATTTAAATGCTATTACCCCAAATGTAAAATGCACATTATAAAGTGATAATCTGGTGAAATCTATTCAGATTCACAGTAATATAGATCATATATAAAGGGATGTGATCTGAAAATGTACAAATAACCTAAAAGTGCATGCACGAATCAAGAGCAATTTCCCCATGAGACTCATTAATTGAGGGACTGAACAATGTCATTTCCAGATGCTGGCAAGACTAAGACCAGCAACCAAGGAGAGAAGTTCTTATGGGGTATCTGAAAGAGTTCAGAAGCCTCCACCAGGTCCTCTAGCAGAAAGAAACTAACCAGATCACACCACGTCCCCCTTCTCCTTGCACCTAGCTATTCCAGTGCAGTTTCTTGGCACTAGAGCTTATTGCCTAATTAGATGACCAGAAAGCCAAATCACTAAGAGCTAATGTAAACTCTACAGTGCAAATGAACAGGAATGGAAAAAATAGGTAGCTTCTGAGACAAAGAAAACCATACGGGTAGAAAAGAGACACTGGGCTGCCAGTGCCTGGTGACTAAATCTCTTAATGAATCCACATGGGTAATGCTTACAGACTTCACTAGAAACTGACCGGGTACTTGTCTTTGTAACCAAAAACCATGTTCTTCCCAATAGAAGGGTCCAACAGAGATTAGGTGCCTTTCTAGAGCTTGGCCCACAATATATATTCAACAGATACCTGCAACAGATACTGTCTATCCACCAGTAATATATTTCCATTCAGTGTCCTACTGTTAAACCAATAAATAACAGAATCATTAAGGTAAAAACTCTCATAAAATGATAAATGCTTATAATGCTAAGCACAATCAGGGATTACAGAAGAGAACAAAATAATTTCCTTTGGGGTTACATTAACATTCTCCACATCTTTTTTATTGGCACTATTTTCTATTTTTGGTTCAATTGGTTTACATTTCATTTTTAAAGCCATTTTTATGAAGTAGCTATTGAAAGGTACCAAGGTTAAACCATAAAACTGTATCCAGTAGTTTGTACAGAAGTCCAATTTTTGCTATCTTTTCTGCCTGTCCATGGTCTCAGGCTCTACAACTTCCACTCAGCACTTCACGTGCAAGGCAGACCCCACTATCCTCAACTTAAGAGTTTGTCCCTATGCTAATATTATCTTTCTTCCAACATATCACAGCCTGGTTTTATTGGGACTTCTGGGATTGCTCAGAGCTCAAAGGAAAGCCTGACATCTACTTCCTGGAGTAGTTATAGACCTTTCTTGCCGATCTCAAGGAAATTTCCAGACCCAAAAACTTCTGAAAAGTCATTTAATACAGATTATTGCTCTGGCTAGGAACAGAGAAATGGCTACAAAACAATAATACTAGCAATTTAATAGGGAGCAGTAATAAACAAAACTCCCAGTTTACTGGCAGAGTAACTACAGACTCTTTAGATTCCTTAACAACACATTTCTATCTCCCCAATTTACCTCAGTTTACAATCAGCACATGTGGTCACTACTCTGTTACCAGTAAGAGGTGAAAAATAGGCAGAAGCGATGCTCTTTGTGTGTTCAGTTAAAGAAATCAAAGGCTGACTTCTGGGATTCAGGTGCCTTGCATCATAAATATGAATATCCCTGTAAGGGGAGAATAATTCTCAGTTTTACTACAGTACATGTAGTGAGCTCTCAAATAGTGCTGAACATAAATTAGACACTCAAATACTCATTACACTGAAGAATTAAGACAGAACACTCTAATCTGTAATTTTACAAACACTGTGTAGACAAAAAATGAAATATTAGAAAAATTACAAAACTCCAGTATATATATGAAACCAGTGGGTATAGAGAGACAAGATTCTACTTGGTTTTCCAATCTCTCTGAGAAAAAAATGAACACAAAGCAACAAGTTATATGTCACATATAATTTTTTTATAAGTTTTGCATATGATGTAGTAATGCATATGATGCCAAGGAAAACAAAAACGTGTTTTGGTTTAATATTTTCACTATTTATTAAATACAAAAGAATCTCTTTTTAAAAAAATCACATTCAATAAAACCTCAATTGGTATAAAAAGAAAAATTATTTGACTATATGGGTTATCACAAAAGTCAGAGGTCTTTGACATGCAAACTAATGCAGTATTCCTAACTTTAAAAGGCCTAAATCACAAAACTTTATGAAGAACATACCTCAATCCTGCAGTGATAAAATACTGTCTATCTACTGGGTGAACATGAACAGTTCTTATTTTTCTCAAAGAAGAACTGATAAGCTTCTCATAAGAAGTTCCAGGTGTCCGTCTATCCACCAGCGATATATTTCCATTCCAGTGTCCTACTATTAAAGTGGAGGCATCTTCTCCCAAGAAGTCAAAGGAGGAAAAGCTACTTCCTTCATCTCTATATACCTAAGGATATAAGTAACAATCAACTTATAAACACTCTTCTTTTTTAAGAAAACCAATGCATAAATTCTTTGGTAAAGATCTATAAAATGCTTTAACTAACAATCTCATTTATCCTTCCATCATCCCACAGAAAGCACCCAGCAAAATGATCACCCCGTTTTACAGAGATGGAAACAAAAGCACTGATCAGCTGTGAGACTCCCCTACAATCAAACAGCCCATTCACCCATGTCAGGGTTACATGCCAAATCTCTTAAATCCAATAAACCTCAGTTGCAGATCTACCCTGAGACACTTACTAGGAAATGAACTAAATATGAATTCTACCCAGTTGAAATACCTTAATATATCAAGGAATTTTGCCAACTAAGTCCAAAAATATATAGCCAAATGTTTATCACCTACTCTTAGAAGTGTAAATAAATACATAGCAAATTTCTGACAACTAATCAGTACATCTATCAAAATATTTAATGCTTGTAACCTCTGACCCAAAAATATATATATAAGGTTGCCTACTGCAAGACTGCCTATAATAGCAATAAGAAAGCAATAAGAAGCAACCTAGAGGCACCTGGGTGGCTCAGTCAGTTAAGTGTCTGACTTCAGCTCAGGTCATGATCTCACAGTTCATGGGTTTAAGCCTCACATTGGGCTCTGTGGTGACAGCAGAGCCTGGAGCCTGCAATGAGTTCTGTGTCTCCCTCTCTCTCTCTCTCTCTCTCTGCCATTCATGCTCTCTCTCTCTCTCTCAAAAATAAATAAACATTTTTTTTTTAATTTAAAAAAAACTTTAAAAAGCAGCAACCTAAATGTCCACCAAAGAGACCTGGTTAAAGGATGGTACATTTCTATTTTGAAATACCATGCAATGCTAAAGAGCATGAAATAGATTTGTACTATAATCTCTCCAAACTATTAAATGAAAAAAGCAAGTTGCAAAAAAGTATGTATATAGTATGAACCCATTAGTGCAAAAATATATGCTTATAAGTATATGTGTACTTTCTGAAAGCATACCCAAAAACTACGAGGCTGACTTTGGAGAGTGGAAATGGGGGAAGGGCAGATTTCCTTTGCATACCCTGTTTATTGTAAATATGTTATCATAAGCATGTATTGATGTTATGATTTTTTAATTATAATCCACAGTAATTACTATTACTTTGAGTTCAGGGCTCATACACATAAAAAATAAAAAATAACAGTTGTAGAATGTGTCAGACACAAGTAAGAGAATAACCACAATTCATAACATTGAATCACTAATTGCTGATTTTTAGTTTTAACATACTGTTATAAACTGAAATTAACAAATTAATTAACTGAAGGCATCACAACACCTAAAAAGGCCCAAAATACACAAATGAAACCTGAAATATTCAGTCAGTATGTTAAAATGGTTAAGTGCAGGGGCTTAAGTGCAGTGAAGTCAGACAGACCCAAGAGAAAATTCTAGCACTACCATGTATGTTCCTGAGCAAGCTAATAAACCTCTATACCTCAGTTTTCTCAACTGTTAAGTGAGAATAACATTACTTATTTCATACAGTGTTATAAAGCTTAATAATATACATAAAGCACTCTCAGATTAATGTCTAACGCAAGGTAACTGTTCAATCAGTAGTAACAGGAGCATGTTACTTATGCATGCAACATCATGGATATATCTTGAAAGTATTACGCTAGGTGAAAGAAGTCAGACATAAAAAGCTATATACCATATGATTCAATTCCATTTACTTGATATTCTGTAGCAGACAAAGTTATAGGGACCGTAATCACATCAGTGGTTGTCAGGGGCTGTGGGAAGGGGGAGGAGACTGACTACAAAGGATCACAAGGTAATTTTTTCAGGTGATGCAAATTTCCTATATATTGATTGTGGTTGCATTACATAGGTGTACACAATTTGCCAAAGCTCATAGAACCATACACTTAAAGGGATACATTTTACTGTATATAACTTATACCTCAATAAACCAGACTTTAAAAAAACATAAATATATATGTGTGTGTGTGTATATATATACATAGAGAGAGAGAGAGGGAGAGGGAGGGACAGACAGAGACGTGCCTGGATGGCTCAGTGGTTAAGCAACCAACTCTTTTTTTTTTTTTTAATGTTTATTTACTTTTGAAGGAGAGAGACAGACAGCACATGAGCAGGGGAAGAGCAGAGAGAGAGGGAGACACAGAATCCGAAACAGGCTCTGAGCTGTCAGCACAGAAATCGATGAGGGGCTCGAACTCACAAACTGTGAGATCATGACCTGAGCTGAAATCAGACGCTTAACTGACTGAGCCACCCAGGCACCCCTAAGCATCCAACTCTTGATCTCAGCTCAGGTCATGATCTTACAGTTGTCAGTTTGAGCCCCACATCAGGCTCAGTGCTGATGGTGTGGTGCCTGCTTGGGATTCTGTCTCTCGTTCTCTCTACCCCTCACCTGCTTGTGCATTCTCTCTCAGAATAAACTTTTAAAAAAATTATGTGTGTATATATATATAGGGGTACCTGGGTGGCTCAGTCGGTTAAAAGTCCAACTCTTGATTTCAGCTCAGGTCATGATCTCATGGTTTTATGGGTTTGAGCCCTATGTATACATATTGGGCTCTGCACAGAGCCTGCTTCAGATTCTCTCTCTGCCCCTCCCCCACCATGCTTTGTCTCTCTCAAAATTATATATATATAGAGAGGGAGAGAGAGAGAAATCAAATATATGTGTATATATATGTGTGTGTATATATATGTGTGTGTGTATATATATATATACACACACACACACACACACAGAGAAATCATACAACTCAATACTAAAAAGATAACCCAATTAAAAGTTAGGCAAAGAATCCAATATTTAGAGAAATCAACATTTCTCTCAAGAACTACAAATGGCCAGTAAGCAGATGAAAAGACGCTCAGCACCATTAATCATTAGGGAAATGAGATTCAAAACCATAATGACATAGGACTTCATACTCACTAGGATGGCTATAGTAACCAACAATAAGTGTTGGCAAAGATGTGGAAAAACCGAAACACTCATATATTGTTGATGAGTATGTAAAATGGTGGAGCCAGTTTGGAAAACAGTTTGGTAGTTCCTCAAAATGTTAAACACAGAGTAACCATATGCCCCAGCAATTCTACTCCTAGGTATATACTAAAGAGAAATGAAAGCATATGTTCACACAATAGCTGTAAGTGAATGTTCACAATAACATTATTTTCAATGATAAAAAATGGAAACAACCCAAATGATGAAAATGTGGTATATCCACACAGTGAAATATTATTCAGCCATAAAAAGGAATGACGTAATGACACATTCTACAACATGGATGAACCATGAAAACATTGCTATGCAAAAGAATCTAGTCACAAAAGACTACAAACTGTGTGATTCCATTTATATGAAATATCCAGATTAGGCAAATCTATAGAGATAAAAAGTAGATTGATGGTTGTCTAGGGCTGGTTGCGGGAGAGAAAATTGGGACTACCTGCTAATGGGCAAGGGGTTTCTTTCCGGGGTGATGAAATATTTTAAAACTAGACTCTGATAATGGTTTCACAGCTCTGTAAATACACTAAAAACCACTGGATTTTATACTTTAAATGGGTCAATTGTATGGTATGTAAATTATATCAGTAAAGCTGTTTAAAAAATTAAGTAGTTATTAAGTAACTGATATATGATATATATACCTTTAAATTTCAAACTCCAAGCTTCCTGTAGGAATAAAGACAAATACAAAACAGAACATGACTTGCATAGATAACTACATGATTGTACCTTAATAACCAAAATGTTATCATTAAACAATTTAAAGAAAACTTTTCACAAAAATTATCTCTTATGTAAAAAATTAAGGCATAAAATTAGACCATCAATTAGTATTTACAAACCAACTTTAGTGATGGCCTTGTTCTCTTCATTGTCTATCACATATAAATTGCTCTTATACTGAGGACCTCGAGAAACTTTAAAAGTCACACTCAAAATAAGATAAAGTATAAAAACTACATCTAAATCATCCTAAGCTTCACAAAGATTAAAATCCATATTTAAAAAGTCTGATTTGTAAGAATTATTAAAGACACTTAATACAGTTAAGCAAATGTAAAAGCTTACTTCAAATAGTATGAATATTGTAAGCATTAAGTAGTAGATACTTAAGTAGTAAACTAAAATGTAATCACTGGGATCTAATATTAGTGGATTCCTTAGGCCTTTGGAAGCCTCTGGTGCATTGTGTCACAAATCAAACTGATTAGAAACCTCCAGGGTTTCTAGGTCATCAAGTTAGAGTGTCTCTGAGAGAATGGTGGTTCTGAGTATGAGCCCAAGATCTTCAACTATTCTTTTTTTTTTTTTAATGTTTATTTATTTTTGAGAGAAAACAGACAGAGTATGAGCAGGGGAGGGGCAGAGAGAGTGGGTGACAGAGGATCCAAAGCAGGGTCCATGCTGACAGCAGAGAGCCCAATGTTGGGCTTGAACTCACGATGAGAACATGACTTGAGCTGAAGTTGGATGCTTAACAGACTGAGCCACCCAGGCACCCCAATCTTTCAACTATTCTTAAATAGACTTCAACTTAATTTGACCTTGCAGGTGTTAGACAGGCGCCCCCTACAATAATTACTTTAAATGTAAATGGTCTAAGTGCTCCAATCAGAAGACACAGGGTAAATGAATGGATTAAAAAAAAAAAAGACCCATCTATATGCTGCCTACAAGAGACTCACTTCAGATCTAAGGACACATACAGACTAAAAGTGAAGGGATGGCAAAAGACATTCCATGCAAATGGAAAGGGGGTAAAAAGCCAGTGTAGCAATATTCCTATCAGACAAAATAGACTTTAAAATAAAACTGTGGGGTGCCTGGCTGGCTCAGTCAGTTGAGCATCCCACTCTAGATTTTGGCTCAGGTTGTGATCCACACTGAGCATGGGGTCTGCTTAGGATTCTCTTTCCCTCCCCCTCTGCCACTCTCCCCCACTCACATGCTCTGTCTCTCAAAAACAAAAGTAAAATACTGTAATAAGAGACAAAGAAGGGCATTACACAATGACAAAGGGATCAATCCAACAAAAGAATATAAAAATCACAAATATCTATGTATCCAACACTGGAGCACCTAAACACATAAAGCAAATCAACAGACATAAAAGGAGAAATAGATAGCAATACAATAACAGTAGGAGACTTTTTAACACCCCACTTCACACCAATGGATAAATCATCTGGGCAGAAAATCAGTAAGGAAACTGTGTCTTGGAACAGTACATTAGACCAGATTGACTTAACAGATGTATACAAAACACTTTCTCTAAAACCAACAGAGCACACATTTTTTTCAAGTACACATACAACATTCTCCAGGATAGATCATGTGAGGACACAAAACAAGACTCAATAAATCTAAGAAAACTGAAACATCAAGCATCTTTTCTGACATTATGAAACTATTAATTATAATAATTAATAATTATTATAATTAATTAAAAATAACTAGAAAGAACACAAACACATAGAAGCTAAACTACATGCTACTAAGCAATCAATGGATCAATGAAGAAATCAAAGAGGAAATAAAACATACATGGAAACAAATGAAAATGAAAACACAATAGTCCAATATCTCTGGGATACAGCAAAAGCTGTTCTAGGAGGGAAATTTATAGCACTACAAGCCTACCTTAAGAAACAAGAAAAATCTTGAATAAACACTCTAACCTTATTCCTAAAGGAACTAGAAAAAGAAGACACACAAAGCCAAAGCCTAAAGTTAGTAAAAGAAGGAAAAAAAAAGATGAGGCTGGAAATAAATGAATACACACTAAAAAAAAAAAAAAAAAAAAAAAAAAAAAAAAAATCAATGAAGCCAAGATATGGTTCTTTGAAAATATATATAAAACTGACAAACCTTTAACCTAGCTCATCAAAAGAAAAAGACAGTATTTAAATAAATAAAACCAGAAATAAAACAACAGACACCACATAAATACAAAGAACTGTAAGACAGTACTACAAAAAAATTATATGCCGAAATATCAGACAAGTTAGAAGAAATGACTAAATTTCTAGAAACATAATTTTCCTAAACTGAATCAGGAAGAAATAAAAAATCTGAACAGACCAATTACTAGTACTTAAATTGAATCAGCATTCAAAAAACTCTCAACAAACAAAAGTTCAGGACCAGATCGATTTACAGATGAATTCTACCAAACATTTATGTTTTTTAATGTTTATCTATTTATTTTGAAAGAGAGCATGCATGCACATGTGCAAGTGGGGGAAGGGCAGAGAGAGAGGAAGAGAGAGAACCCCAAGCAGGCGCTGTGCTGTCAGTGCAAAGCCTGACACAGGGCTCAATCTTACCAACCATGAGGTCATGACCTGAGCTGAAATCAAGAGACAGATATCCAACTGACTGAGCCACCCACGCGCCCCCAAATTCTACCAAACATTTAAAGAAAAGTCAATACCTTTTCTCCTCAAATTGTGCTAAAACAGAAGAGGAAGGAAAGCTTCCAAATACATTCTATGAGGCCAGCAAAACCAAAACACTACAGAAAGAAAACTGCAGGCCAATATTCCTGATGAACATAGATACAAAGAGTCCTCAACGAAACAGTAATAAACCATATTAAATAGTACATTAAAAGGATCATTTACCACAATCAAATGGGATTTATTCAGGGGATGCAAGGATGGTTCACTATCTGCAAACCAATCAACATGATACACGTTAACATAATAAAGGATAAAAAAATCATATGATCATTTCAACAGATGCAGAAAAAGTATTGGATAAAATTCAACATCCATTCATAATAAAAATTCTCAACTAAGTGGGTTTAGAGGGAACATATATCAACATAATAAAGCCCATATATAACAAACACACACCTAAGATCACCCTGAATGGTGAAAAATTGAGTTTTTCCTCTAAGATTAGGAACAAGACAAAGATGTCCACTCTCATCAGTTTCATTTAACGTAGTACTGGAAGTCCTAGCCACAACAATCAGACAAAAAGAAATAAAAGGCATCCAAATTGGTAGGGAAAACATAAAACTGTCACTGTTTGCAGATGACATGATACTATACACAGAAAGCCCTAAATACTCCATCAAAAAACTATTAAAGTAATTAATGAATTCAGGAAAGTTACAGGACACAAAATTAATATACAAAACTCTGTTGCATTTCCATACACTAATAATAAGAAAGTAGCAGAGGAGAAATTAAGAAAATAATTCCATTTGAGGCACCTGGGTGGCTCAGTAGGTTAAGCATCCAACTCTTGATTTTGGCTCAGGTCATGATTTCACAGTTCATGAATTCAAGCTCTGCATCAGGCTCTGCGCTTACAGTATGGAGCCTCCATGGGATTCCCTCTCTCTCTCTCTCTCTCTCTCTGCCCCTCACCCACTCGCACTTTCTCTCTCAAATAAATAAAACTAAAAAAAAATGTTTAAAAAGAAAACACTTCCATTTATACTTGCACCAAAAAGAATACTTGGGAATAAATTTAACCAAGGAGGTAAAAGACCTGTACTCTGAAAACTATAAAACAATGATATTGAAGATGACACAGACAAATGGAAAGATATACCATACTCACAGACTGAAAAAAACCAATATTATTAAAATGTCCATACTAACCACAGCAATTTACAGATTCAGTGCAATCCCTATCAACATACCAATAGCATTTTTCACAGAACTAGAACAAATAATCCTAAAACTGGTATGGAACCATAAAAGAACCTGAAAAGGCAAAGCAATCTTGAGAAAGAACAAAGATGGAGGTATCACAATCCCAGATTTCAAGATATATTACAAAGCTATAATAATCAAAACAGTATGGTACTGGGACAAAAATAGATCAATGGAGCAGAACAGAGACCCCAGAAACAAACCCATGCTTATATGGTCAATTAGTCTGTAACAAAGGAGGGAAGAACACACAATGGGGAAGACAGTCTCTTCAAAAAATGGTGCTGGGAAAACTGGACAGTTACATGAAAAACAAGAAACTGGACCACTTTCTGATACCATACATAAAAATAAACCCAAAGTGGGGGTGCCTGGCTGGCTCAATTGGGTAGAGCACGCTACTCTTGATCTTGGGGTCATGAGTTCAAGCCTCATATTGCCTGTAGAGCTTACTTTTAAAATTAATTAATTAATTAAATAAAAAATAATAAACTCAAAATGGATTAAAGACTTAAATGTGAGATCTGAAACCATATAACTCCTAAAAGAAAACACAAGGGGCACCTGGGTGGCTCAGTTGGTTAAGCGTCTGACTTCAGCTCATGTCATGATCTCACAGTTCATGGGTTCAGGCCCTGCATTGGGCTCTGTGCTGACAGCTCGGAACATGGAGCCTGCCTCAGATTCTGTGTCTCCCTCTCTTTCTCTACCTCTCAAAAATAAATAAACATTTAAAAAAAAAAAAAAAAAAAACAAGGAAGCAATCTCTCTGACACCAGACTCAGCAATATTTTTCTAGGTATGTCTCCTATAGTTAGGGAAACAAAAGCAAAAATATTAGAACTACATCAAAATAAAAAGCTTCTGTACAGCAAAGGAAATCATCAAAAAAATGAAAAGGCAACCTACTGAATAGGAGAAGATATCTGCAAATAGTATATCTGATAAGGGGTTAATACCAAAGATATATAATAAACAACCCAAAAACCTCTGCAAGTAATCCAATTAAAAATGGGCAGAGGACATAAACACTTATCCAAAGACATGGAGATAGCCAACAGACCTATGAAAAGATGTTCAACATCACTAATTATCAAGGAAATGCAAATCAAAACCACAATGAGATCTAACCTTACACCTATTAGAATGACTACTATCAAAAATACAAGAAATAACAAGTATTGGCAAGGATGTGGAGATAGAGGGACCCTTGTGCACTGTTGTTAGGAATATAAATTAGTACAGCCATTGTAGTAAATAGTATGGTTCCTCAAAAAAACTAAAAATAGAAAAACCTTATGATCCAGTAATTCTACTAGTGTTTACCCAAAGAAAATGAAAATGCTAATTCGATGGGGTGCCTGGGTGGCTCAGTCAGTTAAATTTCTGCCTTCAGCTCAGGTCATGATCTTATGGTTCATGAAATCAAGCCCCACAGCAGGCTCTGCACGCCACCATAGAGACTGCCTGGGATTCTCTCTCTCCTCTCTCTGCCCCTCCCCAGCTCACACAGAGGCGTGCTCTCTTTGTCTCTAAATAAACATTAAAAAATGTTTTTCACTAATTTGAAAAGATTTATGTGCCCTTATGTTCATTGCAGCATTATTTACAATAGTGAAGATATGTAAGCAACCTAAACGCCCAATGATAAATGAATGAATAATCAAGATGTGGTATGTGTGTGTATGTGCACACACATACACACATGCAATGGATTATTAGCCATAAAAATGATTGAGATCTTGCCATTTGTGACAACATAGATGGACCTAGAGGATATTATGCTAAGTGAAGTAAGTCAGAGAAAGACAGTGTATGATTTAACTTATATGGAATCTAAAAAACAAATAAACAAACAAACAAAAAAAAAACAGAAAGAGATACAGAGAACAAACTAGTGGTTGCCAGTGGGGTGCAGTGGGGATGAGAAAAAGGCAAAATAGATGAAGGGGAATGGCAGATACAGGCTTCTAGTAATGGAATGAATATGGGAATAAAAAGGGATAAAAAGTACAGCATAGAAAATATAGTCAATGGTATTGTAATAGTTTTGCATGCTGACAGATGGTATCTAATACTTGTGGTGAGCATAGCATAATGTATACAGTGGTTGAATCACTATGTTATACACCTAAAACTAATGTAATGTTGTGTGTCCACTATACTTAAAATATAATACAAAATAAAATCTTTTTGCAAAAATTAAAAAATAATTAAGAGCAAATACTTATGTGCCTGGCTGGATTCTAACCACCTTATCTAAATTAAATCATTTAACCCTCATGACAACCCTATTAGGTAGATACTCTTACTATCCCATTTTACAACTCAAGAAATTGAGGCACAAAGAAGTTAAAAAAACTTTCAAGGTCATACAAGTAGTAACAGATGGTCCAGGATTCAAACTTAAGCAGTATAGTTCTGAAGTTCCTACTCTATACCACTTTACCCATTCTGATTGGTATAATAATTACTCATGTGTCATTTCATAAAGAATCAGAATATCATCTCAGGTCAACATGTAAACACATTAACACTTACCTCTTCAAAAATAGCCCTTGAAAAATCCCCACAGCGTAATGTTCCATCGTAGCTCAGTGACAGTATGTGAGCCGGATTGGCAGGTGAGAAGTAAAGACAGCTGACTGGCTGACTGTGGGGTTGAAAAACATAAATTCCATCTTCTTTAGATTGGTGAGTCTGGAAGAGAGTTGAGGGCAGAGAGAGAGACAAAACCTAGTGAATAGCAGTAACACTTTCTGTCATTAAACTATTTGTTTTTATTACATTCGGTCTTTTCTTAGTCTATAATTATACCCAGCCTCCCATTCAGAAAGTCAGAACGAAAAACTTTGTATTATCACTAAATTATTTTTCTAATTTTAATCCAACAATATTGTCACATCTATTTTAACAGTTTCCAGCTTTTTGCAAACTACTTTTTTCATAATGCAGAGGGGGAAAAAGATAACTTTATGATGACTTTAGTTCATGAAATCCTCAGGAAATGAGAAATCTACTCTTTATTTCACACACAGCATAATTCCCTTCTATTACAAACAGTATCAACACCATTACTACTTTGACTCCTCAGTATGCTTCTATATATCATTCTCAGCACAATTTTCATAAGGTTATTTGGTCCTGGCACAAAGTGATAATTTTAACAATACGTTATCCCCTAAACACACCATGAAAATGCATGTATTTCAATTCCACATTAATATTATTACTACTGGGGCTCCTGGGTGACTCCGTCAGTTGAACATCTAATTCTTGATTTCAGCTCAGGTCATGATCCCAGGTTTATGGGATCGAGCGCCGCATGGAACCCTGTGCTGAGCGTGGAGCCTGCGTAAGATATTCTCTCTCTCTCTCTCTCTCTCTCTCTCTCTCCCCCCCCCCACACCTCCACCTCTCTCCCCTGTTTGCACTCTCTCTTAAAAAAAAAAAAAACACAGTAATATTACTACTTCTGGGGATTATCCTTTACGCAAGTGGGTTACCAACTCCTAAATCATCACTTCTCAGATCTGGATAAATTATATTACATGCCATATGTCATATTATGAACCAGAGCAACTATCAACTCTGCTTAATTTCCTTAATCTGCTCTGAAATATTCAAGCATTTTTGTTTCCTTCTTTTTTATTTTAAATTTAAACAAAAGAATTTTTTAAAAGGAAGGAAAAAACTTATAATCACATACATATCTCCTCCTACCTAGAGTTAACCACTATTAATATCTTCACATATATGTTTATAGTGTTTATTTTTTAGAAAAACAAAACTCTCCATTGTTATAAAAAACTTAAACACAGAAAGGTAGAAAGACTGTAACTATTAAAAATTGCTGCAAATCCAAAATTAACTAAAATGATCATTAAAATACTAAGCTATCATTATAGATACCTTTATATGTACTTAGACAAATAGAGTGAGAGAAGAAATTTAGAAAAAAATAAGACCACGCTATATATGCCATTTTTCATAGTATTAAATTTAACTATACTTAAAAGTAATGAAAGAAAATCAGGCTGAAATCGTTTTTGAACTTTGAGCACAGCTGACCCTTGAACAATGCAGGGGTTTAATAGCACCAACCTACCATGCAGTTGAAAATCTATGTATAACTTTTGACTACCCAAAAACATAACTACTAATAGCCTACTGTTGACCAAAATCCTCAATAACAACACAGTCAACTAACACATATTTTGTATGTTAGGCATATTCTATACTATACTTTTACAATAGAGTAAGCTAGAGAAATGTTAATAAAATAAGGAAAAGAAAATACATTCAGAGTACTGTACTGTTTTTCAATCCCACAAGTTTATGTCGTCTGTTAACAAGATAAATCATATCAGTCCCTATCAATATTGTCTTATATGATACAAAACAATATAGATATTATATACATATTACTAACAGAATATCAAAAATAAAAACATAATATGAAAATGAAATTCATATTTACTTACAGGTATAACAATTCATGCACTGATAATGAAGTGGCAATATGGCTGCTTTATGGTGGGCTAGTGTACTCAATAAAGTTGCTTCCAGTAGCCTACCCTATACACTAATGGATTAATCCCTGTAAAATTTTTATGGGATACAGTATTACAATCATATTCACAATGCAGTACTGGAAACAGTTAAATATTTGTAATTTTTTTGGGGTATAGCTCATTTTTGTAATATAGTTTATTATCAAGTTGGTTTCCATATAACACCCAGTGCTCATCCCAGCAAGTGCCCACCTTCATGCCCATAACCCATTTTCCCCTCTCCCCCACCTCTATCAACCCTCAGTTTGTTCTCAGTATTTAAGAGTCTCTTATGGTTTGCCTCCCTTCCCTCTCCTTAATTATTTCCCCTTCCCCTCCCCTATAGTCCTGTTAAGTTTCTCCTATTCCACAGATGAGTGAAAACATATGGCATCTGTATTTCTCTGCCTGATTTATGTTACTTAGCATAATACCCTTGAGTTCCATCCATGTTGCTACAAATACCCAGATTTCATTCTTTCTCATTGCCATGTAGTATTCCATTGTATAGATAAACCACATCTTCTTGATCCATTCATCAGTTGATGGACACTTAGGCTCTTTCCATGATTTGGCTATTGTGGAAAGTGCTGCTATGAACATTGGGGTACATGTGACCCTATGCATCAGCACTCCTGTATCCCTTGGGTATATCCCTAGCAGTGCGATTGCTGGGTCATAGGGAAGTTCTACTGATAGTTTTTTGAGGAACCTCCACACTGTTTTCCAGAGTGGCTGCACCAGTTTACATTCCCACCAACAGTGTAGGAGGGTGCCCATTTCTCCACATCCTTGCCAGCATCTACAGCCTCCTGATTTGTTCATTTTAGTCACTCTGACCAGCATGAGGTGGTATATCAGTGTGGTTTTGATTTGTATTTCCCTGATGATGAGTGACATGGAACACCGTTTCATGTGTCTGTTGGCCATCTGCTTGTCCTCTTTGGAGAAGTGTCTATTCATGTCTTCTGCCCATTTCTTCACTGGATTATTTGTTTTTCGGATGTGGAGTTTGGTGAGTTCCTTATACATTTTGGATACTAGCCCTTTATCCGATATGCCATTTGCAACTATCTTTTCCCATTCTGTCAGTTGCCTATTAGTTTTCTTGATTGCTTCCTTTGCCGTGCAGAAGCTTTTTATCTTGATAAAGTCCCAATAGTTCATTTTTGTTCTTGATTCCCTTGCCTTTGGAGATGTGTCGAGTAAGAAATTGCTACAGCTGAGGTTAAGGAGGTTGGTTCCTGCTTTCTCCTCCAGGGTTTTGATGGTTTCCTGTCTCACATTCAGGTCCTTCATCCATTTTGAGTTTATTTTTGTGTAAGAAAGTGGTCTAGTTTCATTCTTTTGCATGTTGCTGTCCAATTCTCCCAGCACTGTCTGTTAAAGAGGCTTTTTTCCATTGGATACTCTTTCCTGCTTTGTCAAAGATTAATTGGCCATACATTTGTGAGTCCAATTCTGAGTTCTCTATTCTATTCCATTGGTCTATGTGTCTGTTTTTGTGCCAATGCCATACTGTCT
>CM053560.1:82115105-82142497 GCA_028646485.1 Cryptoprocta ferox | reverse complement strand
CTTCATTGTTAGTGTATAAAAATGCAACCAATGGGGCGCCTGGGTGGCTTAGTCAGTTAAGTGTCCAACTTCAGCTCAGGTCATGATCTCACAGTTCGTGAGTTTGAGCCCCACATCAGGGTTCTCTGCTGTCAGCACAGAGCCTGCTTTGGATCTTCTGTCCCCCTTTCTCACTGTCATCCCCTGCTCATTCTCTTTCTCTCTTTCAAAAAATAAATAAATTTAAAAATTTCTTTTAAAAACACAATCAAGAGGATCCTGGCAAGATGGCAGAGAAGTAGGGAGCTCCGTACTTTTTCGCCAGACCACATCTCTAAAAGCAGGAAGGACTGAAGCCATAAGACACTGAACCACAAGAGTCTGGGAGGAAAGAGATAAAGTCTGCTAAGACAGCCTCATAAGTGAGTGATTGCTAACTGGGGAAGATAAAAACGGGCCAGGACCCGGAGGCACATAAGGGAGGGACAAGGGGGAAGAGAAAGAGCGGCTGAAACTGTTATAAATTGTCTCTGAAGAAGAGAAAAACCTCGGCCCCGGACATAGAGAGATACTATCATCCCATTTGTAATCACGGGGCATTCGACAAGAGATTTTTTCTCTATCTGGGGTGCCTTTCTTGGGCTAGGCGACCCGATCCCAGTCGGCGCCAGGAAAAACTGCTCCCCTAACTCCCCCTACTCGATCACCAGCTAAGAAGCCACCCGGCCTGTAGGAGTACATTTTGGGTGGTATCTTTAAAGTGTATGGACTAAAATCTGGAAACGAGGCAGGGCTTGAGAAATACAACTTGGCCCACCTTGGCTACGCCCGTGGCACAGGGAGATCGGACCTAAAAGAGTGAAATGCAATGCTTGGTTCGAGAAGGGACTGGGGTGCCGCCAGTTTTCTCCCCACAACCACCAAGGTGGGGCCTCAGGGAGTGGCCCAAAGGCCCACAGTGGAGGCGAGACCTGCCTACACCAAACCATGTCCATCCGCCCTGGAGAGCTGCCTTTTTTTAATTTTTATTTTTATTATTATTTTTTTTTTTACTGGAGCCTGGGGCGAGACCAACATTGATGCACTGTCGTGATTAACTCTAGATCAATTCTTGCTACTCAGATATATTTTCCCTTATCTCATTCTTACCTCTCCCCTCTGCTCACTGGGCACTCTGGTCATTGGTTTGCTTAAACAGTCACATTTAATCCATTCTCTTCATGCATATTCTACACCTCCATCGCTACCTTCCTCTCTCTCTCACTACGGAATAATCAGACTATATAGGTTCTTTGGGTAACATTATCTTCGTTTCCTTTCTCCTCACCTCCTACCATATTTGCCTCTTTCTCTCTCTGAATTAAGCCTTTTAGTCGGCCTGGTCAATGTTCAACTTCGCTTCCTCCCCACCCGTCACTTCTCTCTTTGTATATGCTCTTCCATCAGCACTGCCTCCACCCTGCTCTTTACTTGTAGCTGGGATTTCTGGTTTTATGCTTTTAGACTGTCCTTTGTCTTTTGTTGTTTTTGTCCCCACCCCCCCCTCTTTTTCTTTTCCCTTCTGGTTTGCTTGTTTGTTTGACTTCTCTGTGCATTTGCGTGCTTTTGTTCCCTGGGTGTTTGTCTGTCTGTTTTACTTTTCAGGGCTACCTCAAGAAACAAGCCAAAGTACACATAGTGGAGAGTCCAAAATTTCAATCCGAGTAGGAAAATAAAATAACCAAAGGCACTACAAGAGAGACCAAGGGACACCATCAAAAGAACACTTCCTAAACGGACAGGCCCTGGACAGTCAATGAGCTTGTATTTCTGAGGAATTGGCTGTAATAAATCCATTTTGTGATTTTGTCTATTTCGCTGCTTTCTCTTTTCTTTTTGAGAAGCCCGCCTAGAGGTTTATCAATTTTGTTTATTTTTTCAAAAAAACCAACTCTTAGTTTCATTGAACTGTTCAACCGTTTTGGTTTTTTCTTTCTTTTTTTTTTTTTTTGGATTCTATATTGTTTATTTCTGCCCTGATCTTTATTATTTCTCTTCTTCTGCTGGGTTTGGGGTGCTCTTGCTGCTCTCCTTCTAGTTCCTTTAGGGGCACTGTTAGATTTTGTCTTTTGCGCTTTTTCTCATTTCTTGAGATAGGCCTGGATTGCAATGTATTTTCCTCTTAGGAATGCCTTTGCTGCATCCCAAAGAGTTTGGATTGTTGTATTTTCATTTGTTTCCATATATTTTTTAAGTTCTTCTCTAATTGCCTGGTTGATCCATTCATTCTTTAGTAGGTGTTCTTTAACTTCCATGCTTTTGGAGGTTTCCAGACTTTTTCCTGTAGTTGATTTCAAGTTTCATAGCATTGTGATCTAAAGGGTGCATGATATGATCTCAATTCTTTTATATTTATTGAGGGCTGCTTTGTGACCCAGTATGTGATCTATCTTGGAGAATGTACCATGTGCACTCACGAAGAAAGTGAATTCCATAGCTTCAGGATGTAGAATTCTAAATATATTTGTCAAGTCTACCTGTTCCAGTGTGTCATTCAGGTCCATTGTTTCTTTAGTGATTTTGTCTAGTTGATTTACCCATTGCTGTAAGTTGAGTATTAAAGTCCCCTGCAATTAGCACAATCTTATCAATAAGATTGCTTAGGTTTGTGATTGTTTTATGTATTTGGGTACTTCCAAATTTGGTGCATAGACATTTATAACTGTTAGCTCTTCCTGATGGATAGACCCTGTAATTATTATATAATGCCCTTCTTCATCTCTTGTTAGTGCCTTTAAAGTCCAGATTGTCTGATATAGGTATGGCTACTCCAGCTTTCTTTTGACTTTCAGTAGCATGATAGATGTTTCTCCATCCCCTCACTTTCAATCTGAAGGTGTCCTCAGGTCTAAAATGAGTCTCTTGTAGACAACAAATAGATGGGTCTTGTTTTTTTTATCCATTCTGATACCCTATGTCTTTTGATTGGGGCATTTAGTCCATTTACATTCAGTGTTGTTATTGAAAAATATGGGTTTAGAGTCATTGTGTTCTCTGTACTGTTCATGCTTGCAGTCGTGTCTCTGGTACCATGCGTTCCTTGCAACATCTCTCTCATAGAGCCCCCCTTAGGATTTCTTGTAGGGCTGTTTGAGTGGTGATGAATTCCTTCAATTTTTGTTTGTTTGGGAAAACTTTCTCTCTCCTTCTATTCTAAATGACAGGCTTGCTGAATAAAGGATTCTTGGCTGCGTATTTTTCCTGTTCATCACATTGAAGATTTCCTGCCATTCCTTTCTGGCCTGCCAAGTTTCAGTAGATAGGTCTGCTACTAACCTTATGCATCTCCCTTTGTATGTTAAGGCCCTCTTATCCCTAGCTGCTTTCAGAATTCTCTATCCTTATATTTTGCCAGTTTCACTATGATATGTCATGGGGAAGGTCGATTCAAGTTACCTCTGAGGGGAGTTCTCTGTGCCTCTTGGATTTCAATGTCTGTTTCCTTCCCCAGGTTGGGGAAGTTCTCAGCTATGATTTGTTCATGTACCCCTTCACCCCTTTCTCTCTCTTTTCTTCTGGAATTCCTATGATCCGGATATTGTTCCATTTGATTGCAGCACTAAGTTCTCGAATTCTCCTTTTGTGCTGCTGGATCAATTTATCTTTTTCTTGGCTTCCTCTTTTTCTATAATTGTATCTTCCAATTCACCTATTCTCCTCTTTGCCTCTTCAATCCATAGAGTGGCCACCTCGATTTTATTTTGCACCTCATTTATAGTATTTTTTAATTCATTGTAACTATTTTTAAGATCCATGATCTTTGCAGCAATGGAGTCTCTGCTGTCTTCTATCCCTTTTTCAACCCCAGCGATTAATTTTATGACTAATGTTCTAAATTCTTGTTCAGTTATGTTGCTTATATCTGTTTTGATCAATTTTTTAGCTGTCACTTCTTCCTGAAATTGCTTTTGAGGAGAGTTCTTCCGTTTCGTCATTTTGGATAGCTTTCTGTCTCTTGTTAGTTTTAAAAGGTTGTTATGTGCTCTGCACCTGCAAGTACTGCTATATTAAAGGAGGCTCATACACTGTCCAGGGCCTGGCCATTCAGGAAGTGTTTTTTGAAGGGTGTCCCTTGGTCTCTCTTGTTGTGCCTTCGGTTATTTTATTTCCCTACTCATAGTGATGTTTTGGACTCTCCACCATGTGTGCTTTGGTTTGTACCTTGAAGTAACCCTATGAGGCTGTCTCTCTAGTAGACTCCATCTCCTTTTCTCCCAGACTCTTGGGGTTTAGAGTTCTTTGGCTTCAGCCCTTCTTTGTTTGAGAGATGTGGGTGCGAAGTACGGAGCCCCCTACTTTGCCATGTTTCTCCAGTCCTTTGGGGGCCGCCAACATTAAGTGAAAGTAAAGGTGGGGTCTGAGTACCTGAAATCTGCAAACAGGCAGTCTTTCTCAGCTCTGGACTTCCGGATCACGAAGTCAGTATCTATCTGAATTTGCTCTTGCCTTGAATACATCCCCATTAAATAAATGCTTGGAAAAGAAGCAGCCACTATTTCCACCTACCCCACCCCACTCACACGCTTCCAGCTTTTGCAAATATTCAGTTAAAAATGAAACCTCTGGCGGAGGCAGGGGCTCAAGGCGAAGTGGTCTGGAAACAGTTACATTTTTTTTTAAACATCACTTACCTGTTTTGATAAACTGGTATGCAGTTTCTCCAATTACAAGAGAAAAAGGTATACTGTAGGTAATATAATTATTTGCAAGCAAAATTATAAAGTGGCAAAGAAGCTAACACACTATTATTTTATATTAAATACTACTCACCTTATGCTTATGTAAGGATAGGCTATCCACTTCCACGGAAGTCTTGCACACGATGTTCTACACAATGACTACTTAGGCGATGACGATAATGACACAAAAATGCTCACATACTTCTTTCTGTACAGTTACTAGATTTTCACATGAAGAGATATGTATGTATACAACAGATAAATTAATTAACTGTACAGGAGGATGGTTATTTACTAAGTGGAAGTGGACCATCATAAAGGTCTTCATCTCATCATCTTCATGTTGAGTAGACTAAGGAAGAGGAGGAGGAAGGGCTGGGTCTTGCAGTCTCAAGGTGATGGCAACAGAAGAGGTGGAAGAGATAGAAGGGGAGGCAGGAGAGGCAGCACATGGAGTATAACTTTAGGAAATATATCATAATTTCTATCTGACTTTTTTTTTCATTTCTCTAAAAATGTTTCTATATCGTACCAATCCTTCTTCCAACATTTGCTTTAGTGACAGTGCCCGTACCATAGAAGGGTCCACGTCATAAAAGAAGTCAAAAGTGGTCTTGAACAATTAGAATGCTTCTGCCAGATTGTCTAATGTAAATTTGTTTTCTAACACTGCTTCAATCATCTGGCACTGGTTCAGAAGCACTCCTCTCCATCAAGCACTCTTCTATTAATTCCTCTCATGGGACATCTATTAGCTGTTGAATTCCTCCAATATCCACATCTTGAAACCTTTCACCCTTACCAGTTTTGCCATGACCACAATCTCTATCATCATTTCCTTGACTGTCTCTGTCGTAAATCCTGTGAAGTCATGTACAACATCTGGACAGTTTTCTCCAGCAGGAATTTATTCTTTCAGGCTTGACTGCTTTCATGGCTTTTTCTTTAACAACAATGGTATCTTCAAGGGTGTTATCTTTCCTGGCTTTCATGATGTTTTTTCTGCTGGGGTTCTCTTGGTGACATGGACAACCCTTTCTATAGAGTACCATGTACAATAAGCCTTAAAAGTCCTTAATGATCCCCTGATCTAGAGGCTGAATTAGAGACACTGTTTGGGGACAACACTTTGATGCCTTGGGTTCTGGGTAGCCAGAGGCATTGTCCAACATCAAAAGAACTTTAAAAGGCAGTCCCTTACTAGCAAGGTACTTCCTGACCTCAGAGACAAAGCATCAGTGATCCAGAAAAGGGCTCTCATTTCCAGGACTTCCTGTTGTACAGCCAAAAGACGGGCTGCTGGTATTTATCATTTCCCTTTGAGGCTGGGGATTAGCAGCTTTATAGATAAGGGCAGTCCTGATCACACTGTATTTGCAGAGTAGGGTTAGCCTATTCCTTCGTGCCTTAAATCCTGGTGCTCATTTCTCTTCCTTACTAATAAATGTCCTTTGTGACATTTTTTTCCCAGAATGCACTTTCCTCTCCAACAGAAACTGATTCCAGGCAGATATTCTGTCTCAATAATTTTCTTAATGGTGTCTGGGAACTTGTCTGCAGTCTTGGATCAGCAGAAGCTGCTTCTCCTGTTATTCTGACATTTTTAAAGCCAAACTTCTTTCTAAAATCATCAAACCATCCTTTGCTGGCATTAAATTCTCCAGCTTTATATCTTTAACCTTCTATTTACTTTGTCATATGATGACTTCAATTCTGCTCGAATCATATTAGTCTATAGGTATGACTTTCTTAGAGCAATCCTACCCCCACATAAAAGCTGCATCTTGAGTACAAGATAAAAAGGTATTTCACAAAAAGTAGAAGGTTTTCACACTTGCTGGAGTAGCTATATTAACGATTTTACAACTTTTTTCTTTTTTTCACAACAGTCCTTATGCTAGATTCATTTATCATGAAATGCCTGGCAACTGCAGCTACAGACCTCAATCCAAGTATTTAACAAGCAATTCAACTTTTTCCTGTACTTCAGCTCAGGTCATGATCTCACGGTTCATGGGTTCAAGCCCCTGCATTAGGCTCTGTGCCAACAGCTAAGAGCCTGGAGCCCACTTTGGATTCTGTCTTTCTCTCTCTCTCTCTGCCCATCCCCCGCTCACACACACACTCTCTCTCTCTCTCTCTCTCTGCCCATCCCCCGCTCACACTGTCTCTCTCTCTCTAGCTCTCAAAAATAAACATTAAAATTGTTTTAAATTGATAAAATAGCCATTTTCCCAAAGATATCCAATGGCCTGAAAAGATGCTCAACATCATTAATCATATGCAAATCAAAACCACAATGGGATACCACTTCACACCCACCAGAAAGTCTATAATCAAAATGACATAAAATAATAAACATTGATGAGCATGTGGAGAAATTGGAACCCTCATATTGCTGGCGGGAAAATAAAATGATACAATCATTTGGAAAGCAGTTTGGTATTTCTTCAAATGTTAACTAGTTACCATATGACCCAGCAACTCTATCCCCAGGTATCTACCCAAGAGAAATTAAAACACATATCCAAACAAAAATGTGTACACAAATGTTTATAGTAGCATTATTCAGAATAGCCAAAAAGTGGAAACAACCCAAATGTCCATCAAGTGATAAAATGGATCAATGAAATTTGGTATAGTCAAACAATGGAGTATTGTTCAACAATTAAAACGAATGAAATACTGATACATACTAACACATAAATGAACCTTGAAAACATTACGCCAAGAGAAAGAAGTCAACATAAAAGACCACATATTGTATGATTCTATTCATATGACATGTCCAAAAAGGGCAAATTTATGGAGATCTGCCTGGGTATGAGGGTAATTAATTGGGGGATTAAATGTAATTAGCCAAGAGGAATCTTCTAGGAATGATAAAAATATTTTAAAGCTGGCGGATGAAGTTACACAACTCAGTAAACCTATTAAAAAACATTGAGTTAGGGGTACCTGGGTGACTCCATTGGTTAAGCATCTGACTTTGGCTCAGATCATGATCTCATAGTTTGTGGGTTCGAATCCTACATCAGGCTCTGTACTGACAGTTCAGAGCATGGAGCCTGCTTCGGATTCTGTCTCCCTCTCTCTCTTCCCCTCCTGCTTGCCTTCTGTCTCTCTCTCCCTCTCAAAAATAAATAAACATTAGGGCACCTGGGTGGCTCAATCAGTTAAGCATCTGACTTCAGCTCAGGTCATGATCCCAAAGTTGGTGGGCTCAAGTCCCGCATCGGGCTCTGTACTGACAGTTCGGAACCTGGAGCCTGCTTTGGATTCTGTGTCTCCCTCTCTCTCTCTGCCTCTTCCCTCGTTCATGCTCTTTCTTTCTCAAAAATAAACAAACATTTAAAAAATAAATAAACATTAAAAAAATTTTAATCATTGAGTTGTACTTTAAAATATGTGAATTTTATAGTATCTAAATTATGCTTTGATAACGTTAATGTTTTTAAAAACTAGGAGAGTTGGGGTATGAGTACAGGGCAGCAAAAGTATTGGGTTTTAGACTTTCTCAAGCTGTTAATGTGACACAGCCAAGCATCTGGGAAATTTAGAAAGTTGTTAAGGATACCAGACGATATGGGGTGCCTGTGTGGCTCAGTCAGTTAAGTGTCTGGCTTTGGCTCAGGTTATGATCTCATGGTTTGTGGGTTCGAGCCCCATGTCAGGCTCTGTGCTGATAGCTCAGAGCCTGGAGCCTGCTTCAGATTCTGTGCCTCCCTTTCTCTCTGTCCCTCACCCTGCTCACGCGCTGTGTCTCTCTCAAAAATAAACAAACATTAAAAAAAAAAAAAAAAGGATACCAGACTAGTAATACAGATTTTGAAGTCACCAGGAAAGACACAACAAAGGGACTTTTCTACATGTCTTCAACTCTGTACAGATCAATCTACCCTGAAAAGATCTTCACTGGACTATATTCATTCTCTATTTTTCCTTTTCAAAGTTCTTTAACCAATGATATTTATCCATTGCTCTCATTTCTTCTACTACCCCATTCTTTTTTATTCTCTCAAAGTCTGTGTTCCTTCCTTACCTGTTTGTTGAAGCTATTCTCTCAATTCACTAATGGTACCCCATTTTCAAAACCAATGGCCTTTTCTCTGCTTTCATTCTTTTAACTTCTCTATAAGAAGCTCCATCAAACTCCAATCCTTAAAACTAATCTCTTCACTTGTACAACCTTACACTATTTTTAGTCCTCTTCTCACTTCCCTTCTATTTTATTTACCAAATACTTTTACCTCCTACCCTAACTCACACCTTATCAAAATAAGGAAGAAACTTTTCTCCCAAAACAAGAGAGAAAAATCTGTTAACAAACAAGTCTTTGTTCTACTTTCTCAATTAGAAAATAAATTTAGAGAACGTTAACTTGGCTTTTCTCAATTTTGTAATCATCAAAAGCAATCCATGCATAATTATATGTACAATGAATGGAATTCAGTATCTGTTTGTGACCATAAAAAAATGAACGGGATCATCCTAAGCAGATCCCTGAAAAGATACTTTTTCCCACTTGGAAACTGTATTTTAAACATAATTAGAAAACTAAGAACTTTGTGTGATCTTTTTATATGTACATTTAAAGTTGTAACAGAGTTTCCTGGCAGTTAATTTATGCCCAGAGGACTAATGTTATGCAAACTTAAAATTTTTAAGTTCTAAAAAGCCAACTAAAATGTCTCCAGATTTCTAAACTCTGAATCACAAAGCACAAAACTCTAAATCTCAAGTAACATCTACCATCACATGGCTCTAGGCTATTCTCCTGTAGACTATTTGTTTCAGTCAAACTTTATTGTCTTCAAAAAATTAATAATAACTTACCAAATCCCAAAGTCCAACTTGCCCAGATTTGGCCCCAGCTGCCACCAAAGTTCTAATTTCTGATGGGTGGAGAGCGACAGAGAATATTGGGCCTTTGGTAACTTTATGAACAGTATCTTCATTAATGACCATGCCACTTAAATTGGCTTTATAGCTGAGAAAACACATTATTTTAGAAGTAAAACCAATCAGTAGTCAAAATAACTGAAATATAACTCAAAAAAAAAAAAAAAGAAGACACAGTAAATAGTTAACCTCCTAGTAACCAAGGAAATCAAATTTAAAAATGGGATACTATTCTTCACTTATAAAAGGTAGCAGGCTGCAGTTAAACATATCCATTCATTAATAGTGCTAGTGGCAGAGTAAATTCACATAAGATTTTCAGAAGAAAAAAAAGATTTTAGAAAACAATTCAGCATGTATGTCCATAATATTTGACTCATTAAACTCACTTCTGGAATCTATCCTAAAGAATTAACACACTATTACATTTAAACACCTGCACATATATAACTAACTACACAACTGAACACACAAAACTAAAATGAAAATAATTCTAGGGGCACCTGGGTGGCTCAGTCAGTTAAGCATCCGACTCTTGACTTCAGCTCAGGTCAAGATCTCACTATTCATGAGACTGATCCCTACACTGGGCTCTGCGCTGACAGTGCAGAGCCTGCTTGAGATTGTCTCTCTCCGTCTATTTGTTAAATAAGTAAACTTTAAATAAAAAGGAAAAAAACATTTATAAAAAAAAATTCCAACTACCAACAGAGGAAGAAGAGGTTAAGTAAATGCTACCTACTATAGGAAACAATATGCAATGAATCAATAAATTTAAAGACTTTAGTAAATGTAACTATGTTAATGAAAAAGCATAATGCAAATTTGTATATACGTTAGAACATAATAAACTAAAAATGTACGTGCATTCATTCATTTATTAAACAATGAGTGAATACATATATTGTGCCAGGCACCATTTTGGTTATTGAGACAAAATCCCTGTACTCATGAAGCTTTTATCATAGTGGTATTACATATGGCAATACCTGAAAGGAAACATACAAAAACAAGTTATTATGTGGAAATATTATGAGTGTTTTTCCATCTCATTTTCAAAATCTCTTGTAATGGTATATAGTCTGTATAACTTAAAGATCTCAGAAAATATAAAACAAAGACAAGGAATTTCAACTCACCTTTTAATGCTAGATAACTCCTTCTCAGTATTCTTAATACTTGTCTTCAACAATGAAAGAGACCAAAGTACTAAGTTAATATATATACTGAAATTCCCTTAACAGATAACTCTAAAAGCTATAAGCCCTCCCAAGTGATACCTTGCTCACTTCTGCCCAAGTCTGTAGGAATCCTCTAAATAGTTCATTGTCATCATCTCGATTTTCAGGAGTCATTTCTAAAGGCCCAGGAGGTAACAAAGGCTGTTTTAAAAAATAAGAAAATCATGAATAAAATGAGAAATAAAAGGTTGATTGACTCTTGCTCTTCCCTAGAATGTTTTTCACTACTTTACTTTAAATACCAACAACATAGGTGACACATCAATAGTATTCAAAAATAATTGTTCAATGAAGGATTCCCAGGTATCCTGTAAACTAATAATATATATTATCCCATTTTATACTCACAATAATCTAGTGAATGAGATACCACATTTTAAAGAGATTATAATGAAATTTAGAGAGGTTATCTTGTCCAAAGTTACACTGCTAAAACAAGAGTTGCCAGGAAAATGGTTCAGATCAGTTATATTTCGTTACTCAGTTATTATTCTACACCAGTGGGGTTTTTTTAAGTTTATTTATTTATTTTTGAAAGAGAGAGAGAGAGGGAGCACACGCATGAGCATGCCCCATGAGTGGGAGAGGGGCGGAGACACAGGGAGAATTCCAAGCAGGCCCCACCCTATCAGTGCAGAGCTCAATTCAGGGCTCAATCCCACAAACCATGAGATCATGACCTGAGCCAAAACCAAGAGTGGAATCCTCAACCAAGAGAACCACCCAGGTGCCCTGCCAGTGTTTTTTTAAATCCTAGGCTATAACCCATGGATGGTGAAATCATTTTCATATGTTAAAACCAACGTTTTCATGAACAACAAAAGAATAGAGTCAAAAATACATCACATGCAACAAGTTTAAGTATCATTTCACAAAAGTTTTGTTTCAGCTATGTGGAATGAGTTCAATGTACATATATTTATCATGGGTGAAAGCTTCAGAAAAATTGGAAAGCTACTCTTCCCAAGTACCTTAATTTGCAATTAGCTCCCAAAGCACCAGTCTAATTAGTGCTATCTTCCAATTTACAATTAAGCACTTAGATATAAAGTATTAAAAACAGTAGGTGCTCTTGAATAAAAAATATAATTATCATCTTATTTAGACAATAAACTTCATAAATAAAACTCTTTCTACTCACTGATAGTACAAAGTTATACCACAGCAAGGGTATTCGGAGCTATCACTATTATAATATTATTTATTATTAATAACATTAATACTACCATTTATTACTTACTAAGCCCTTAGCACAACAGAAGAAACTTTACAGATACTATTTCACTTAACCTCCTCAACACCCCTTTGAAGTTTCTACACTATTACCACTTTAAATATGGGGAAACTGGGGCTCAGAAAGGTTAAGTAATTTATCCACAATTCCACTGCAGGTAAACTTGCAGAAATATAGAATCCAAACTAGTCTTTATGACTTTGAAATCTTAATCATTAAACTATAAACAGTAGTATTAAATTAATGAAGTGTAGGGTTACCTGGCTGGCTCAGTCAGTTAAGTATCTGACTCTTGATTTAGGTTGAGGTCATGATCTCACAGTTCATGAGATCCAGCCCCACATCAGGCTCTGCACTGACAGCTCTGACAGCATGAAGTCTGCTTTGAATTCTGGAATTTTCTTTCTGCCTCTCTCCCACTAGCACTCTCTCTCTCCCTCTCAAAATAAATAAATAAACATTTTTTACATTAAGTACAAATTGAACATAAGTTAATAACCTTTTAATCTAGTTCCAAACACTTCAAATTTTTCAGTATTTTATTGAGTAATATACTGTTTTCGCACTTTCTTACATTTTCATCTGCTATTAATGTCAGCTGGGTTGGGGTTGCTGGTAATGACACTCCTGAAGGATCTACTTTTAATAATCTCATTGACCTTCTACATCCAGTCCCATTTTCTCTCTTCTTAGGCTTTTTTCTAAAGGATTGGGAAAAAACTCAAGTTATAAAACAGTAATACGTACTTACTAATATTCAGGAGATAACTTCCAGGAATGTATGTCACAGATAAACTCACACATTACAAGGATGTATGCATATAACTACACTGATTTTAACTGAGCACTTATGACATTTTTAGGCTTTTAAAATAATATCATAAATGTTCATCATGAGGAGGTGACAGGTGTTAAAATAAATTATAACATACATATCTAACAGAATAATATGCAACCATAAGAAAATTGAAATAGATCTTTGCATGCTGATATGACATGAACTCTATCTAAGATGTAAGAAATGTAAGAAACAAAAACAAGGTCCACTACATGAATATGCTTCAACATATTTTGTTTTTTTTAGAAAAAGATTATGTACACACATACATTTTTACATGCTAAGATTACCTATGGAAGAATATACATGGAACTATTAACAGTGATTTCTTCTAGGGAGAAGGCCTGAAGAACTAAGGTCCAAAATGGAAAAGAGATTTAAATGTTTCACTGCATTTCCTTCCATACAGTTTACTTTTTAAAATCATATACATACCCTGCTTTTTTATGCACTATTTTTTCATTTTAAAAAAGTAGTTCAGAACTTCCAGTTTCCAGTTCCACATATAAGGAGCTGAAAAGAAAGGTCTTTTCAAGTAAAAATCTGAACAGATAAAAAAAATCAACAACTCTTCTAGGATCCTTACAAGGCAAGGATACCGTGCAAACTGCTGACCTCAGTACTGGAGAGACAGAGAAATACAAGGAGTCATGGCTTACTGGAATAGAAAGTCAAGAACAGAAACCACAATGGGAACCAGTACAAAGGTAGGAAAACCTGAACTGAAATTGCTGAATTGGTGGAGGTGCCGTGTGGACAAGTCTAAGAGTTAAAAACTCCAGAGTGGTCCACACAAAAACCTGCACATGAGCCTTTATAGGAGCTTTATTCATAACAGTCAAAACTGGGAAGCAGCCAAGATGGTGTCCTCCACTAAATGAACAGATAAACTACAGTACATCCAGACAATGGAATATTATTCAGCACTAAAAAGAAATGAACTATGAAGCCATGAAAAGACATGGAGGAAACTTAAATGCATAATACACTAAGAGAAAGAAGTCAATCTGAAAGGCTACATACTCTATGACCCCAAATACATAACATTCTGTTAAAGGCAAAATGATAGAGATAAAGAGATTAGTAACTGCCACAGTTGAGGGTGGTAAGGTGATGAATAAAGAGAACACAGGTAATAAAAATACTCTATATATTGGGGCACCTGAGTGATTCAGTTGGTTAAGCATCCAACTTCAGCTCAGGTCATGATCTTACAGTTCATGACTTTGAACTTGCATATCCTGCATATCATGATCTTGCATAATGGACTCTGCACTGGTGGTGTGGAGTCTGCTTGGGATTCTCTCTCTCTCCTTCTCTCTCTCTCTCTGCCCCTTCCTACTTGCATGTGCTCTCTTTCTCTCTCAGAATGGAGGGATAAACTTTAAAATATACATACATATATAGATATATAATTATGGATATGTCATTATACATTTGTACAAACCCATAGGATGTACAACATCATGAGTAAATTCTAACACAAACAATTGACCTTGGGTAATTAAGATCTATCAGTGTAGATTCATCCTTGGTAACAAAAGTACCACTCTGCTGAATGATGTTTATGATAATGGGGGAGTTTATGCATGTGTGAGGGGAGAAGAATAAATGGGAAATCTTTGTACCTTCCTCTCAATTTTGTTGTGAAACAATGCTTAAAAAAATTCAGTCTTAAAAAAACCTTCAAGGGGGACTCACTCCCACTATTTTGAGAGATTTACATCCAGGAGCTTGACTAGGTCTTCAGTACATATGAGAAAAATCTTGTGCTTCCCACAGTGGGGAGAGAAAACGAACCACTTTGAAATACTCCTGCCATTAGAAGACCTAGTTACCCCAGCAGGTTAGGCTCTGGTTATTATCAGAGTCTACCCTGAGAGAAAGAAAATGCTCAATTCCCGCCCACTTTTAGCAACCTCTCCCAACTAAGGAGGAGTGGGGGGGGGGGGGGAACAAACTAAAACACTTGTGAAGTTCATTGTCCAGAGATATAGGTGCACTAAAAGACTGAGACCTAACCACAGGACTATAGAATGCATTGTCTCTCCTCTCACATATTACTAATGGCCAATTTACAAACTTCTTTTTCCTGGTACATCATGTCCAGCTATCAAAAAATTACAAGGCACAGTGAAAAACAAACAACACAATTTAAAGAGAAAGAGCAAGGTTCAGAACAATACATGGCAGGAATGTTGGAATTATCTGAACAGGAATTTAAAACAACTATGATTGATATACTAAGGGCGCTAATAGAAAATAAACACCATGCAAGATAGGCAATGTAAAAAGAGAGATGGAAATCCTAAGAAAGAACCAAAAGAAATGCTAGAGATCAAAAACGCTAAGAGAAATGAAGTGTGCCTTTGATGAGCTCATTAATAGACAAGACATGGCTGAGGAAAGAATCTGAGCTTGAGGTATCTCAATAGGAACCTCCAAAACTGAAAAGCAGGGAGAAAAAAGAATGAAAAAAAAAAAAAACTCACCAGAATATCCAAGGACTATGGGATAATTACAAAAAGGTGCAACATACACATAATGGGAATACCAGAAAGATACGGAAAAGACAAAAACAGAAGATGTATTTGAAAAACTAGTAACTAGGAATTCCCCAAATTAATGTCAGACATCAAATAACAGATCCAGGAAGCTCAGAGTACATCAAGAAAGATAAATGCCCCCCAAAAAGTACACCTAAGCAATTCATTTCCAAACTACGGAAAATCAAAGAGAAAGAAAAAATCTTGAAAGAAGCCAGAAGGAACAAAGCACTTTACCTAGGGCCAAAGACAAGAACTACATCCATAATCCAGTAAACTATGCAATCAAAAGAGAAAAGTAAAATATCTTAAGTGTTGAGAGGGGTGGCTAGCTGGCTTAGTAGGTAAAGCATACAACTCTTGATCTTGGAGTCATGAGTTCAAGCTCCATATTGCAGGTAGAATTTACTTAAAAAATAAAGCGTTGAGAAAAAACACACCAAGCTAGAATTCTATACCCTGGGAAAGTATCTATCAAAAATTTCTGTTTCTTAGACAAACAGAAATTCAGAGAATTAAAGGGCACCTGTCTGGCTCAGTCAGTAGAGCATACAATTCTTGATGTTGGGGTCTTTACCTCAAGCCCCACATTGGGTATAGAGCTCACTTTTAAAAAAAATTGGGGCCCCTGGGTGGCTCAGTTGGTTAAGTGTCTGACTCTTGATTTTGGCTCAGGTCATGATCTCATGGTTCAAGAGATTGAGCCCTACATTGGGCTCTGCACGGACAGCATGGAGCCTGCTTGGGATTCTCACTCTCCCTCTCTCTCTCAAAATAAATAAATAAACTTTAAAAAAAAATTAAGGGAATCTGTTGCTAGTACACGTCTTACAAAAAATGTTAAAACAAGTTTTTATAGGCACCTGGGTGGCTCAATCAGTTAAGCGTCTGACTTTGGCTCAACTCATGATTTCATGGCTCATGAGTTCGAACCCAACATTGGGCTCTGTGTTGACAGCTCAGAGCCTGGAGCCTGTTTCAGATTCTGTCGCCCTCTCTGCCCCTCCCTCATTTGCACTCTCTGTCTCTGTCTCTCTCTCTCTCTCTCTCTCTCTCTCAAATGTAAAACATAAACATTAAAAAAAAAAAAAAGTTCCAGAGAGAAGAAAAATATACATCAGAAACTCAGATCCACAAAAAGGAGCAAAGAAGGAATAAGTAAAAAAAAAAAAAAAAAAAAGTATTTTTCTCATTCTTAATTAGTAACAGCTAGCTCAAAATAATAGCAACAATGTATTTAGTTATGTACCCTTCCGGTATATATCCAGTGAGTCAGTATACCAGTATGTATATATACTCACATATGCTTATACATGTGAAATGAATGACAGTAACAATACAAGGTACGAGAGGGAAGAATTAGGATTATTTTGTTATTATAAGGTACTCATACTATACTTCACTCACACCCTGAAGTGGTATACTGTTAATTGAAAATGGGGTGGCTGGGGCACCTGGGTGGCTCACTCAGTTAAGTGTCCAACTTTTGATTTTGGCTCAGGTCATGATCTCAACAGTGTGTGAGATCAAGCCCTGCTCAGCCTCCGTGCTCACAGCATGGAGTCTGCTTAGGATTCTCTCTCGCCCTCTCTCTCTGCCCCTCCTTCACTTGCATGCATGCATATGCGTGCGTGCGCACACACACACTCTCTCTCTCTCTCTCTCAAAATAAATAAACTTAAAAAAAAAGAAATAGATAATTCTATCTTAGTTGTTGGAGACTTCAACACTCCCTATCAGAAATGGAGAGATCTAGCAGGCAGCAAACCAACAAGGGCATAGTTGAACTCAACATACCATCCATCACCTAAACATAATCAAATCTATAGACTTGTTCATTCAAAAACAGAATACACATTTTTCTCAAGCTCAGATGGAACATTCACCAAGGTAGACCACAGTCTAGACCATAAGATACACCTTAACAAATTAAATAGAAACCATTTTTTAAAAAAGAAGAAAAAAATCATACATTTGCTCTCAGAACACAATGGAATTAAACTAGAAATCAGTAAGAGAAAGATACCTGGAAAATCCCAAAATACATAAAGGTTAAACACACTTCTAAATAACACATAGGTCAAAGAAGAAATCTCGAGAACATAAAAATATTTTTTACTAAATGAAAATGAAAACACCACCTAACAAAATGTGTGGGATGCAGGGAAAGCAGTGCTTAGAGGGAAATTTATAACAGTGAATGCACTTATTAGGAAAGAAGGTAAAAAATTCAATCATTTAAGTTTTCAACTCAAGAAACTAGAAAAAGAGCAAATTATTCTAAAGTAAGCAAAGGAAAAGAAATAATAAAAGTTGAGCAGATCAATAAAATTAAAAACTGGAAATCACCAGAGGAGAAAAATAAATCAACAAAACCAAAGCCAGTTCTTTCAAAAGACCAATAAAATCAAGAGCAAAGTTAACTAAGAAAAAAAATTATCAATATCAGAAATGAAAGACGGATCTCACTACAGATCCTATGGACATTAAAAAGATAATAAAGGAATAATATGAAAAATTCTATGTCCACATATGTGTAACCTAGATGAAATGGACAATTCCTTGAAAGACACAATTGCTAAACTTACAATCTGAATTAGAAATAGATAATCTGAATATTAAAGAATTTCAATCAATAATAATCTTCCAAAGCAGAAAGCACAATGCTGACATGCATGTTCACTGATGTATTCTACCAAACATTTAAGAAGGAAATTGAACCAATTCTCTACAATCTCTTTTAGAGGACAGAAGCAGAGGGGCGCCTGGGTGGCACAGTTGGTTCAGTGTTTGACTCTTGATCTAGGTTCAAGTCATGATCTCACAATTCGTGAGTTCAAGCCCCAGATAGGGTTCTGCACTGATGGGAGTGGAGCCTGCTTGGTATTCTGTGTGTCCTTCTCTCTGCCCCTCCTCCCTTGTACGTGCTCTTTCTCTCAAAATAAATAGATAAAACTTAAAAATAGAGGATAAAAGCAGAGAGAATTCTACCCACCTCATTCTACGAGGTCAGCATTACCCTAACACCAAAACCAAAGACATAATAAAACAGAAAAAAATACATACCAGTATCTCTCATGAGCAGATGCAAAACCCACAACAAAATATTAGTAAATTGAAACCAACAATGTATAAGAAGTATTATACACCACAACTAAGTGGGGTATAGCTCAGGTATGCAAGACTAGTTCAACAATTAAAAAACACTTAACGTAATCTACTGAAAATCATTCACTGCAATTCATCATATCAACAGACTACAAAAGCAAATTCATATGATCCTATCAACAAATGCAGAATATGCATTTGACTAAATATAACACATTCTTAATTAATGATAAAAAAAAAAGCTCTCAGTAGAGGAGAACTTTCTCAAATTGATAGAGTATCTACAAAAAAACCTGCAGCTAATGTCATACTTAAATGGTGAGAAATGCCAAGCTTTCCCACCAAGGTCAGGTACAGGCAAGGATGTCCTCTTTTACCAATCATTTTCAACATTATGCTGGAAGTTCTAGCTAATGCAATAAAACAAGAAAGGGAAATAAATGGAATACAGATTCAGAAGAGAAAAATAAAACTATTTGTTTGAGAGTTTCAAGGTTGGGGGAACCTGGATGGCTCAATCAGTTAACCCATTTTGGCTCAGGTCACAATCTCACCATTCATGGGTTTGAGCCCTGCATCGGGCTGAGTGCTGATGGTGTGGAGCCTGCTTGGGATTCTCTCTCCCTCTCTCTCTCTCTCTCTCTCTGCCCCTCCCCTGCTCATGCATGTGCTTGCTCGCGCACTCTCTCTCTCTCTCTCTCTCTCAGAATAAATAAATAAACTTCGAAGGGAAAATTCCATAGAAAAAAAGAAAAGAAAAAAGAGTTTCCAGGTTGGTGAACACATCGATGTGCTGGGAAAGTGGCACATTTTGAAAGGACATGGAAGCTTCCTGCCATTTCCCCATGCCTTGCCGTATGCATCATTTCCTCTAGCTGTTCTAAGTTATATCCTTTTATAATAAACTATAATCTATTAAGTAAAAAAAAAAAATACTATTTGCTCACAGATGACATGATAGTCAATGTGGAAAATTCTAAAGAATGAACATAAAAACTCCTGGAACTAATAAGTGATTATAGCAAGGTTGTAGGATACGAGATTAATATATAAAAGTCAATTTCTTCCCTATAAGCCAGCAATAAACAAATGAAATTTGAAGTTAAAAATATAATATCATTTACATTAGTACCCATACAATGAAATACTTAGGTTTAAATCTAACAAAATAAAATTAATCAATCGAACAAAATATTTCTAAGAACTATATGAAATACACTACAGAACTCTGATGAACAAAATCAAAGAACTAAATAATTTTTGTATGTTAAGTAGGCTCCACACCCAATATAGGGCTCAAACTCACAACCCTGAAATCAAGAGTCATATGCTCTATCAACTGAGCCAGCCAGGCACCTCTCAAAGAACTAAATAAATGGAGAGATAGTCCATGAAAGACTCAATATTGTCAAAATGTCAGTTCTTTCCAACTTAATCCATAAATTCAATGCAATCTCAATCAAAATCCCAGCAAGTTAGGGAAGCCTGGGTGGCTCAGTCAGTTAAGTGTCTGACTCTTGATTTCGGCTCAGGTTGTAATCTCATGGTTCAAGGGTTAGAGCCCTAGTCAGGCTCTGTGCTGACAGCACAAAGCCTGCTTGGGATTCTCTCTCACTCTCTCTCTCTCTCTCTCTCTCTCTCTCTCTCTCTCTCTCTCTCGGGACTCTCTCTCTCTCTCTCTCTCTCTCTCTCTCTCCTCTCTCTGCCCCTACCCCCACCTCCCTCCAAAATAAATAACTTTTTTTTTTAAATCCCAGAATGCCTGGGTGATTCAGACAGTTAAGCATCTGATTCTTGATTTCAGCTCAGGTCATCATCTCACGCTTTGTGGGTTTGAGCCCCATATTGGGCTTCGCATCAACAGTGTGGAGCCTGTTTGGGATTCTCTCTCTCCCAAAAATAAAGAAACTTAAAGAAAATGTTTAAAAAAATATATCCCAGTTGGAGGACTGACTGCCCAATGTCCAGACTTACTTAAAAATTTTTTTAATGTTTATGCATTTTTGAGAGACAGGGACAGACAGAGCACAAGTGGAGGAGGGGCAGAGAGAAAGGGACACGCAGAATTCAAAACAGGCTCCAGGGTCTGAGCTGTCAGCATAGAGCCTGACGCAGGGCTTGAACTCACAAACCATGAGATCATGACCTGAGCTGAAGTCAGACACTTAACCAACTGAGCTACCCAGTCACCCCAAGACTTACTTTAAAGCTATAATTGCCTTTAAAGGCAGTGTGGTATTGATGAAGAATATATATATATCAATGGAACAGAATAGGGAGTCAACTGATCTTAGACAAAGGAGCAAAGGCAAGATAATGGAGCAAAAATAGTCTTTTCAACAAATGTGCTAGAACAAATGGACAACCACATGCAAAATAACGAATTTACGCACAGCCTTTCCACCATTCACAAAATTAACTCAAAATGGATCACAAATCCAATGTAAAACGCAGACCTATAAAACTTGTAGAAGACAACAGGAGAAAATCTAGCTGACCCTGGGAATGGCAATGGTTTTTTAGATACAACACCAAAGACACAATCCATGAAAGAAAAAATTATAAAATAAACTTCATTAAAATTAAAAACTTCTGCTCTGCAAAAGACATCATCAAGAGAATTAGAAGACAAGCCACAGACTAGGAGAAAATATCTGCAAAAGACACATCTGATAAAGGACTGTTATCCAAAATATGTAAAGAACTCTCGAACTCATCAATAAAAACAAACAACTCTAAAAAATGGGCCAAAGACCTTAACAGATACCTAACCAAATTAATAAATAGCAATAAGCATATGAAAAGATGCTCTACATCATGTCATCAGGGAAATACAAATGAAAACAACAATGAGATACTAATACACACCTATTAGAATGGTCAAAATCCAGAACACTGATACCACCAAATGCTTGTGAGAATGTGGAACAACAGGTTTAAGATTACAGTCTGATCTATTACTTATTTTACTATGGTAACAATTTTTTCAAATTATAAATAAGTCAACAATATATCATGTTATAGTCACTATAAACCAAATCTTTTACCTTTTGGATTCAGGAGGGTGTCTCTTCTTTATTATTTCACGGAGCCTTGCAGCTGACTACAAAATACACAAAACACACATATAAAGATACTACCTTATAAAATATTAAGTATGCTGCTTTATTGACACTAAACTAAGATCTATACAGGAAATAAGGTTTCTTAAGATATGATACCTGCTCTTGGTAAGACATGAGACAAATTAATAATAAGACATGAGACTATTAATAACAAAGCCAAGTAAATAATAGTCTAAAGTACTGACATTCTGATACCTTAGACCAGGTTGCTAATGAGTTTACATGATTAAACATTAAACATTTAACCAAATATACTACTGTAAATTAAAAGGTTTAACTTCTACTATAGGCAATCCTACTTTGATATTTTCCAAAAAAGTGATATTACACTTCTATAAATCAAAACTTAATTTCTGTTAACTAAAGTCAAAATCAGAGATACTTTATCTAAATTTCTAATTATTTTTCAACTTTTAATGGCTTAACAATTTAGTCCCTTATTTTTAAGTCATCCTCACTTCCCTCAAGATACAAACACATACTAAATATTTGGGAATGTGTAATCAGAGAATTCAAATAATAATTTAATACAGCTAAGAGCTTGGTGTCTTTTGGAGGAAAATGTCACACACCCTTCACACCCTTCTAAAGAGCTATTCTCCAGGCACCTGGGTGGCTCAGTAGGTTAAGCATCCAATTTCGGCTCAGATCATGATCTCATGGTTCGTGGGTTCGAGCCCCGCATTGGGCTCTGCACTAAGAGCTCAGAGCCTGGAGCCTGCTTCAGATTCTGTCTCCCTCTCTCTCTGCCCCTCCCCCGCTTGCACTCTGTGTCTCTCGATAAATAAATAAATGTTTAAAAAATTCTTAAAAAAATAATAATAAAGAGCTATTCTCTCACACACCAGTTTTACCCCCCAGTGTGAAGACACAATGTAAATTATACATTTACTTATGATGATTATAAAACATTAGCATATATCTGCCCATTTTTCCTTAAAGCTTATTATATACAGGGGGGCCTGGGTAGCTCAGTTGGTTAAGTGCTCGGCTCTTGATTGCAGCTCAGATCATGATGTCACCATTCATGGAATCAAGCCCCCTGTTGGGCTCTGTGGGATTCTCTCTCCGCCCCTCCACTATTTGCGCTCTCTCTCAAAATAAATTAAAAAAACTTTAAAAAAAAAAACTTACTATACAAAGCATATTTCCACTATACTTAAAGATTTTAAACAAAGAAAAAGCCTGTCCTTTCACTCCCGTACCACACATCCCTCAACTCATTCCTCCTACTTCTCCCTTATCCTTTAGGTAAAGGAACCACTCAGAACACACCATTCCTATGAATCCGAGACAACCATTCATAAGACAACATTATTTTGTGTACCAACAAAAGTGGAGGGGGGGAGCTGCCAGTAATAGTTTCCAGATGCCAATTTCAAAATATTAAAAATTTTTTAAAAAGTCTTCCAATCAATAAAATATGGTAACCTCTTCCTATTAAGTGCAAAACTTACTCCTAATTTTACCCTCCTTTATCTGACACTATGAAACCTGATACTACCAGTATTTTATTGACCTACTGGCAAGAGGAATGGAATCTTGCTTTTAATTAGAAATTCTAGGGGCACCTGGGTGGCTCAGTCGGTTAAGCATCTAACTTTGGCTCAGGTCATCATCTCATGGTTCATGGGTTTGAGCTCCACGTCGTCTGGCCCTGTGCTAACAGCTTGAAGCCTGAAGCCTGCTTCAGATTCTGTGTCTCCCTCTCTGTCTGCTCCTCCCCTGCTCACATTCACTCTCTCAAAAATAAAATAAAACATTAAAAAAATTTTTAAATCAAAAAAGAAATTCCACACAAACCGCAGACAACTGAAGTGAAGCAAAAAAGTTTGCATTTTCTGATATGTTCTTCAGTCTCTTCCTTTCATACGGTGACAATCCTGAAAATTCATCCTATGGAATTACACGAAAAAAAGTCTGTTACTTTGGATGATCCATAGCAAAAGCACCTGACAAAACTAGGTGTTGAATTCTCAAATGTACACTTTCCTTCAAATTATACCTGCTCTATTCATTCCATGCTGTCTTACCAAATGGCACATAATCTTTGACGCACTGGATACTGAATGTAAGAGTATGAATTTGGTATGGCTTCTCAATTACATAAAAAGTGATATATCAAAAGTCAAGTAGTATAACTTAATAGCAAATTGTTTCCTACTGGTCATTAATTGTACTACTGCTCAAAGTTAACTTTTTATTAAACAAAACAAGAAAACACTCAGTAACAGAAAATTTTAAATTCACTGAAAGGGTTAAAGAAATTTATAAAAAAAGAAAAACAACAAATGAGATAAACACATGGGAAGAAAAGACAATAAAAAATCAAGCTTGGAGAGCTGATTTCCAACTAATAGTTATAGGGGTAAAAAAGAGGAGCAGAAAAAATGATGGAGAAAATTATTAGAGAAATAATATAAGAAAGTTTCTCAAAACTAAAGACATGAGTTTCCAAATTAAAAGGACCCAATGAGAATGCAGCATAACAAATGAAAAAAGATCAAAGCCTATACACATTATTACAAAATTTCTTAACACTTGAGATAAGTGAGATTTTTAAACGTTTGAAAAAAGATCACACAAGAATGAGAATGACACTAACTTCCCAATATCGAGGGGAGCTGGAAGATAATGGGAAAGGAAAATGTGTTTAAAATTTTATAGAAAAATTCTTTTCAACTTACAATTCTAAATCCAATTAATCAATCAAATGTACAGTATGAAGACTTTTTAAAAACATGTAAACTACCTCCTATACACCTTTTCTCAGGAAGCTACTATAAGCAGCATTTCACCAAAATAGAAGAATAAACTAAAACAAAACAAAACAAAAAAACCCAAGATAGGATCCAGGGTGCAGAAGTTCCAGTAGAGGAGAGATAAAGGAAATTCAAAGGAAAATGGTAAAAGAAAGGCTAAAAAAGGGTTAAAGTGTCCAGAATGAAATAGGAAGATGGAGGACCCCAGGAAATGTTTCATGGGGAAAAAAAAAAAATATATATATATATATATACACACACACACATACACACACACACACACACACACACGAAGCCATTAGAATTCTTTGTTACAACTCTGGTAGAGCTTGGGCTGTACCTAATAAGGATATGAGAAGGGAAAGGAGTGGGTAGGCACATATGCATAAGGCGTAGCGTGAATGAATAAGTCTTCACCTTCCATGTTAAGTCAATGGTAACATGGAGGAAATAAAAACTAAAATGGCTGAAAGTGCAATTTGTCTATCGGGCAGCAGCAATCACAGAGAAGTATGTGGCAGAAAACTGCTGGGTATTTTGTTTCTGAGTATTTGTGTGTGTACATATGGAATTACCTTTGTGTGTGTGTATATATACATATATGTATATATGTGTGGAATTATAAGACTTAAATGTAGATGTACATGTATTACTTTAACCAAAATAAAAAATTTTCTTCACACACACAAAATAACAGCGGCAACAAAGATAAAAAGTTATGTTGTCACCGTCTTCACAACTGCTTTCAGAGAAAAACATCACCATTATCAGCATCAAGGGCTTTCTAAGATTCTATTTCAAAATGCTACAAACTGAAATCAAAGGAAAGTATTTAAATGGTTCTACTTACCACAGAAGAAAATTTATTGAGACAAACGATCAGTTTTCTTAAGTCGTATGTGTAATTCAAACTATTCTTACCCATTACCCATCTCTCAAAAACTTGCAACATGTAAGAGGAAGGCCAATCAAAAAACATCAGAAAAAGGGGGCTCTCAAAGTAAACATATTACAGGAAAGAGAAATTAAAAAAAAAAAAACTCCACTATATTCAGAAACACTTAAGTTACTGTATCCTGGGGCACCTGGGTGGCATCCAACTCTTGGTTTCAGCTCAAGTCATGATCTCAGTTTGTGGGCTCAAGCCCCACACCACTGCACCAGGCTGTGCAATGACAATGCCAGAGCCTGCCTGAGATTCTCTCTCTCCCTCTCTCTCTGCTCCTCCCTGCTCACTCGCTCTCTCTCAAAATAAATAAACATTAAAAAAAAAGTTATTGTATCCATAAAACAAAGGACGCTATGTTTTAAAAAAAATCAAAGAAGTTAGGTGCCTGGGTGCCTCAGTCAGTTAAGTGTCCAACTTTGTCTCAGGTCATTATTTCATGTTTCATGAGTTAGAGCCCCACATTGGGCTCCACGTTGGCAGTGCTGGGCCTGCTTGGGATTCTCCCTCTCTCCTCTCTCTCTCTGCCCCTCCCCCACTAGCATGCACTCCCTCTCTCTCTCAAAATAAACAAATAAACTTCAAAAAAATCAGGGGTGCCTGAGTGGCTCAGTCAATTAAGCGACCAACTCTTGGTTTCAGCTCAGGTCACAATCTCAGGGTTCACGAGTTTGAGCCCCACTTTGGCCTCCATGCTGGCAGTGTGGAGTCTGTTTGGGATTCTCTCTCTCTCTCCCTCTCTCTCTGCCCCTTCCCTACTCACGTTCTCTCTCTCAAAATAAATAAATAAACTTTAAAAAATTTTAAAAAACAATCAAATAACTTGAATTAAAAGCTGTGGCACCTAGGTGGCTCACTTGGCTAAGTGTCTGACTTCAGTTCAGATCATGGTCTAAGTGGTTCCTGAGTTCTAGCCCACACAGGGCTCCACACTGGCAGTGCAGAGCCTGCTTGGGATTCTCGCTCTCTTCTCTCTCTGCCCCTGCTCTGCTCATAGTTTCTCTCTTTCTCAAAATAAACTTTAAAAAAAATGCTTGATGCCAAAAACTCAAACACTGTAGGAACCTATTTATGTACCATTCTCAAAATGACAAAACGTAGAGGTGAAGAACAAATTAGCAGTTGCCCGGGGCAAAGGAGGGTGAGAGGGTGAACTATAGGCATAACTATAAAGAAATAGTCTGAGGAAAAAAAACAAAAACAAAAACAAATAGCCTGGGGCACCTGACTTGCTCAGTTTGTAGAACAAGCAACTCTTGACCTCAGGGTTATGAGTTCATGCCCTCCATTGAGCCTGGACCCTACTCAAAATAAATAATTTAAAAAATAGCCTAACGGAGATTTTTGTGGAAATGGAATAGTTCTATATCTTGATTGTGGTGATAGTTGTATTAACAACACATGATAAAATGATACAGAATTATACACATGCCTTGTATCAAGGTGAATTTCCTAGTTTTGATATTGTAATATAGTTATATAAGATGTACACATTGGGAAAAACTGGGTGAAGGGTACATAATACCTCTCCATATTATTTCTGCAAATTGCTATAAATCTATAATCACTTGGAGATAAAAGTTTTTTGAAAATAGATGTTTCTCACAGTTAACATCATACTTAATGGTGAAAGACAAAGCTTTTCCTCTAAAGCTCAGAAATAAGAAAATGTCTGCTCTTGCTACTTCTATTCAACACTGCTGGAGATTCTAGGACAATTAGGACAGGACAATTGGGAAAAAATAATAATAAAAGACATCCAGATTGAAAAGGAAAAAATAAAGCCATCTTTATTGCCAAAACATGACCTTATGTATAGAAAATGCTTTAAGAATTCACACAAGGACAATGGGGAGGGGAAGGAGGAAAAAGAGTTAGGGAGAGGGAGGGAGAAAAAACACGAGAGACTCTTGAATCCTGAAAACAAACTGAGGGGGGAAGGGGAAGGGGAAAAAGTAAAGCGGGGTGATGGTCTTGGTGGAGGTCACTTGTG
>CM053560.1:82007113-82114605 GCA_028646485.1 Cryptoprocta ferox | reverse complement strand
CCAGGCCTAGTATGGTATCTTCATCACTGTCTAGATCCTGAATGCTTTCCATATCCACACTGGGAATCACTGTATCTGAAGTGCTCTTGTGTTGTTGCTTGTTACTTTCAGTATAAACATCTAAGGATGATTTTTGGAGGGTGGGTTCTGTCTTGAAGGATGTGGCTTCCATCTTTGGAGTTAAAATTCTCCTGCAAGTGTTCCTTATTTCAGTCTTCTTACATTTCTTACATGCAACTTCACTGTTAGAATTCTTATTCAATAGGGATTTGGGGCGCTTAATTTGGTTGTAATTACTGAGTGAAAAGGGAACAAGATACACCTTAGGTGTTTTTCCTAAAACTGTAGTCTGTACTGGTCTCAGAGACACACAAGTGATGTTTTGGTTTTCTTTATATTCATTCACCTATTCAGGTCAATAAAAGAAAGCAGAGCATCAGAACCCCAGATCCTATGCCTCTTCTTACAGATCTGTGTAAATAAATCTAATTCTTAATTCATAACGAAAACATAAATCAAAACTGTTAGCTTGTAAGGAAACGTTTTTCCCTATCAGAATCTAAACACCCAATTCATTGGCCTGAATTTAATTATTATACTGGGCGCATTTCTTACCCATGAATCTGCAGACCAATAATAATATAATGACTACATTTGTAACTGACGAGACTTCTGTATCAGTTTCTGGTGACTGGAATTGTTTCCAGAGTGGGAAGCCGGCAATAACTGCTTCAAGAGCAAGTGCAGGGGCCTGATCCCACCCTGTCCCTATTTTGGGGGTTATTGATTAAGAACCTTCCTCAACACTGAGAGTCTAGTTTCCAAAGAGGAAAATCAAGGCAAGAATCCCCAATTATCTTCTGAAGGAACCCCCCCCCCCCCCGCGAAAAACCCGTTAGTTGAGAGATGCCCCACGGAGCAGGAAATAGTTCTGGAGCGCGGACGTGGAAGGTGCCAAGTCCTCGTGTCCTCCCGGGCCTGTGCCCGGCAACCCCTCACGAACACTGAGGCAGGAGCACAGCCGAGAACGACAGCTGTTTCTCACCTTCACCTGGAGTCGCTGTCTGAAGCCCGCCTTCTCCTCGCTGGCTGAGCGAGACCCCATCTTTTCTCCGCTCAGCAGCGGGCGTCTTCCCGCCAAGATCTCGGCGGGAGGTGCTGGGAGGGGGCAGGGGAGGAGCAGCGGGGCGGGGACGGGCCCTGGCGGTGGCGCAGACCGGCTCTGACGCCAGCTGGCGGGTGGAGGGGCCTGGGCACGCAGGCATTACGGTGGTCTCTATATGCGTCAAGCTCACCAGCCACAACCAAAATTCAAATTCTTTGGGGATGCGACTGGACCGAATCCACATTTTTACCTTGGATCCCGGTAGTTTTGATGATGCTGATGCCAGTATCTCGCTTTGAAAAACAATGATGCTTTTGCTGAGGAAAAACCACCTTGACTGGCAATGGGAGCCTGGAAAAGATTCAGACGCACTTAGATGCCATATGGATAGAGAGCCGAGAAAGATCGAAATTGTGTACCCTTTACCTGGGCTCCCTCGTTCCTTATAACGCCATCACCAGAAAATTATGCCCTATGGCTACCATACTATCTTCTTCCTAAGAAGGGAAGTATTTTGATTTTTTTTCAAGAGTTGATAAATTATTTAAGTTTTACCTCATCATCTGCCCACCAGTTAACTAAGATCCTAATATTGACCTTATAAAGCCCAAAGGCTGGGGAAAGGTTGTGAAATCATTTTTGTATCACAAAGTAACATAAGTAAGACTTTAGTGCCCTGTAATTTTTAGTCACGGCCATATTAACTTTTTTTTTCCCTTTGGGTTGCCATGCGCCAAAAGAATTGTTTTCCCATCAGATTTACTGTCTGGACAGCAGTTTTGGAGCTGTTAAATTCAAAATATAAATTTCTATGTACTCTATTTTTAAGATCCTTACCTAGCCCAAAACTACTTCCCTGGTTGGTTACCTGGGCCCTCCACTGTTCCTGGCTCAAGATTTGCCCAATTTTATTTCCTCTCCCAGCCTGGAACCAATGTTGTAACACAGGTGAAATAATTTGAGAACTAATCCTATTAACAGTAACTTTAGGGCCCTCCATTCCTGCCAAACTTTCACCACCACTCCTTGACTCAAAAATTACTAATAAACTTTTCATAGTTCATAGTTTCATAGTGTTTGATATATACCAACCTATCTCTGAACTTCAAGACTTTGTTCATGCTGTCCCATCTCTCCCTACCACAGCACTTATAAAATCCTTTCTAGGGTGAAATGTATTCTGACTTACAATCGGCCAATATTTTTTACAAACCCAGCTAGTAAACTGTGATTGCTTCTGTTACGATTCTGCACTAGAAAAATTCTCTAATAAAATTTAAACCTTTAGACAACATTCCATATTCCTTAGGGAGCTAAGCACGGTAAACACATCAAGTACCTAATAATTACTTATGGACTTAAATACACTGTCTAGCCAGGAATGTTTTACCAGAGGGTCTTGAGAAATTGAAAACACTGGAAAGCCTTAAAGTACACTGTTCTGACCTCAGACATCGCTCCAGGACCCTTGGGGATTTTTTTTAATAGCAATAGCCTAAATCACCACTACCTGCACTCGCATGACCAAAACCTATCCTACCACATCCCACTTAGCTTCATCAACTGAACTAATCAGGTGCTATTAGCGGGACTTCTATTCTCCGTAAACTCCAATTCTGAGTTTTCAACAGTCTGGACAAACCGCCCTTCACTATCTGCTCAACTTCTTATTCATCACTACCTCACTTTCTTCAGCTTCAAACCAACCTAACAAGAGTGATCCCTTAATTCGGACCTTCCGCGCCACAGGAGTTTAACAGCAAATCCCGACAGGAAGCAATTTCCCGCCAGAAGTTCCGTCGAAACACTGCGAGACTGAGGACGCTAAAGAAACCTGTGAACATGCGCAGTAACAGACTCGACCTTCTAGTGGTAGACGCCCACAATCCCACAATCCTCTGGTCGCGTATTTCCGGTTTTTCTAATTCAGCCGTAAGTGGCGTTTCTGTCTGTCGCACAGCCGTGTCCCGCGCCTCCAGGAAAAGAGGGCTTTTCTGTTTGTTGACATTGTCGTCGTTTACTGTTTGGAATCACTGAAGTTTCGGGAGTCACCGCCACTGCCATCAACATGTCGGTCCCAAGCGCACTCATGAAACAACCGCCCATTCAGTCTACGGCTGGGGCCGTCCCGGTTCGCAATGAGAAAGGTACTGTGTTGAGCTGTTTTCCAGTCGGATCTTACCTCCCCCTTCTTCAGCATACTCCAAACCTACTAAGACAGACCACCACAACCCCACCAACCGTTAAGATTTCCCTGCCCCGTGTTTCTTCGACTTTTCTCCTCCAACTCGCCCCTGATCGCGTTGCTCATCTTGTTCCTGTTGCCTGTCTTTTGCCCTCACACTAATATACATAGTGAATGCCTGCTTTTGCACAGCATCGTGCGGGATACAGCCCCTATTTTGTTAAATATAGCAGCCTGTTTATGCTACTTTTAGAACTGTTAACGTTATTTTATGTGTCTGCCTCCCTCTACTGTATCACAAGCTCATAACGTCTTTGAGACAGGAACCAGGTCTTTTTATACTTTTTATTCCTTTCACCCAAAGCAGTGACTGTATTAAATTGAATACAGGCTTGTATAAGGCAATACCCTTAACCTTAAGAAATTCATATTGTAGATGCGAGATGTGTAAAAAGAGGTACATTCTAAACAGTGTGCAGTCTTTCACAACTGTGATTCCTGTCACACAGGTGCTATAAACCAAATGATGTGGGAGGGCAGAGAAGGAATAATCTCTTCAAATTGGTGTAATCAAGGAAAGCTTCTTGAAGAAGTTGATCTTTCAAGGTTGGATAAGATTCCAGGGCAGATAGAAGAAGCAACAGTATACCTGTTTGGGAGTTAAACTAAAGAGTCTATTTTTTTTTTCAAGAAGGATTTTGGAAAATAGTATCAGCTCTTTCTTTCTTGTTTTTTAAATAAACCGTACCTATCCTTGTTTAACTCGGATATTTTATTAAATTTTTTTCATTCAACGTGGCTTTTGAGAAGTATCCTTTGATACCTACAGATCTAATTCATTTTAACTACTTATGAATTCCATTGTATAATTAGGTCAGTTTATTCCCTACTGAGTAGTTGTTTTTTCTCCTGTTACAAACAGTGCTTTAGTTGTCACTTTTATTTTAATTGTAATTTTTTAAGTAATCTCTTGCACAATGTGGGCCTCAAACTTAAGACTCCAAGATCAAGTCTCCTACTTCACTGACTGAGCTGGCTAGGCATCCCCTGTAGGTGTTCTTCTTAAATGTGTCTCTTTAGTGCACTCTAAGAATTTCTCTGGGGTAGACTCCTAGAAGTTCATCATCAATATAACTTGCTATTTCCTTTCTTTTTAAGTTGATTTATGTATTTTGAAATGGGGGAAGGGGGCCGGAGAATCCCAAGCAGGCTCCGTGCTGTCAACGTAGAGCTTTGCATGGGGCTGGAACTCACAAACTGTCAGATCATGTCCTGAGCCAAAGTCAAGAGTTGGACACAACCAACTGAGCCACCCAAGTGCCCCATAACCAGCCATTTCCAGTTACTCTCCACGTGGGTTGTAAGAGCATGAAGAGTTTGTATTTCCCCACATATTCATCAACGAACTTGGTTATATCAGGTTTTTTAATTTTGCCTACTCTTACGGGTATGAAATGATATCTCATTATTTTAATTTACATTGCCTTGATTACTAGTGAGACAAGGCATCTTCATACATTTATCAGTTCTCTAGGTTTACTCTTCTCTGAATTACCTGTTTCTGTCATTTACCTATTTTCTACTTGGTTTGTTTTTCTATATCCCAAATCTATCATATCTGTTTCCCATTTTGTTTTGTTTTATACTTTTCTCTTTTTTTTTAATGTTTTTATTTATTTATTTTGAGAGAGAGAGCACATACGAGCAGAGGAGGGAGAGAGAATCCCGCGATGTCAGCACAGACCCTGACATGGGGCTTAATCCCGCAAACTGAACATGAGATTGTGGCCTGAGCTGAAGTCAAAAGACGGACACTTAACTGACTGAGCCACCCAGATGCTCCTATAAATACTTTATATTGTCTAAGTGTTTGTATATACTAAATAGGATTGAATACACAACTGTGCAAGACAGGCTCTAATTTAAGGAGCTTATTATCCAGTAGGGATATAAATGTTTAAGATAAGTTTTTCACACTTGGGTCTTTATTCCATCTGGAATTTTGTGTGTGTGTGGTGTCGGAGATCTAATTTTACTGTTTACCTTATGATTAACCAATTGTCCCTACTCCATTGTTTGACTAGCCCATCCATTCTCCACTGCATTTTAATGTCGCTTCTGTAATAACACCAAGCTCTTGTATATAGGTTTGTCTGCTTTCTAATCTGCTGCATTGGTCTCTATGTATCCTCTGAGTCAATGACATAGTGTTTTAATTACTATAAGTTTAGATAAGCCTTGCAATCTGATACAAAAATCCTCCCCCACTCACCACTTTTGGGTTTTTTTCATTAAGCCTTTATTTTTTAGATCACTTTTAAGTTCACACTTCCCATATACCCTCTGCCCCCACACAGGCATAGCCTCCTCCATTATCGACATCCCACACCAAAATGATATATTTATTGCAATTGATAAATCTACATTGACACAGCATAATCACCCAAAGCCCATAGTTTACATTAAGGTTTACTCTTGGCATTGTATCTTCTGTGGGTTTAGGCCAACATTTAATGACATACATCCATTATTATGGTATCATACACAGTATTTCCACTGCCGTAAGAATCCTCTGTTCCCTGCCTCTTCATCCCTCCCCCAGCCCAACCCTTGGCAACCACTGATCTCTTTACTGTCTCCTTAGTTTTGCCTTTTCCAGAATGTCATCTATTTGGAATCATACAGTGTATATATAATTTTTTCAAATTGTTTCTTTCACATAGTAACGTGTGTAAGTTTCCCCCATGTCTTATTATGGCTTGATAGCTCATTTCCTTTTAGCATTGAATAATATTCCATTGTCTAGACATACCATAGTTTATCCATTCCCCTAGAGAGGGACATCTTGGTTCCTTCCAAGTTTTGGCAATTATGAAAAAGCTTAAATAAATATCAGTGTGCAAGTTTTTGTGTGGACATTAGTTTTCAGCACCTTTAGGTAAATACCAAGGAGTGCAATTGCTGGATCATATGGTAAGAGTATGCTTAGTTTTATAAGAAATCACCTAAGTGGCTGTGCCATTTTGCATTCACACCAGGAATGAATGAGAGTTGTTGTTGTTCTACATCGTTACCAGCCTTTGGTGTTATCAGAGCTCTGTAGCTTGGTTATTCTAATACATGTGCAGTGGTATCTCATTGTTTTATTTTGCATTCCCCTGATGACATATGATTTGAAGCAAATAAGCTTATTTGCCATCTGTGTATCTTCTTTGGTGAGGTGTGTTAAGGTCTTTGGCCTCACCTTGTTCTTCAGAATTCCCTTGGTTCTTTTTGACCTCCTGTTCTTCCATGTGATTTTAGAATTAGCCTGAGGACAACAGTGAATGGAATTGCATTAAAATTACAGGTCATGCATTTATTGATTAACGTGGGCACAGTTGTCATCTTCTCATCCTTAAATAAGATATATTTCTCCATTTATTTAGATCTTTTGGATCTTCCAATAAAATGGTATATTTTTCCTCCAAGAAGCATTGTACATCATTTGTTGAATTTATTCCTTGGTATCTTACAGATTAGTTTAGTATTGTAAATAGTATTTTTTTTTAGTTTATTTATTTATTTTGAGAGCGAGAGAGCACTTAAGTGTGCCCACAAGTGGGGAAGAGGCAGAGAGAGAATCCCAAGCAGACGCCACGCTGTCAGCACAGAGCCTGACTTGGGGCTCAGTTTCACAAACTGTGAGATATGACCTGAGCCGAAATCAAGAGTCAGACGCTTAACTGACTGAGCCACACAGGCGCCCCTGTAAATAGTATGTTTAAACTTTAATTTCTAATTTATGTAGCTAATGTACAGGTACACTCATTTTTATCCAACATTTATTAAGCATTCTCCCTGAATTTTTAGCTTGCTTGTTTGTTAATCTTATATTTTCTATATAATCACAGTCTGCAAATTTTGAGTTTTTTTCTTTTCAATCCTTACCTTAATCTCTTTTTCTTATTACCCTAATTAGAACCGTAACAAAAATGCTGACTAGAAGGTGTGATATGGACAATGTAAGGATGCCCACTGTTTTTTTTTTTTAATTTTTTTTTAACATTTATGTATTTTTGAGAGACAGAGACAGTGTGATCAGGGGAGGGGCAGAGAAAGAGAGAGGGAGACACAGAATCTGAAGCAGACTCCAGGCTCTGAGCTGTCAGCACAGAGCCGACGAGGGGCTCGAACCCACGAACTGTGAGATCATGACCTGAGCCAAAGTCGGTCGCTTAACCGACTGAGCCACCCAGGCGCCCCTGCCCACTGTTTTTTAAAGGAATGCTTCTAATTTATCATTAAGCATAATATATGTTGTTAAAATTATGTAATTTAAAATATATAAGCTTTAAGTAGTATGTTACGGGGCACCTGGGTGGCTCAATCAGTTAAGTGTCTGATATTGGCTCAGGTCATGATCTCACAGTTCCTGAGTTTGGGCCCCACATCAGGCTCTCTGCTGTCACCACAGAGCTCGCTTTGAATCCTCTGCCCCTCTCTCTCTCCACCCCTCCCCCACTTGCACATACTCTTTCTCCCTCTCTCTCAAAAATAAATAAAAAATAAACATTAAAAAAAATAAAGTGGGTTGCCTGGGTGGCTCAGTCAGTTAAGTGTCTGACTTCAGCTCAGGTCATGCTCTCACTGCTCCTGAGTTCGAGCCCCACATTGGGTTCTGTGCTGACAGCTCAGAGCCTGGAGCCTACTTTGGATTCTGTGTCTCCCTCTCTCTCTCTCTCTCTCTCTGTCCTTCCCCCACTCATGCTTGCTTGCGCACGTGCACAGGCGCTCTCTCTCTCTCTCTCTCTGAAAAATAAAACAAACATTACAAAAAATAAAAATAAAAAAGAAGAAAACACCATTAGGTGAATAGATGGTTGGATAGTGGTTCTCTTCTCTTGCTTCACTTATTTACCAGGAATACAGGGCTCTATCTGCAAAGGCAGAAGTTGAAGGACATTGGGAAAGAGGCTACTGAAACATAATAAGTTATCTTTATCACCCAGGTGAGATTTCGATGGAGAAAGTGAAGGTAAAACGTTATGTGTCGGGAAAAAGGCCAGACTATGCCCCTATGGAGTCCTCAGATGAGGAGGATGAAGAATTTCAGTTCATCAAGAAAGCCAAAGAACAAGAAGCCGAGCCTGAGGAACAGGAGGAGGATTCATCCAGCGACCCTCGACTGCGGCGTTTGCAGAACCGTATTAGTGAAGATGTGGAAGAGAGGTAATGACTAGGCTTATGTTTCCCTGGACCTATACCCCTACAGGTTACTTAATAAGAACAACAACAATAATAGCTAATACTTGAACAGTACTTACTATGTCCCCAGCACTGTTCAAGTAAATTTCCTAATGTAATCTACCCAATAACCTTATAAGGTATGTACTATATCCCAATTTACAAATGAGGAGACTGAGACACAAAGGGGTTAGGAAAATAACATGACCGAAGGTATATAACCAGCAACTGGCAGCCAGTAAACACCAGGTTACCTCTGGTCCAAAGGCCCTAATTAACTCACTAAGGTAATAGAAAGCACAGACCATTGGTTGGTTTGTTGAGAGGAGTCTTAAAATTGGAGAAATTGAATTAATCCACGCACTTGTTTTATTTATTTTTTTAATTTTTTAATATGTTTTATTTTTTATATTTGAGAGAGTTAGAGACAGGGTGCAAGCAGGGGAGGGACAGAGAGATGGGGACAGAATCTGAAGCAGGCTTCAGGCTCCGAGGTGTCAGCACAGAGCCTGATGTGAGGCTCGAACTCAGGAGCAGTGAGATCATGACCTGAGCCAAAGTCGGATGCCTGACTGAATGAGCCACCCACGCGCCCCAACCACTCACTTGTTTTAAAGGGTAATGAGGGGAAATGACACTGATGAAGTCGGAAAAAAAGTCCTGATGAATAAATGGTCTCATATAGGAAAGGGAGTCTCCCAATGAAAGATGTTGTATATTGTGTGTTGACTGAGACATTACTGCAAAGTAAACCAACCGGACATGCCAAACTTTCACAGTTCATATGTCTTAGGAATTTTCTCAGAGAGCCCCCAGGCCTAAACAGTGTTATTTTATTAAGTAGTTAGATCCAAATAATTTCTAAATATTCACATTTTAACATTTAAAGTCATTTGCAAAATACATTACATGCAAAAGAGAAAACATTTTTATTCCATTTTTTTTAATATGCCTTTCAAATTGTTTTATTTTTTTTTATTTTTGAGAGAGTGAGAGAGAGCATGCGTGCACAGCTTGAGAGCATGAGCGGGGGAGGGGCGGAAAGGGAGACAGAGAATCCAAAGCAAGCTTCAGGCTCCAAGCTGTCAGCACAGAGCCCAATGCGGGGCTCCAACTCACAAACCATGAGATCATGATCTAAGCTGAAGTCAGATGATTAAACCGACTGAGCCACCCAGGTGCCCCATGTTTTTTTTATTTCATTCTTACATAACCATAATCACTTTTTAGTGGGTTTTGTGTGCCTCTTGGACACTGACAACTTCTCAAACCTTGGAATCAGATTGGCACTGTCACTCTCATTTCCCATACCATATTGATCTTTTTGGAGTACTTTTTATACAGGAGCCACCAAAAATCCAGTTTCATGAAGATACAGTGTCACTGAAAAACCTTGTGTGATCTAATGCTGAAACTGAACCACCTGGAGCTATAAAGCAATACCAGCACATCCATGTTTGTACAGTACCTCGTGATGCCTCAGCTTACATTTAATGTTTTAGGTCTAACTTAACTCTTTGCTCTGACACTTTGTTGTTTTGTTTTTGCTTTTTGTGGGTTTTTTTTTTTTGAGCAGTTTGAATTGCAAAATGCTATATCTGTATTGGTTTAATTATGGTTGGTTGGTTTTTATTTAAATTCAAGTTAGTTAACAAAGAATGTAGTATTGGTTTCAGGAGTAGAATTCAGTGATTCATCACTTACATAACACCCAGTGCTCATCCCAACACATGTCCTCCTTAATGCCCATCACCCATTTAGCCCATCCCCGACCCCTCCAGCAACCCTCAGTTTGTTCTCTGTGTTTAAGAGTCTCTTACGCTTTACCTTCCTCCCTTATTTTTCCTTCTCTTCCACTATGTTCATCTGTTGTATTTCTTAAATTCCACATATGAATGAAATCATATGATACTTGTTTTTCTTATTTCGCTTGACACAGTACACTCTAGTTCCATTGCTCTGACACTCTGAATTTTTCTTATCTGCACCTCACTTTCTCTCATGACTCCAGTTGTGTTTGTTTTTTTAAATTTTTTTATGTTTAATTTTTATTTTTTGAGAGAGAGAGACAGAGCAGGGGAGGGACAGAGGGAGAGACAGAATCTGAAGACAGGCTCCAGGTTCTGAGCTAGCTGTAAGCACAGAGCCTGACGCAGGGCTCAAACCCACAAACCGCGAGTTGACCTGAGCTGAAGTCGGACGCTCAACCGACTGAACCACCCAGGCGCCCCTGTTTTTTTAATTTTATTTTAATTCCAGTGAGTTAACATACAGTGTTCTATTAGTTTCAGCTGTACAATATAGTGATTCAGCACTTCCAAGCATCACTCTGTGCTTATCATGACAAGTGCGCTCCTTAACCCCCATCACCTATTTAACCCATATCTCCAACGTCCTTCCCTTTGCTAACCATCAGATTGTTCTCTATAATTAAGAGTCTGTTTCTTGCTTTGTATATATTTTTTTCCTTTTGCTTATTTTGTTTTTTAAATTCCACATGAGTGAAATCATATGGTATTTAAGACTTCAGTATTAATAAAATCAAACATCACATCCAGGTGCTATACAACTAAGGAATGTGGGTGGTGCTCTTTTGTTTTTGTGACATTGGTGTTACACCTGAAGATGCTGTTTTTCAGATTGGCTCGACATCGGAAAATAGTGGAACCTGAAGTGGTAGGAGAAAGTGACTCAGAAGTAGAAGGAGATGCGTGGCGCATGGAACGAGAAGACAGCAGTGAAGAAGAAGAGGAAGAAATTGATGATGAGGTATAAAAAAGGAAAATGGGAAGTTCTTTCTAGTTCCAAGAAAAGGTTGGGGTCTATTCTTTGTTGAGGTCCCAAAGGCACAAGCTTGCTGCTTTTGGCAGACCTTTGATTCAGTGTTCCCTGTTTGTTGGAAATAGAGTTGAAAGTAAAATGGTGCTGGGTCCCTGGGTGGCTCAGACTTTCAAGCATTTGACTTTGGCTCAGGTCATGATCTAACAGCTTGTGAGGTCCCACATCGGGTGAGCTCGAGTCCTGCTTTGAGTAAACCCTACTTCTCTCTCTCTCTCTGTCTCTCTCCCTCCCCCCTGTCCCTCTCTCCCCCTCTACTTCTCTCCCCCTCATGGGATTCTCTCTCTCTCTCTCTCTCTCTCTCTGCCTCACTTGCACCCTCTCTCTCTCTTCCCCTCACTCACTTTCACCCCCCCCACACACACAAAGAAAATGGTGCTACGTTGTATTTACTTGTATCAGAATTTGTTAAGCTTGATGAGGGAAAAACAAGAGCACAGGTCATTGGGCTGACTGACTTGGACATATGACTTGATAGGAAATAGAACGGCGCCGTGGCATGATGCGTCAGCGAGCACAGGAGAGAAAAAATGAAGAGATGGAAGTCATGGAGGTGGAAGATGAGGGACGTTCTGGGGAGGAGTCAGAATCAGAATCTGAGTATGAAGAGTACACAGACAGTGAAGATGAGATGGAGCCTCGCCTTAAGCCTGTCTTCATTCGAAAGTAAGTATCTCACAAACCAGGTCTGAGAATAGAAGCCTTTTTTCTATCTCATGCTTTTCTGAAATGTTAGCACCAAGTGAAAGTCTTCTACCCACTTCCCTACCTGTGCCGAATATTTGCTGAGGAATATCTTGGAGGTAGCAGAGAGCCCGAGTTGGTTGTCACAACCCTCTTTCCAATTAAAGAGCACATAATCTGCCTGTGGCCCTATAAAGCACAAAATTAAACTTGAAGAGCAAATTCCTGTTCCTTTCCTAATGACAAGAAATCCTACTACTTACAGTCCAGCAGGTTCCTTACTCTTCAGGCAGTTCTCAAAAATGAATGGAATTGTGATGATCTAAATACCTGAGGTAACTCCCAGTTTTGGTTCTTTGCAAATAATAGAGCCAGCGATTGTTGGGCTTTCTGATTTGGATGGGACTTGAGTTAGAGGACAAAGAGCTCCACTCTATGGGCTTTGGGCAATTAACAGGACCTCTATGCTGCAGGAAGGACAGAGTAACAGTTCAAGAACGTGAGGCTGAAGCATTGAAACAAAAGGAGCTGGAACAGGAAGCAAAACGCATGGCTGAGGAGAGGCGCAAGTACACACTCAAGGTACTGGGAGTGACTGTGAGGATTGCACGCAAGGAGGAGTGTGCTTATTTTTGTCTGAGGAAAATAAAGAAGTCCAACAGTTAAATCGTTCTCCTTACCCAGATTGTAGAAGAAGAGACCAAGAAAGAACTGGAGGAGAACAAGCGGTCCCTGGCTGCCTTGGATGCTCTCAATACTGATGATGAAAATGATGAGGAAGAATATGAGGCATGGAAAGTTCGGGAGCTAAAGAGAATCAAGAGGGACAGAGAAGATCGAGAAGCGTGAGTAATAAGATGGGTGTAGAGTTTAATATCGCTAATGGGACAGGTTCCTTACTAGGTAGCTATGAAACTGAACACCTACAGTGAGTTCCATTCTAGCTTTCTTTAGGGTTCGTGCAACTGGGTGACTTTCCCGTAATTAGAATGTGGCTTATTACAGTAAAATCAGGGCAAAGAAACACTTTCTCAGTGTTTCTCTATTATAGAGTGCCAGCCAATACTCCCTGTAGTTTCCTAGTAGACACACAGAAGTTACTCACTCTTAACCGTTATCTATTCTTGCATAAAAACCCAACCCAAAATTTGGTGACTTGAAGCAATTGATTATTCCTCACAGTTTTGGAGGTTGACTAAGCAGTTTCTCTGCTGGTTTCACCTGGGCTCTCTTACGCAGTTGTATCCTGCTAGAGGACTTACTGGGCTAGAAAGTCCAAAATGGTTTCATTCATGTGTCCATTGTTAATCCTGACTATCAGCTAGAATTCCTCACTTCTTCAGTAAAGAAGCTCACTGGCTTCCTTATGTAACAGTCTGCTGGCAGTATTCCAAGAGGGTAAAGGGGGAAACTGGCAAGGTCTTTGAGGTTCACATGTCATTTCTGCAAAGGGGCAATGCATACTGTGAGGGGAAGAATTTGTGGCTTTTAAATAATCTACTACAGTCCCTGTTGTTAGAGTAGAATCATTTCTGAGCTGCATCACCCATTTTTGAAAATTACTAGGAATGAGAGGGAAATCCCAGATTGCAAAGGGAAACCATCACTAGAAAACTCTGTCCTCAGTCTGCAGTTTCTAAGGTTTTTATCCTGGGTTTCAAGGGGTTCATGTACTCTTTAAAATTGTATACAAAATTATGTGTACATTTGTATTTTTCTGGAGAAAGGGGATCTGTGACCCCTTCTCCCAGAAAGGTTAAAATCATAGCAATCTACTTAATGACAGTAACACTTGGTTTGTGACATGTAAGTATATATACGATTACTAAAGAAATACCAGTAAAATCTTAACACGGTTATGTTAAATTTGGATTTTTTAAAAGCCAAGTAGGCTTTTTAGGGAAGGGGAATTACTAACATTGCAAAATCAAGCAGTAATAGGATGTCTGAACCTTTAAAGGCTAGACTCAACTTTTGGAAGTTTGTAATAATGAAGACCACATCAACTTTTTATTTCTTGGTTCCCTGATCTGAATTCCTAACAGGCAATGGCTAGAATTAAAGAAGGTAAATAATGCTTGAAAGGAGATGAGACTGCGTTATGTTCAGATAATTGAGTTTTTCTGAAGCTGGAATGATACTAACAGTTTTGTTCTCTGTACAGTCTTGAGAAGGAGAAAGCAGAAATTGAACGAATGCGCAACCTGACTGAGGAAGAGAGGCGAGCAGAGCTTCGGGCAAATGGCAAAGTCATTACCAATAAAGCTGTGAAGGGCAAATATAAGTTCTTACAGAAGTATTATCACCGGGGTGCCTTCTTCATGGTAAGAAGTGAAAAGGGAATAGGAAGGTTGGTCTGTAGAAATAACTCCGAACCTGTGAGTTCTTTTTTCCCTCCCAATAGTAAACTGTCCTGGGATGTTACTTTCACTTGCCAACGGTCAATTTTCTCAGTTGCTCTTTGTCTCTGAAGAATATAAACCCAGTGGAAAAAAGCATTTGGCAGCAGGATTTTAGAAGTAGCAGCAACTATTCTCTTTGGCCCCTGCTCTCAGGAGGAAATGATGTAATAGAAGAATTGAGGAACTGAAATACAGAGATAGTGATCTACATAGATACGTCCTAGACTGTTTGGATCCCCACAACCAATTAGATACCACTATTCATAGCCAAGTGAGAAATTTTGCTTATGCAAAAATCAGGCTCTACAAATAGCTTTACGTTAACTCATATTTGGAAGGCAGAAATTTAATTCACTTCATTCTGAGCTGACATTCTGAGTGACTTACGCCTAACCAAAAAAATGGTGAATCAACCATTATATATAGTATCATCAAGATTTTGTTCTTCATATAAGGACCAAGGTCAGTAATAGAGCCTCTTAATCCTATAAAGTGATGAAGACATCGTCCAAATTATTTAGATTATACCAGTGATAGTTCCTTAATAGAGATATGTCAGGAAAGAGAATGGGAGAACTGATTGCATTTATTACCATAATATCATGTGGTTTGTTAAATTATTTCCTGATGCTAAAGGAGTTTGTATCAAAAAGTAGTTTCTTCAGGGGCACCTAGGTGGCTCAGTTGGTTAAGCATCTGACTTTGGCTTAGGTCATGATCTCACAGTTCATTGGTTCCAGCCCCATGTCGGGCTCTATGCTGACAGCTCAATGTCTGGAGCCTGCTTCAGATTCTCTGTGTGCATGTCTGTCTGTCTCTCTACCTCTCTTTCTCTCTGTCTCTCTCCCCCCCCCCCTCAAAAATAAACATTAAAATTTTTTTTTCAAATGCTGTGTATCAAATCCTAAATATCCCCCACTTCAGCTAAATACCTGTCTTTCACTGTAGATAACAGTAAAATTTTTAAACTTCAGTGGAGGTTTCCTTCTTCCCCTCCAAAATCAGTTTCAGTCTATTCAGCAGGAAATGTTCACTTATTATGTAGTTTTCCAGCCTATGTAGTGGTTTGTTGTTGTTTTTTTAAGTTTTATTTTTTTTATTTTTTGAGAGAGAGCAAGCAAGCATGGGAGGGGCAGAGAGAGAGGGAAAGAGAGAATCCCAAGGAGGCTCCACACTGTCAGTGCAGAGCCCAGTGCAGGGCCCAAACTCATGACCGTGAGATCATAATTTGAGCTGAAATCAAGAGTCAGACACTTATCTGACTGAGCCACCCAGCTGCCCCCGCCCATGTAAATTTCTAGGTTGGAGTCCATGGAGATTATGGACTACTTCTTGTACTGCTTCAAAATCATGAAGTATCATTACTTACTCATTTCAGCAACTTTAATAATCAGGCTTCTTAGAGAAGCAGTGCATTGCTGACTAAGCACATAAGGAAAGGGTTACCTGAAAGTCTTTTGGTGCACATATTCAATAAACTCTTCTCATCTGGATGAGGAGAGTGAAGTTAAAATATCTTCTGAGATTAAATGAGAGACTCTCCACCTCTAACAAGGAGAAAAGTAGATCTCACAAAAACTGTCTTATCTTTAAAGCCTTTCTAGAGCAGAAGAGAAAAGAATACTCCAAAAGTGTGTTTGGTTTAAGGACTCCACTCTTCCACAAAGCTTTCCTTAACCAAGATGGTGCTGTTTTAATTCCTTCATCACGTGTGTTTATAATTTGTATCATAACATTATGGTTTTAATTAATATGTTGATTTGAAACTATTCTCTATAGTTATTTTTTATAATTAATTAAATAACCTTTAGAGCATTTACTGTATAAAGGGCACTGCTGGTTTTTGTGTTTTTTTTGTTTTGAGGTAGGCTCCATGCCCAACATGGGGCTTGAACTCATGACCCTGAGATAAGAACTGAACCAACCAGGCACCTCAAGAGCACTACTGTTTAACACTGCTAGAGGATATGTAATACGTGCCCTCAGATGGCTTACAACCTAAAAATGGGGCTAATGCAAATATATACTAAACTATAACAAAAGGACAAGTGAAAATACTGTGGGACTTCTGAAAAGGGAGATGTTTTTGTAGGAGATGGAAAAGAATGACATAAAGGAGGTGACATTTAAGATGTATAAGCTTTCTGACTTCAGTAGTAGGAAGACATTCCAGGTGAAGGGACTAGGAGTGAAGGCAAAAAGTATAATCTGTAAAGGGAAGTTGCAAGGAGAGGTAGATTAAAGCTATATGGTATTTGGCCTTGGCTATTACAGAGTTGTGCTTATTTAACAAAACAGAGAACCACTGAAAGTTTGTGAGTGTGGCAAATGTATGAGAGTGTTTTAGAAAAAATCTAGTCACAGTGTGTAAGATTGACTCCAAGGAAACACTATAACCCAGATAATGGGAACTTATAAGAAGTGGTGGGGCGCCTGGGTGACTCAGTCAGTTGAGCATCCAACTGATTTCGGGTCATGAGACAGAGTCCCATGTTGGCTCAGCACGGAGCCTCCTTGAGATTCTCTCTCCCTCTCTCTCTGTCCCTCCCTACCCCCCCACCCTCTTGCTCTCTCTCTAAAACATGGGTGATGGGCATTAAGGAAGGCACTTGCTGGGATGAGCACTGGGTGTTATATGTAAGTGACAAATCACTAAAATCTCCTGAAATCATTACACTATATGTTAACTAAGATTCAATTAAAAAAAAAATTAGCAGCAACTCATTGTGCACAAAGATTACTCAAATTTTGAATCTGGGTAATTAAGAAAATGTTCCTACTTATGGAAGAAGTTAGAAAGAGACTGATTTGAAAAGGTTAGGGAAGGGATTTTCACTTTAGATGTGAGTCTGAAGTCCCATCAGAATATCCAAGGTAAGATATATAATGGGCAGTAGAAAATTCAGGAGCAGAGATTTGAGAGGCTTCTGTAGAGTTGAAGTCATATGACTGAATGAATAGTGAGTTCAGAGAGAATATAGCCAACCTTCAGGAAACGTTTACATTTAGGAAAGGAAAAGACAACACAAAGGGAAAAAGTATCTCAACTAGATTGTAAGCTCTTGAAGAATAGGTTCAGTACTCTCTTTGTATCCCTTGTAGTGGCTTAATTAATTTGTGATTTGAATATATGGGAAATAAGAACCACAAGGTTAATAAGATTCTTTTCTACAGGATGAGGATGAAGAAGTGTACAAGAGAGATTTCAGTGCACCTACTCTGGAGGATCATTTCAACAAAACTATTCTTCCCAAAGTCATGCAGGTAATGGCATACCTTAAGAACAAGTGAGAACAAAATAATGTACTGAGGCCTGGGACATGATTGGTGGTATAACTCATCTGTTCCTTCCTTCAGGTCAAGAACTTCGGGCGCTCTGGTCGCACCAAATATACCCACCTTGTGGATCAAGACACCACCTCTTTTGACTCGGCATGGGGCCAAGAGAGTGCCCAGAACACAAAGTTCTTTAAACAAAAGGCAGCTGGGGTACGAGATGTATTTGAACGGCCATCTGCCAAGAAGCGGAAAACTACTTAGAGTTCAACTATTTATTCTTCCAGCTGTGGAACACAAGGGGACGTCTCAGCATCTGGCCCTTGATTTGATTTTACTATTATTTACATGGCCCCTAGATCCAGCCTATTGGACCTATTGCCATACTTGTGACACTGGGTAACCCAGTCTTTGAAGGTGCTTTGTGAGGTTTGGACTCATGCTGAGAAACCCACAGAAAAGCACTATCCAGGTAGGATTAGAGGCTCCCCACTTAAAACCATTTCTGAGAAATCTTAGGTTTCATTGCTTCTCTGCCTTCCCAAATTCACTTGGGACTATTTCAGGTTTCTTTTTCCAGCCTCTTAGCTTGGGTTAGAAACATGGGCATATAAGTGGACAGTGCTACCTTATAGGAAATCTAATCTCACAGATAGCTGTTTTACATTTTTGGTTGGAGTCAGTTTTTCTAAGTGAACATATTTTTTGATCCATTTATGTATGTGTATCAAGAAATAAAAGAATCATACACAAAGAGGTTTTTTATGATACTGGAAATAAAATATACAAGCTAACAAGAATCTACCTGTTAACTAAAATAAAAGCAGAGAATTGTTGAGCAGAGTGTTGAACATTTTGATCATCACCTTGATTGATCTCAGAAACCGACTCAGATGCTAGATAGGCTGTACTCTAAGTGGCACCCAGATTTACTCCATGAGCACATAATGTGTATGGTTCTCCTTGCTGTCTAAACTATAGTTGTATTTAGAACAAATGTTGACCCATGAAATGTGGAAGCCAAGTACTTACCAGTATCTTCTCCACGCCCAGCTTCTGTATCAAGGACAGCACAGTGCTCTCCCAGTTGCAATATAATGACATCATGCTACACTTAATTTCAGTGATTTTCCACTTAATTATGTATTTTCCACTAAATACATAACCACCCTGCACATGGCAGAGCACTAGGAGTCCTAGGAGTCGTAAGGAATGACATTTAATCAGTGGGAAGGCTATTTCTCAATTACATTAAAAAATGAGGCGGCCAAGGTCTTTTTACAATCTTTTAAATGCCCCATTGGGAGAAACATTCATAAATCTCCAAATGTCCTAAAATAAAAATATGAGTATAAATTCCTATGAGGTAATAAGCCCATAAAGACGAGTATAGGTCATTTTTGTGGGCCAGAGAGGGATACAACCTAAGAGTTACTCTAGAAACAAAATGAGCATAAGCCACTGAAAGTTTGAGAGTGCACGCCCCTGTGCACACACATGAGCAGGGGAGAGGCAGAAGAGAGGGAGAGAAAGAATTCCAAGCAGGCTCTTTGCTTGAGTGTGGAGCCCAATGAGGCTTAATCTCACAAATTGTGAGATCATGACCTGAAACAAAATCAAGAGTCAGCGCTTAACTGACTGAGCCACCCAGGCACCCCAAGACACTGAAATTCTTTTAAGAACATGTTTATAGCTATTTGAGTGTCCACTCTGAGGCAGATACTAGGCCAAGCTTTTTATATTCACCAACTCATAGGTTCTTAAAACAATCTATCAGGGGCGCCTGGGTGGCTCAGTTAAGTGGCTGACTTCGGCTCAGGTCATGATCTCCCGGTTTGTAGGTTTGAGCCCCACATTGGGCTCTGCTCACAGCTCAACCCTGGAGCCTGCTTCAGAATTTGTGTTTCTCTTTCTTGCTGCGTCTCCCCCACTCATGCTCTCAAAAATGAATAAACGTTAAAAAATTCTTTTAAAAATCTATCAGGTATGTATCATTTTACAGTTGAGGAAGCTCAGCAAGTGAAATGGTCTTCACTCCAGAATAGTAAATGGAATGTAAGGTAACAGTGTTAATGGTGGCTCAGGATTCAAATACTAAATCAACTTCATAAATTAAAATCTTTCATATATTCTGTATAAGATCTAAGCTTTGATATCTTATATTGTACTTGCATGTTTCCACCTCAGTACTAAATTCTAATTGAGTGGCTATGAACAAGACTGGTAGTTTACATCTATATACAGTGGCTCCTTAGCAAGTATTCCTCTTTTCAGTTATTTATAAACCACTGTAGAGACCATGTCATGGGCTCCACAACTTTGCCGAGACTCCATATATACTTGAATACTGTTGACAGCTAGTTAGATGAATTGAGCTTGGCCTGCCACCTAGCATCTGCATGTGAACATGAGGTCATGAGGTATTTTTCTACAGTGATCCTTCATATAATTTCATTACATCCTGGGGGGTGAGGGGAGTTGCTTAAATTCAGTTATATTCTAACATGGAAATTTTCCACAATAAAATACAGTATGATATATATAGCACTCGATCCAAGATTACTGCAAAAAAAGTATAAGTATTTATTGAAATAAAATAATCCAGTGAGTGGGTCTGAGAAAGCACAAATCAGTTGGTTAGGGCAATAAGAGCCTCTACCACGTTGCCCATGTGTTCCCTCAAGCTCCGTTCTGCTGCTGCTCGTGAGATCTCCATCTCTGTCATCTGTAGAAAAAGGATCAATGATGTTACCCAAGCCTCTTCTGGAGTATTAAAATGCCACCAAGACTTGCTGACTCTACTGGTTTCAGTAAACAACCCCAATTAAGCAATGTAAACTCCTCTACCCATACACTAGTTAAGTATTACTACTCACTATCAGCTCCAGATCTTCCTTCTTAATGGTGACTTTAGCCAGTTCCTTCTCCCTGTAAATATTCATGTATATTAGTCCTCATTCTCCAAACTCACCAGTCCTCACCATCCCAGGAAGGATCATTCCCAGCTGTGCCTTCCAAATAAATGACTTCAGGCAAACACTGCTGAATGAAAACACAAATTGACTCCCACTCCCTCACCTAACACCCCGTTCCCCTCCTGTCTGGGGTCTAGGAGTGGCAGCAGGGACTGTCAGGAGGCCTTTCCTTCCAAACAACACAAGACTAAGGCTGTAAACCTTACATATGCAGGAACTGGTGACAGAGCTGAAGAACAGTACAAGATATAAAAGCTTAAAGATGCCTTTATTTTTGTATGAGGGAACTGGTAGGGCTGGCTGCGCGTACAGAAAACTTACCGCTCCTGTTTGGCTTTCTGCTCCCGGGATCTTCTGTCTCCAATCACGGACATTGCCTATGGGGGAAATAGATCTAGTTACTGCTCTGCTACCCACAATTCCTAACAATCTAAAAAGCCAATAACAAGCGGATCAGGGGGTCCATTCGTGATGACGAGTGTATCAGGAACCAAGGCCTAGGTTTAATTCAATTCTGTCCACCTTAAGTCCAACCTTTATCAAGCTCCTTTTGCAAGCGGAGGGCTCTAGAGACGGTTTCCCTTTTGCCTCCTCCCGCCAACGAGACGGGGTCCCCATCTTGGAGCGAGGATTCCAGTTACAACCTGAGAGGCCGCTCCGCTTTCAGCCCACCCAGACACGCTCATGGCCAACCTCACCGTCTCCAGATTGGAACTCTGGATCTCCTTCTCCTCCGCGTAGTCGGTGACTCGCTCCAGGTCGGCCGCGCCGCTGTCATGCTTCCGTGGCTTCTCTGGCGGCCGCTCCGGGCCGCTGGTCTCAGTCTCTAACTCCAGCTCCACATCCCCCTCGGTAGCCATATCTATCCCACCTTGCTGCCGCACAGGCCCCGCCCCACCCACGAAGACTTCCGGTAGCTGCGCTGAAACTTCCGCCCGGAGAGGACGAGGCGGGGCTGGCCTCGGGCCACACCTTCATTAATGTTTTGGGTTCTAGAAGCTTCAGCCAGGACAACGGGTCGCCTCTCAGACTTCCTTTCAGGGTTCTAGTATTGTTTTCTCCAAGGCCCTCTCCCACACCTAGCCCATCACCACTCCAGACCTTCCCAACCGACATCCTTCTTTTCACCTAGATTCTACCGCCCTCACCACCACCCCCCCATCCGCCCAAGGAATTCTGTTCAACCAGGATGGATACTGTCTAATCCTAAACCAATTAAGAATGCTAATCCACCAGAGGCCAGATTTGCAAACTGCTCCCTAATCTGGGGAGAACAGCCTGAGTGGCCCAAAGGCCAGGAAGAAAAAGTAGCTTCACAGAGACATTTGAATTTACCACATCCTGGAGGTCGGTGCTATTTTCCTGATATCCCCCACAATTCTGTCTTAGGCTGGGTGATCACCCCCGCACTGTGGCAGTCCATGGCTGAGGACAAAAGAAAACTGCTTTCGCATCTACCTTCCATCTGGTGGACCTGGGCCTAATCCCTGGGACCAGGATGATGGGTGCAAAGGTGATCGCAGGCCCCAGCACCTCCCTCCGCCGGGCACAACGCACTGGAGTCAGCAGTGTCATGGTGACTCCTCCCTTCTATCAGGTGAGAGCATAGAGAGCATACTTGGGCAAAGAGGCTTGAAAGGTCCCTAGAGCAAGAACTGTCTGAAAAAGAAATGGAAGGGAATGGTGGCTGAAGCTGGGGAGGAAAACCCACAGGGCCAATAAAGATGATAGGCCTTCTTTTCTTCTCTGAGGCCTTTCTCTTTTCCCGGAGACTACTACCTATCCTTCCACTTTCCAGTACCAGATCTAAAGGTCTACAGAAAGGTGAGCGGCCAAGTGTGACTTAGGCTTTTAGGAAGGTCTACTCAAGCCTCCATCAGCTCTTATGATGAAGCTCTACTTGATGTCAGTGGAAGGCAATCCTAAATAGCTTGGAACCAGATTCTGAGAATTCCTGAGTAAAAGGAAAGAAGAAAAGGGAAAGGGAAATTTCGGAATTCAGTCTCTTGGGTTAACCTAATGCATACATTAATGTAAGCCTTTTCTCAGCAAATCTCCACCTTCTGCCCTACATCTGCTCGACCCCCCCAGGTGTCCTGCTGTGGGCCTGCTCCCTGTACCTGCTGCTGTCATTCTAGATGGCCCCTGGTCACAGAGTCTACTTGTAGCCGCCTGTTCTACATTCTTCTTCATGTGGGGGCCTCAGCAGTCTGCTGCCTTCTGCTGTCAAGGACAGTAGCGGAAAGGGTCTGGGGGAAGGCACACAGGGTAAGTGAGAGGGATCAGGTTGCAACAGAAGAAAAAAGAGAAAACCTCAATGGACAAAAGATTCAGATTAGGGGTAGGGGACAAGTGAATGGATATACCCATGAGAAGTAGTACTTCTCTGTACATGATAACTGTCCCTGACATTTCTCACATGCACTCTCCCTCCAGATCCAGATGCCCTCAGCATTGTGTGCCCATCTGTTCGGCTACTCTCACTGCCCAGTGCTCAGTGGTTCTGGGGCGGTGTACCGAGTATGTGCAGGAACTGCCACCTTCCACCTGCTGCAGGCTGTGCTGCTAGTCCAGCTCCACTCCCCTACCAGCCTGCGGGCACAACTACACAATAGGTGTGTGTATATACACTTTGGGTGGGGTGAATATGGGGAGAGAAGTAGACATAAAGTAAGTAAATTTCAAGATGAAGTAACAACAGTGTAGAAAGTCCAAAAACAGGTTTAAGTCTCTCCTTCCACCATACTTACTGTGTGACCATGAGCCACATACTTACCCTCCTTGAGTTTCTAGTTTCTAAAATGGAGATAACAATGGGGTTATTATATGCAAACCATTTATCAACTGTGAAACATTGTCCAGACATTATTTAGGTATAAGAGTTAGAATTTGGAATAGACTGCGATGAGCCAGTTTCTAGTCCCTCTCACGTGGGACTGCTTCCTCCTTTCCTATAGTTGTCTTTTCTCTCCCCTTTCCTATAGTTTTGGTTTTTCCTTTGCCTTCCTTCATAGGCACTTTTCACTCTCCTTTGCCTTTTCTTGAGTCTTGTTTTGTCTCCTAATCAGCTTCTGGTTCCTCAAACTGCTGTTCCTGCTAGGTCTCTGTGCTGTTGCCTTCTGCATCCCTGATGAGCATCTCTTCCCAGGTACCTTCCGTCTCATATCCTAATTAGCACAAGTAACTTAAAAGATTTTCTAAGAAAAAGAGGGGGGTAGGAAGAAGACCAGGAGTAATGATATGATCAGCTATTTTTTCCCACTGGTGCCCCACTTGTAGCCTGGCATTACATTGGCATCTGTGGAGGCTTCACATTCATCCTTCTGCAGCTGGTGCTTATCACAGCCTTTGCCCATTCCTGGAACAAAAACTGGTAAGGAGCACCTTGAGCCCCAAAGATTCTTCTTGGGAGGGTTGTCTGACATTACTTGACCAAGTAGGGGTTAGGCAAAGGGCCAGTGGTCCCAGAACTTCCCACTGAGCATTAACAAAAAGTTCAGAAATGTGATGCCTCTGTGGGCTAGGTGGGATGAGTAATCACACCAGTGTTCCAGGAGAGGGGGAATAGTAATGGGTAAAAAGAAGTGGAGCCCCAAGCAACTGCCCACATCCTACCCTTAGGCAGACAGGTGCAGCCCAAGACTGCCGCTGGTTCCTAGCTGTACTGCTGGCCACCCTGGGATTCTACAGCATGGCAGGTGTAGCAGCTGCGCTCCTGTTCCACCACTACACACACCCAGCTGGCTGCCTGCTCAACAAGATGCTGCTTAGTCTGCACCTTTGTTTCTGTGGCCTCCTCTCCTTTCTCTCCATCGCTCCCTGCATTCGCCTCAGTGGGTATATGCCTTGCAACATTGCAAATCTGGAAGGCCTGTAGCATAGAAATATTCATTAGCCTCCCTAATCTTAGTCAATTGTCTGCTTCCTCCAAAGGGTGGGGGTTCTAGTGTAGATGGGGTTAGGAGGGGAAATGAGTACCCTGTAGACTAAAGCAATGATCTCCATTCTCCCCAGAGCAACCCCGTTCTGGCCTTCTACAGGCCTCTATCATCAGCTGCTATATCATGTACCTGACTTTCTCTGCACTGTCCAGCCGCCCTCCAGAGAGTGGTAAGGACCAGACCTGGACTCTCTAAAACCATTTTTTGTTCCTGCCAAACACTTAGTTCTTTGTTCTTACCACCTTTCTTCTGTTTCTCCTTCTCAGTTATCTTTGAAGGACAGAATCACACTCTGTGCCTGCCTGGCCTGAGTAAAATGGAATCGCAAACACCATATATGTCTCTGGCAGTGCTGAGTACTGGCATTATGTACACTTGTGTGCTTTTTGCTTGGTGTGTAAAAGTATCAAGGGGAGAGGTGGGAGAGAAGGGAGGATACGATGGTCAGGAGACTGTCTGGGATCATGGTTTATTTGAACTTAAGAGCAAGACAAGAGTGAGGAAAGTTCCCCATAAACAGAAACAGTTTCTAAGAATAGCACTTGTCAGATGATCTGTATGAGATGAAAGGGGCAGGGAGAATGACTTGAGAATTAAAAACATGTACAAAGATTTTAGGGCCCTCACATGACAATGGGCTCTGGGGATACAGTACCCTCCCGAGAATTACCAACATGGACCAGCTAGCAATACATGGGCTCTGGCAACCCCTCTTGCTATTTGACTGGACCTGCTTGAGAACTGTCTCTTCTTTCTCAGCAATGAGGCTTCCTACCTGGCTGAGGTATTTGGGCCCTTGTGGATCGTCAAGGTTTACAGCTATGAGTTCCAGGTGAGGATGGAGAGCTCAATATGCCCAATGCCCTTCCCCCCCTTACACACAAAGACAAACACACACACACCCTACCAACCTCTACCCAGAATACTCAGATTCTAGCTGCTATTACCTTTTATTGAGTACCCACAATGTGCTAGGCACTGTGCTAGATACTTTACATTCATAATCTCTTTTAATTTAATCCTCACAACAACCCTGTGAGGTAGGTATTTGCTCCATTTTACAAATGGAGAAATTGAGGCACAAAAGGTTAAACATCTTACCAAAGTTTTCATAGCCAGTTATATGCTGGAACTAGAATTTGAACCCAGATGTGCCTCCACTTTGTATACCAGACTATCTTTTCAAAGAAGGGGAATTTTCTATATTAATACCCTCACATTCTTTCTTAAAAGTCATTCCAAAACAGGCTGCCTTTTGTTTTACAGAAGCCCTCACTCTGTTTCTGCTGCCCTGAAACAGTGAAACCAAAGGAAGGTGAGTGTCCATAAAAACGTCCATTAGAAAGTGTAGATTTCTGCAGAGTGCCAAAGAGCCCCGGAGCACCTTCACAAAAGAAACTGGGGGAGGAGGGAAAAAGTGTTTCAGTGGCACTGCTCCCAGCAGCCCTTCCCTCTCTCCAGGGCAGAGGGGTGGGGCTGCCAGGCCAGCTGACCAAGAGACCTCTCCAGCTCCTCCAGCGCAAGCCCAGCATTTCTCCTACAGCTATTCTGCCTTCCATTTTGTCTTCTTCCTTGCATCACTCTATGTCATGGTTACCCTTACCAACTGGTTCAGGTAGGATGGAAGTGGGCCTGGGATGTACTTCTGAAAACCTATTTTAGGAAGAGCAATTTAAGGCCAGTCCTAAGGGTTCTCCGGAGACACACATGGGTCCGCCATCATCTTTGGTTGGGAGGTAGGACAGGTCTGAAAGCTAAGATCCTACATATTCTCTAACCAGAGACATTCGTTCCACAGCTATGAGGGAGTAGAACTGGAAAAGACCTTCACCAAGGGTAGCTGGGCTACCTTCTGGGTCAAGGTTGCCTCATGCTGGGCCTGTGTACTCCTCTATCTTGGGCTGCTACTGGCACCACTCTGTTGGTCCCCCACCCAGGACCTCCAGTCACCTACTTTCAGGCGACACTGCCATCGCATCAGTACTGCAAGATAACAAATATTCAGTCTAGGTACTGTTAACAAACTGGGGTTCCCTTGAGGTTGTACTCCTACTTTTGACTCAGGAACTGTCCGGCACAGCAGACACCTCAAGGACACAATGGGCAGTTATCTATCTCCCTTTAGACTGAAGTCAGTACTATGAATAGGAGAAAGTGGCCCTACATACTCTCAATGCCAAGGGCAGAGTATGACTCACTGGAGCTACCGTTACATCTTTACCCCAGCTCAAGAACTTAACTCCCAAGTCAGCAGCTCAGGAACCACTGCTGATCCCAGCAGACAGTGCGGTACCAGCCCTTTCCTGGCTCTCAGCGTGGAGATGGGGGCAGGGAAAGACCAAGGACTGAAGACTTACTTGGGTCTGCCCTTGGAGATAAAAAGGAAAATAAGCAAGCCCTGGGCCCAGGGAGATAAGCAGCCCAGAACAAACCAGGACACAGAAAGAAAGGAACAAAGACCATCCTAGGTTTTAGTCCTGATCTTGAGGTCAAAGAAAGCAGGAAGACAAAAACCACCCTCAATCCTTGAAGAATGACAGAACAGAAGAGAATGTGAACACTAGAGAGCAGCTGACCAGGGGAAGTCAGTGAGCAGCAGGATTTGGGGGCCAACTATCAAGCAGGCGAACAAAATGAGGAAGAATAAGAAAGAGGGGCATCAACTTAGGTCTTGAAGCCTTCCTTCTTAGACCCTCAACTCCATCCTTGGGATGGTGTTCAAGGTCTGGGTGAGAACAAAAATCACAGAAAAGAAGTTCCTATGGTTCTTAGAGAATTCCTCTACCACATACCTGGAGTACCTGTCTGTTTGTTGTAGTATAATAAAGAATTTTTCTGTGATGTTTCATTTAGTCTACGCATCTAAAACCTTTTAGAATCTAAAGTTCTCTCCCCTTTTGGTGGGAAAGGGCAGCCATTCCTCCATCCCCATCCCCCCAAATCCCCAGTCAAACCAGGCGCTCAAGAAATTACAAAGCTACTTTTAATACTTTGGGGTGAGCCCCACAGGAATAAAAAACACTGGGAAGGGGTAACCCCCTCACCCCCAGGAGTGGCCCAGGGGGAGAGAGGCTACCTGAGGGGAAGGAAGCACAAAACGGACCCGCTGCAGACTCAGGGCAAAGGGAATGCCATCGGTGCTGGGACCTGTGAGCACTACAGGAGAAAACGCGAGCGTGGTGGGACTGGCTCCAGGCACACAGGCGAAGGGCAAGAGGGTTGGACACGAAGCCACAAAGCTACTTGGGTTCCTCCTTCTTCTCGTTTGCCTTTTTCTGCTTCTGCTGCATGATCTCCGAGTCCCTAGGGGTAGAGATGATGGGGCACTGGGAGGTACCAGAGGGCAAAAAGGACAAGATGCAGGGGGATGAAGGGCACAAAGGATAAGATGGAAGTGGATGGGACAAAATTCAGCGTGTGCCTGCTGTATTCCCACCCTAGGAGAACAAGAGGAAGAGAGCTGAGGCTTAAAAGGCAATCAGTCTCTATCTGGCTGTTGCCTAAGGGGTCAGAAGTCTGGCCACACAGGCCCAAAGCTATTCTTTGCTGAGTACCACACCCAGCAACACCAGTGAGAAGGTTGGGAGAAGGGAGGAGAAACTGAACACCAAAGAGGGCCGTAAGTACTGTGCTGTCTTAACCACTACCGCATTTGAAATGTGAAGCTCCCTGCCCTTGCCCTTAAGGTCAGACTCGGGGGCACTCAGAAATCAACCGAGGGCAGGCACCCGCCCCAGTCCCTTCCTGTCAGGCTGTGAGTTAACAATTTGGAGGGTGGGGAGGAAATAAAACCCTAGAGGAAGCAATGCACTCTGCCCCTCACTAGTACAGATGTAAACCCTGAGGTAGCTCTCTTTCCTGGTACAACCCTTGGTCTAGCCCAGGTCTCACCCGTCCCTTCCCCTCCCCTCCCTGGGGCTACCTCTGCTTGCGGGCGGCAGCAGAAAGCCCGTCATCCCGGCGCTTTCCCTTAACCGAGTCGCTCTGCTTTTTCATATTCTTCTGGCGGGCGAGCTCACGCTGGTTACCGCCTAAAGAAAGAAAGTAAAAGGTGAGACGCGGGGGGCCTTTATGGCCACACACCGGCGACCCTCTTCCCTCACCCGGACACCAGCAGGGTCCCACGCTCATCCCCTGGCCCCGACACCGGCCCGTTTCGGGGCCTAGGCTGCTAAGTGGGGCGGGGTGTGGGGGGGCGATGGTGGCAAGGTGCCACGAAGCAGGTCAAATCGGGAGATGGAAGGACGGTTCCGAGGAGTCCGCTAAAGGCGTGTTTCGAGTTTCGGGTGGCACCGGGGTCCAGACTGGTGGTGGTGTGTGGACAGTTTGGGTCTCTATGGGGGATGGGCTGCGATCTAAAATAGGGGGCTCTGGGCCTAACACAGGGGCGCCGGGCTTCTCCCCACACCGCGGAAGGTCGCGAAGGGCCTCTGCTTGACTGGGGCGAAAAGAGGGGGAGGGGGTTCTCAAGAAGTGGCGGTGGGCTAAAGGCCGATTTCCGGACGCCGTGAGGGTCGCAAAAGAACCCTCCCAGAAGAAGGTCTCGCTGGGAAAACCAAGAGGAGGTCAATGCCAAGACTGGGCAGTCTTGTTTAGGGTGGACGGAGAGAAAGGAGCAAGAGAGAGAGAGGGCCTCGGTGCTCACGGGTCATGGCGACGGCAGCGGCTCCGGCCTGCCTCCGTTGCGTCCCCTCGTTCTGTCCGACGTTGCAGGCCCCGCCCCCTTCTCCAAGCGTAACGAAGTCGTCCTTTCCTCCCCGCCCCTCCGAGCCTGCGCTCGGCCTCCCATTGGGCAGGGAGAAACACGTGGGGCTGCGGGCCACGCTCCAGCCCGGGCGGATGTGGGGCGGAGGTTCGCAGGTCGAGTGCGCTGCGTGGGGCGGGGCTTCCTGAGCAAGGCGATGGGTCGGGCGGGGAAAAAGTAGGCTGGGTCACGTGGACAGGATGGGGGTGGAGGGGTGCGGCTGGCTATGTGGCGTTCCCGCGGGCTCGAGCACGTGACTTGGCCGGGAGACCTCTTGCGGGAACGGTTTGGGACCCTGGCCGACTCGCCAGAAGGGAACGGTAGGGGACAGAGGGCGGGGGTTCTTGGGAGCCGAAATGGTTTAGTCTGTTCTGTATTAGCAAGACTTTGGGACTAAACTTCACCCTGTTACTTAGGATTTATCCCCACCAACCACCTATTGAGACACGAATTGTTCACCTGTAAGATAAAGTCATGTAGAAACATAACTTTAAGAAACCCCCTTCCAGCCACATTGTACCCTCACCACAAACCCCTCCAAGAGAAATTAGCAACCACATCACCTGTGTCCTAAAACGTTGGTCCCGTTCGTTTCCCACAAAAATATTAAATGTGAAGATAGAATAGCTTGGAAGTATTGGAGGACCTCAAAATCACAAACTGTGGAGCTGGATCAGGGACTAAGATATTGGGAAATGCACAGACTGTGACCATTTCTCCTTCTGGATGTTTCCCCACTATAGTGCTGGCATCAGCCACATCTGGTTTATAAGGGGCAGTTGAATAGGGCAGGAATCTTAGGTTTTCCATTAAACTCATTGCCCTTCCCAGCTCCATTAATCTGTCTACAGGACGCCCCACCAGTCCTGAGGAATTCATTGGATAAAGGAGAAGTGATTAGGAAATACCACAGGAAAGGAATGTTTGTAAATTTTATTACGTGATTCTCTCCAGTTGGTGCTCATCGCAGAACCGAATTAAGGCTGGAGCTTCAAACTGGCTCCTCCTTCCCCCCCCACATAGACCTGATGGGAAGGCAATAAACTTCAACCAATGCCATCTTCATGATTTTTGTCATACCAATGTGTCACTTGAACTACTATTAAAATGTTTGTATCAATCTTAAATAAAGGATAGAAATAAAACTTCATATTCCTTTAGTAAATTTAAAATCAGTTTCACCTGACCACTAATGGAGAGTAACTATAAAAGTGAATACAATGAAAAAGAAATGTATTCTCAGATTCTACCAAAGTAAAATCATTGTCAAAGAAAAGGAGCCTGGCCTGCCCTCTCTCTCTCTCTTTTTTTTTTTTTTTATTGTTTACTTTTTTATTTTGAGACAGGGAGAGAGAGCATCCCAACAGGCCCGTGCTGTCAGCATAGAGCCCAACGTGGGGCTCGAACTAACAAACTTTGAGATCATGACCTGAGCTGAAATCAAGAGTTGGGCTCTCAACCAATTGAGCCACCCAGGTGGCCCTGCCCTCTCTTTCTTAAAAAGATAAATTAACAAGTTTTGGAGAGGTAACAAGGCATAAGACTTGAAACTGAAGCTTTCTCTTGATACAATCAAAGGATTAAAAATAATTTTTATATTTTCAGGGGTGCCTGGGTAACTCAGTCACTTAAGCATATTTTTGTTAAAGAACAGTCTTTTTCTTTATTTTATTTATTATTTGAGAGAGTGTGTGGGTGTGCAGGGGACGGGCAGAGAGGGAGGGAGACCGAGAATTCCTAGCAAAAGTTGGACACTTAACCAACTGAGCTACCCAGGCACCCCAAGTGTTGTTGGACTCTTGATCTCAGCTCAGGTCTTGATCTCAGGGTCATGAGTTCAAGCCCCATGTTGGGCTCTGCACTGGGCATGGAGCCTACTTAAAAATATATGTGTATGTATATATACTTTCTGTTTTTTCAATGTTTAATGCTATGTCTCTATACTACCCAAAATTACTTCTCAGACTGCAAGTAGCATATATCCCATCCTTTAGTACATACTAAATGTACTTGATCAACATTGCTAGCATATATAACATACAAATCATATAAATCCTGACTCTGCTACTTACTGGATTTGATTTTTTTTTAATTTTTAATTTTATTTATTTTGAGAGAGACAGAGAGTGTGAGCAGGGGAGGGGCAGAGAGAGAGGGGGAGAGAGAGAGAGAGAGAGAGAGAGAGAAGCCCAAGCAGGCTCCACACTGTCAGTGCAGAACCTGATGTAGGGCTCGAACTCATGAAAACATGAGGTCATGACCTGAGCTGAAATCAAGAGTCTGATGCTTAACCGACTGAGCCACCCAGGAGCCCCTGGATTTGATTTTAGACACTTATTTTCTTTATGCTTCAATTCCTTTATATGAAAAATGGGAATAATCTCTACCCCTTAGTGTTGTGGAAGAGATTAATATAGATATAAAGGGCTTGGCTCATAATATGAGCATAATACGGCATTCAGTCAATGTCTCTTTCATCTCCCTTCTTCAAGTCCTAAAACTTTCTCTCCTCTAAATTCCTCTAACCCTTCTGTGGTAGCCAGTCTCTGAAATGGCTGCTAATGATCCTCCTTCCTGGTATTTATTTCCTTGTGTAGTCCTCTCCCATACTGAATCAGGGTTGATCTGTGTGACCAATATGGCAGAAGCGATGGTATGTCACTTCTGATGCTAAATCATAAAAGATCGTTGTGGCTTCCTCTTTCTCTCTTTTGGATCACTGGCTCTGGGGGAACTCAGCTGCCATTTCATGAGAGCCCCATATGGTGAAGAACTGAAGCTGCTGGCCAACAGCCAAGGGGGAGGAAAAATACCTCCATTTAAACTCATTACAGAGTTGAGAGGGAATAAATTAGAATGAGGACCTATGGCTCTGAAACAGAGAAAGAGGTAAGGCAAGGTTTAGGGACCCCAGATATAAAGTGGGAAGATGAGGAAACTGACTGGAAGAGTGGGGACATCACCTGCAAAACTACAACAGCAGTTTGAGCATAGTTCATAAGCAGAATTTCGGCTATCTGGCCTCCCAGCCTCAGGTCCACAATGGAGCCAAGCCACTTGGGTCCCCTTGCATGCAAAGAGACCGTAGAACTAGCCCCATGGGGAAAACTGAGCCACACTATGAGTGAAATAGTATAGGATGAGGAAGCAAGTTCTCTTTGGCACGTGCTACCTCCTTATCAACTCCAGCATCTTAGGTGTGTGAGAGAGTAAACCCTATAACCAGTCTCCTCTTATCAACTCACCCTACCCTACCCCCATGCCCAAGAGTATATTTCCAGTCCTTTCAGAACCTGGACTGGTTGCCATACCTCCAATCTAATTTTTCCAAGAGTTGCCCCCAAAATTCACTCCTTCTTGCAACACATATTCATTGTGTTGTGCACCAACTATGTGCCAACTATTGTATTAGTCATTAGGTATACAGTGATGAAAAAAACATATATACCTCTACATGGAATATATAGACAGGAAACAGCTATGTGTGTTTTATATATATAAAACACACATATATGCAAATTGTGATAACTGCTTTAAAAGAAAAAAAAATCTATGCAAGGATGATATTCAAAATACTTAACAGAGTACACAGCATAAGCACTTATCTCAATGTAATCTAAATGAAGACTATCTGTAAACAGTTCTTCTACCTGTCCTGGTAAGAAATCATAGTACTGCTAGTCCTGTAAAGGGAGTGTACCCATAAACTCTGTAGACCTTAACTTTGATTAGGAAAGTAAAGCAAGTGACATTTGAGCTGAGGCAAAAAGATGAGGAGTCAGCTGCTGCTCCTGCTGCCCCGTGGGCTGTGCCAAGTGTGCCCAGGACTGCATCTGCAAGGAGGCATCATCGGATAAGTGCAGCTGTTGCGCCTGATGTGGGGGAGCGCCTGTTCCAGATGTAAATAGAGCAACGTTTACAAACCTGCAGTTTTTTTTACTTTTCATATTACCCTGACCTGTTTGCTACATTCCTGTTTCTGTGAAATATTTGAATGACAATAAATTCATCGAGACTCTTCTGGCAAAAAAAAAAAAAAAAGATGAGGAGTCAGCCAGGCCAAGGGAAGAGAGGCAGGGAGAATTTTTCAGGAGAAGAGACAGCATGTGTGAAGACCCTAAGGCCCTGCTTCCTCAGGCTGTTCCATCAAGAGCCACAAGGTTAGGTAATAGGTAAGTCTCTAATGCCTAGTGAGCAGGGTGGTGTGAAACTAGTTCAGGAAATAAGTAGGGCAATGACATGATCTGAATTACTACTGTTAATAACACTACTAGCTAACACTAAGTGAGTGCTTATTAAGTACATTAAATGTACTTTTCTTTGTTGAGCCTCACAATAACCTTTTGAGATGTTATCCCCTCTTTACTGATCTAGAAACCTTGGCACAAGCAGGTTAAATAACTTTTCTAAGGACTCTCTGATCATAAAGATCGAGGTTGAACATCTAACCTAGCCTATGCTCTTCATCAGCAGGATGTAAATTTTGAAGAGATCACTCTATAGGAGGAATATGGATTATAGCAGGTAAATGGAAACGGGGAGACCAGTCAGGAGGCTACCATAGACATCTGGGATGCTAGGCCTTATTTGGTAATAGATAACTGAAATGCAGTTCATATCAAATTTGAGCAAAAAGGGGAATTTATCAGATTACATAACTTGGGAAATGGGTAGGGTATGGCTGACTGTAGGAAAAACTAAAACCAGTAACAGGGAATTCCTACATGTCTCTTATCTCTGTTTTATCTTCAAAGACCCAGACCCCTTGACTAGACAGGAAATGGCCAGCCATGGTACCTGCCCTCACATCTAACAGCTTGCCCAAGAGAGAAGGTCTTTAGTTTTTAAAATCCCAGGAGAGCGCTCTGATGGGCCAGGTGTCTACCCTTGCGGTAGGGAGTCACGTGTGAGGCAGGATATAATGAGAGCAGCCCACCAGAAATAAATTATTAATATGGGGAAAGAACGGATTTATCAAAGAAAGGGTGTTTGTTTCCCCAAAAAGGAAAATGCTAGACAGATAAAACAAAAGATGTACATTACATGATGGAAGAGAAGATAGCTACTTGAGCTGAAATGGTGGCAGCAGAAATGGCAATATGTGCAGCTTCATAACATATTTTGGAGACTCTGTGAGAGAAAAAGATACTATTTACTCCTGAGTTCATTCATTTTTTCATCGAATATTAAGTGTACATCTATTATGTGCCAGGCACTTCTAGGCACTGAGTATTTGTTTATGAACAAAACAGACATGGTCTCTGACCTTGTGAAATTAACATTTTATTGGAGAAAACTGACAATTCACAAGTCAAAAAAATATATATATCATTACAATTTATGCTAAGTGCTAAAAGAGAAACAAAGGTTCAAGGATGAAAATTAATGGGGAAGATCCAATTCTTGGTGACATTTAAACTGAGGCCTGGAGCCAGTTGCAGGAAAAATAGAAGAGGGCTTCAGCAGTGTGGTTGAATCCCTAACATTTTTTTACAAACCTCCTTTATCAAGGAAAAGCAGTGCAGCTTTAGGAAATTCTCCCCCTCCTCCCTGTATTCCAAGAGGGTCCAGAATGGCTAAGTCAGTCAAAGTAAACTCATCCCTTTTAATATTGATTGGCTTAGGAACCCAGACCAAGCCAGTGTTTGCATAGTATTCACCTAGTGACTTTTATTGCTTCCAGAAGTTAGCATGTAACCTAAATTGGGCCGATCAGCCCAAAGGGAAGGGCTTTTTTTTTTGTTCCATTGTGAGAGGTGTTCTGTCTCACTGACTTGAACTGAAGAAACACAGATCCCCTCCTGCTCCCGGTATGTAAGACCTTGAAGGTCTTAGATTGAAACAAAGTGAATCGTAGAAGGGATATTAGTTCTTGATGATGCCCTTGGGCAACTGGATATATCAACTGTAACATCTGCTCTACCTCTGAGTTTCTTGCTATGGGGAACCACCATGTTTTTTTGTATAAGCTGTGTTAAGTCAGATTTCTGTTAACTTCAACGACATACATTTTAATCAATACACAAACAACAGAAACAGCATAAGCTTAGGCCCTGAGGTGGGGAAAAGTTTGGATAATTAGATGAATATAAGGAGTCACATAATAAAATGATCCAATCAGATTATCTTAAAGTGCAGCCAGCCCTGACCATGCATACCAAGCCTCCCAGTCAGCTTTCCAGTGCCTTCCTTGTAGAGATGAGTGGATACCCAAGGATCATCAAGCATTGGAGAAAACATTCAATGTAAAAACAGGACAAGACAAAACAGAAAATAAGGTCTCCAAGGAATACAGAAACAAGTGTATGAACAAAAGAAAATGGGAAGGGAACTAGAATTAGTATCTTTAAAAAAGAAGAGGATATTGAACAAAAACAGGGGGACTATAAAAAAACATTCAGAGAAAAAGAGCTTTTAGAAATTAAAAATATGACAGCTGAAATTTTAAAAAAATAGAAGAGTTGGAAGGTAAACGTTAAAAAAATATTACAGAAATTTGGACAAGGGCACCTGGGTGGCTCCGTTGATTAAGCATCCAACTTTGGCTCAGGTCATGATCTCACAGTTTGTGGGTTCGAGCCCCCCATCGGGCTCCATGCTGATAGTGTGGAGCCTGGAGCCTGTTTCAGATCCTATATCTCCCTCTCTCTCGGCCCCTCCCCCACTCATGCTCAGTCTTCTGTCTCTCTCTTTCACAAAAATAAACATTAAAAAAATTTTTTTAAGTTACCTTCATTTTTAAAAATTCTTTTTTCTTTTTTCTTTTTTCTTTTTTTCTGTCTGAGTTCTGTTGCTTTGCATTTCAGCTCATTGACTCAGTCTTCAGCTTTATCCAGTCTGCTCTGAACCCCTCTAGTGTATTTTTTAGTTCAATCATGGTACTCTTCAACTCTGTAACTTCTGTTTGGAGCTTTTTTTTCCTAATCTTTTTTTTTCCCAGTTTTATTGAAATATAATTGACATATCCAAATTTTTTCTTCTTTTTAATTGTTTTTATGTTTTTTATTTATTTTTGAGAGACAGAGAGAGCGCAAGCAGGGGAGGGTCAGAGAGAGAGAGAGACACAGAATCTGAAGACAGGCTCCAGGCTCTGAGCTAGCTGTCAGCACAGAGCCTGATGCAGAGCCCAAACCCATGAACCGTGAGATCATGACCTGAGCTGAAGTTGGATGCTTAACCAACTGAGCCACCCAGCCACCCCTTTTTTTCTTTTTAAAGTAAGCTCTGTGCCCATTGTGGGCTCAAACTCATAACTTTGAGATCAAGAGTTGCATGCTCTACTGACAGCCAGCCCAGACATCCATGTTTGGAACTTTCTATTTTCTGTCTCTTTGTTGAGGACCTCACTGTGTTTATCCATTTTTCCCCCAAGTTCAATGAGCATCTTTATGGCCACTTTGCACTCTTTCTCAGGTGGATTGCTTATTTCTGTTTCATTAATGTCTTTTTCTAAAGTTTTGTCTTGTTCTTTCATTTGGAACATATTTCTGTCTCATTTTGCCTGTTTCTCTGTATTAGGCAAATCACCTATCCCAGTCTTGAAGGAATAGCCTTGTGTAGGAGCTGTCATGTGGAACCCAGAAGCATAATCCCTCTGACCACCAAGATGAGGTGTATCTGCAACATGGGGGTAGGTGAGGCTGGTGCCCTGCTGGGATGCACAGCTGTCTGTGGTAGGGGGTGGACAGGATTGACATCTGGCTTGGCCATGATGCATAGCTGCACTGGGTGTGCAGGAGTTATCCGTGTGATTTTTTAAATTAAAAAGATGTTTTCAACTGTGGAAAAGTAGACATAACTAAATTTAACATCGTTAGCATTTTTAAGTGTACAGTTTAGTGGTGTTAAGTACGTTTACATTGCTGTGCACCCAAACTCCAGAACTCTTTTAATCTTGCAAAACTGGAACTATATACCTATTGAACAACTCCCCATTTTTCCCTCTTCCTAGTTGCTTGCAACCACCCTTTTCTGTTTCTATGAATTTAATTACTCTAGATACCTCATAAGTGGAATCATACAGTATGTATCTTTTTGTGACTTATTTCACTTAGAATGATGGCCTCAAGGTTGATCCATGTTGTAGCCTGTGTCAGGATTTCTTTCCTTTTTTTTTTAAAATGTTTATTTTTGACAGAGAGATAGAGAGAGCACGTAAGAGCCAAGGAGGGGTACAGAGAGAGGGAGACAGAGAGCTGACAGCACAGAGCCCAAACTCGCAAACTGTGAGATCATGACCTGAGCTGAAGTCAGAGGTTTAACCGACTGAGCCACTCAGGCGCGTCAACAATTTCTTTGCTTTTTAAGGCTGAATAAAATTCTATTGTATGTATATACCACATAATCCTTGTCCATTCATCTATCATCGGACACTTTCATTGTTTCCTCCTTTTGGCTATTGTGAATTAATGCTGCTATTTAAATGAGTGTACAGTATCATGGGTGTATTTTCTAAATTGTACTTAAAAACATTATTCTGAGAAGCCATCTTATAGTCTTTTTTAAAAATTTTTTTACATTTATTTATTTTTGAAGCATAGAGCATGAGCGGGGGAGGGCCAGAGTGAAAAGGAGACGCAGAGTCCAAAGCAGTCTCCAGGCTCTGAGCAAGCATTCAGCACAGAGCCTGACGCAGAGCTCAAACCCACGAACCGTGAGATCATGACCTGAGCCGAAGCCAGACACTTAACCGACTGAGCCACCCAGGTGCCCCTCCATCTTATAGTCTTTACTAGACTTCCAAAGGAGTCCATGGCACATAGGAATCCCAGTGAGTGGTCTGGCTCAGCTCAGCTGTCTCTAGAGCCTGTGTTTTCCCACACTTATAAAGTCATGCCACATCAGCAGCCCATATTCTTGTACATCAGGAGTTTCTGCATCAAGGTATATGGAAGAAGGGGAAGAAGACATTTCTAAATGTGCATGTGGCCCTATTTCTACAGTCATTGTTTTAGTTTTCATCCTTTCTTACCCCCCATTCTTCTCATTACCACATGCTTTGGACTTGGGGATCCTGTCCAATGGACACAGGTATATTTCTCTCCTTCTTACCAGAGTTTGCTGGGTCTACAGCCCTGTGGCTCTGGACTGTCCTTCTGCACTGAGAGGGCTCACTTTACTCAGAATCATATGTTCTCCCAGGGTACAGACATTACTGTTTTGAGGGTATACTTTAATAGAGGACTCCAGCACAAGACCTTGAAACCCTTGTCTGAGTCTAGCAGGAGGAAGGCCGTACATATTTTCCAGCAGGGTAGCAAGGAGCAGCCTAGACTCTACTCTATATTAGCTCCTTGCCTTTGAACTTCTTCCCAAAGTGCTGAGGGAGAACTGGAAAGGGAACGCTTGAAGGGAATAGATAAATTGATTGCTACAGGAGAGATGGTTGACAGGACTGTGTAGCAGTTGAGAGTTTTAGTAAACAAGGAGTAGGCTAGAGGAAATGGGAAGCAGGAAGAAAATTGGAATTGGGAAGGGGCTGCAGACTATCAGGGAAACTTGCTTATCCTCCTGGTGTCTCTCAAAGTAGAGGAGAAGAAATAGAATTTATGTATGAATAAGGCAAATGCAATTCAGCTGAACGAAGAGAGAAACAGAGGTATCTGGAGGAGGTACTGCTCTGAGAACCTGGCTTTACTATAAGATGTTCACAGAGGTAGGTCGGACAGAGAGGATGTGTTCAGTGGAGGCAAGAAGCCATAAAGGAGCACCAGTGTTTAGGAATGAGACATTATCACCGAAACCAGGAGAAGCTCAAGTTGAAAGTGAAAAGTACCTTAGCTCCCCTCCTCAGGCATTTCCTGTCTATATTTAGTAGTTTTTCAAGAATGAAGACCTCAGCTGGTCCTGGGTCTTCCAGAAGTTAGAACCCATTTCCAATCAAAGCCACCTTCCCTATGGGGATAACCTTAGCCAAGCTCTTTATGATTCTTCTCCTTTCCAGCGTATCTTTATCTATGGATATGCTTCCGGAAGTTCTTTTTTTTTTTTTTTTTCTTTCTGGTCAACACTTCTCTCAAGCCAGACTTATTGCCCACTGGGAGGGGACACAGGTGAGGGATATGCATCTCTGACAGTAAGTGACATGTAAATGAAGAGTTCCAAAGAGATCAGTACCTAGACTCCTTCTCCTCTATTCTCTCCTCCTAGGCTATTTCATTTGAAACCATAGTTGTGTTTTTTTCTTAACATGGTATTTATTTGTTTTTATGGAAGTTATACATCAACATACAAATTTTATACAAGACATAATGAAAAATAAAACTGTTCTCCCACTTGTTTTCCTGCAGCTTGAAGGAGATTACAACTCTTTTAGCTGTTTCTTCTGGCATTTGTTGCTTCTTCTAAATATCATGCCATTTCTGAATTTTTAACTTTCCAGTATTAGCCACTGACTTCTATTTAATTTTTATTTTAATTTTTTTGAGAGTGGGGGGCACAAGTGAGTGAGGAGCAGAGAGAGAGGGAGAGAAGTGGGGCTCCCCTGAAGCAGGGTTTATACTCACCTGATGTGAGACTAGCTCACCTAATGTGGGGCTCAAACTCATCTGATGTGGGACTCAAACTCATGAACTATGAGATCATGACCTAAGCCAAAGTCAGATATTTAACTGACTGAGCCACCCAGGTGTCCCCTGATGTCTATTTTTAAAACGAAGACTTAACTCTCTCATCCTTTGCATAAATATGCATGTACTTTCTCTATCCTCCTAATGTAGTATTATTTTAGTTAGATCAGTATTCAATATTGAATGTTTACATTTTATGAGTAAATGTTATTTACAAGCTGTGACAGTTAGTATACTGTTAACATTTCCTTTCTTGTTTGCTTCCCCTCACAATCAATGATCTATTTAGATTTTTACTTGGTTATATACTTATTATCAGTTAATTCTCATATTGTCTTCTAGAAGTAGAAATCTCTCAAGATATTCAAAAACAAATAATAATAAGAAAAAAAATTTTTTTCTTAGATATATGCCTCCAGAGCCTTTCATTCTCCTGCTCTAATCTGAAATGGTTGCTCTCTAAGCTGTTGCAAAAATATCTTCCTGGAATCTCCCTTCACCAGCAGTCTGAGGATTCCCTTCATTTATCTCCTATGATGGATACTCTTTTTCCTGGATCCTATGACTTTTTTTCTTGGTTTACTCCTCATTTTGGTATAGTATGACTTCATTATCTTGCTGAAAAGGGTGCATGGTAGATAAGTATTTTCAGACTCTGTCTTTATTCTAGGCTCATATTTAGTTGATAGCTTGGCTGGGTGAAAAAATCTGTGTTGTTATTTTCCTTCAAATATTGAGTATCACTGCTCCATTGTCTTCTGGCTTCCAGTGTTTCTGCTGACAAGTCTGAAGTCTTATTCTTCATCCTTTCTATGTGATCTATGTTGTATCTTAGAAGCCTTTAAGATTTTCTTTTTGACTGTAGTGTCCTGATATATGGTGGTGTAGATCTGTTCTTATTCTTTGTGCTGGGCCTTCAGTGAGTCCCCTTCACTTTTGTTTTACTTTCCTCTCATTCTGAAACATATAATTCAGATGTTGGACCTCCTGAATAGATTCTCTAATTTTATTTTTTTTCCTCTCCTATTATCTACCACTTATCCTTTTGCCCAATTTTTTAAATTATTTTTTAAATGTTTATTTTTTTTGAGAGAAAGAGTGTGAGCAGGGGAGGGGCAGAGAGAGAGAGTGGGACACAGAATCCAAAGCAGACTCCAGGCTCTGAGCTGTCAGCAGGGAGCCTGACTGAGCCACCCAGGTGCCCCAAAAATGAAGGTAACTTAAAGAAACTTTCAGACAACATCAAGCAGAATGACATCTGCATAATAGGGGTCCAAGAAGGAGAAGAGAAAGAGAAAGAGGCTTTAAACTTATTTGAAAAGATAATGGCTGAAATTTTACCTAATCTGGTGAAGGAAACAGACATAGAGGTCCTGGAAACCGAGAGAGTCCCCAAAAAGATAAACCCAAAGATATCTATACCAACATATATTATAATTAAAATGGCAAAAGTTAAACAGAGAATACTAAAAGTAGCAAGAGGAAAACAACATGTTACATACAAAGGAAACACCAAAAAGCTATCAGCAGATTTTTCAGCAGAAACTTCTCACAAGCCAGAAGAGAATGGCATGACATATTCAAAATACTGCAAAGATAAAACTTCTAACCAATAATTCTCTACCTATCAAGGTTATCATTCAGAATTGAAGGAAAGATTAAGAGTTTTCCAGATAAGCAAAAGCTAAAGGGGTACATCACCACTAAACTGGTCTTACAAGAAATGTTAAAGGGACTTCTCTAACTGAAAAGAAATGGCACTAATCAATAACGAGACAATATGCAAAAGTAAAAATCCCTGGAAAAGGTAGATATATAATCAAAGTAATGGATCAATCACTTATAAAGCAAGTATGTTTAAAAGACAAAAACAATAAATTTAAAACTACACTACTTAGTTAAGAGATGCATAAAATAAAAAGATGTAAAATGTGACATCAAAAATCTTAAATGTGGGGTGAGGGGACAAAGAAAATATAGTTTGGGAATGTATTCAAAATTAAAGTAGATGAGGGACACCTGAGTGGCTCAGTCAGTTAAGTGTCCGACTTCAGCTCAGGTCATGATCTCATAGTTCATGAGTTCGAGCCCTGCGTTGGGCTGTGTGCTGACAGCTCAGAACCTGGAGCCTGCTTCAGATTCTGTGTCTCCTTCTCTCTCTGCCCTTCTCCTGCTCACGCTCTGTCTCTCAAAAATAAATAAACACTTAAAAAACTGAAGTGGATGAATGGATAAAAAAAAAACAATCCAACTGTATGCTGTCTACAAGAGACTCACTTCAGAAGTAAGGACACAGACAGACTAAAAATGAAGAGACGGAGAAAAATATCCCATGTAAATGGAGGTGGGGGAAAAAAAGCCAGGGTAGCAATATTCATAGCAGACAAAATAGACTTTAAAACAAAGACTGCAATTATAGACAGACATTACATAATGATAAAGGGGTCGATCCAACAAGAAGACATACATTTATGTATATGTATATGTACCCAACATGGAACACCAAGATATATAAAGCAAATATTAATGGACCTAAAGGGAGAAATTGACAGCAATACAATAATATAAGGGACTTTACCACCCCACTTACAAATGGATAGATTATCTAAACAGAAAATTAATAAGAAAACATTGGCCCTAAGCAACAAACTAGACCAGTTGAATTTAATAGATAGACACACAACATTCCATCCAAAAGCACAGAATACACATTCTTCTCCAGTGGAACATTCTCCAGGATAGATCACATGTTAGGCCACAAAATTCAAGAAGACTGAAATCATATCAAGCATCTTCTCCGACTACAATAGTATGAAATTAGAAATCAGTTACCAGGAGAAAACTGGAAAAACCATTGAAATGTGGAGTTTAACAATGGGTCATTAAAAAAATGAAAGAAGAGGCACGCCTGGGTGGCTCAGTCAGTAGAACGTCCGACTTCCCCTCAGGTCATGATCTCACAGTTTGTGGGTTTGAGCCCTACGTCGGGCTCTGTGCTGATAGCTCAGAGCCTGGAGCCTGCTTCGGATTCTGTATCTCCCTCTCTCTCTGCCCCTCCCGCACTCATGCTGTGTTTCTCTCTGTCTCAATAATAAATAAACATTAAAAAACTTTTTTAAAAAATCAAAGAAGAAATTAAAAAATACCTAGAGACAAATGAAAACAGAAATACAACACATCAAAATTTGGGGGATGAGGGGCACCTGGGTGGCTCAGTCGGTTAAGTGTCCAACTTTGGCTCAGGTCATGATCTTACTGTTCATGGGTTCGAGCCCCGAGTCGGGCTCTGTGCTGACAGCTCAGAGCCTGGAGCCTGCTTTGGATTCTGTGTCTTCCTTTCTCTCTCTCACCCTCCCCTGATCACACTGTCTCTCTCTGTCTCTCAAAAATAAATGTTAAAAAATAATTTAAAAAAACAAAATTTGGGGGATGCAACAAAACTATTCTATGAAGGAAGATCATAGCAATACAGGTCTACTTCAAGAAATAAGAAAAATATCAAATAAATAATTTAACTTTACATCTAAAGGAGACAGAAAAAGAATATAGAAAGCCCAGTGTCAGTAGAAGGAAGGAAATACCAAAGATCAGAGCAGAAGTAAATAAAGGCTAAAAAAAAGAAAAAGAAAGAAAGAAAATATCAATGAAACTAAGAGCTCTGAAAAGATAAATATAATTGACAAATCGTTAGCTAGACTAATGAAGAAAAAAGAGATCTAATAAAGTCAAATTAAAGAGGGGTGCCTGGGCGGTTCAGTCTGTTGGGCATCTGACTCTTGATTTTGGCTTGGGTCATGACTTCACAATTCGTGGGTTTGAGCCCCGCATCAGGCTCTGCACTGACGGTGTGGAGCCTGCTTGGCATTCTCTCTCCCTCTCTCTCTACCCCTTTCGTGCATGCTCTTGCTCTCTCTCAAAATAAATAAATAAATAAACATTAAAAAAAAATCAGGGGCGCCCAGGTGGCTCAGTCGGTTAAGCATCCAGCTCTTGGTTTCAGCTCAGGTCATGATGTCATGGTTCATGAGCTTGAACCCCTCCCTTGCTGGGCCCTGCACTGACAGTGTGGGCCCTGTTTGGAATTCTCTCTCTTTCCTTCTCTCTCTGCCTCCACCAATGCACATGCAGGCTCTCTCTCTCTCTCTCTCTCTCAAAATTAATAAACTTTAAAAAAAACTTTAAAAATAAATAAATAAATAAATAAAATTTTAAAACCAGAGATTAAAGAGAGATTACAACTGACAAAGCAGAAATACAAAGATCACATGAACAACTATATGCCAACAAATTGAGCAACACAGAAGAAATGGGTAAATACCTAGAATATACACTCTTACTAAACTGATTCATGAAGAAATAGAAAATCTGAATAGACTGATTACTAATAAGGAGATTGAAACAGTAATTAAATACCTCCCAACAAATAAAAAAAGTTCCAGGACCAGATGGCTTCATTGGTGAATTCTACCAAATATTTAAGAAAAAGTTAATACCTATGCTTCTCAGACTCCTCCAAAGAAATCAAAGAGGAGGGAGCGTTTCCAAACAAATTTTATGAGGGCAGCATTACCTTGATACCAAAATCAGACAAGCACCTCCCACACACATACACAATAGAGGCCAATATCATTGGTGAACACATATGCAAAAATTCTCAACAAAATATTAGCCAACTGAATTCAACAATAGATTAAAAGGATCATATACCATGATCAAATGGAATTTATTCCAGGGATGCAAAGATAGTTGAACATCCACAAATCAATCAACATGATACATTACATTAGCAAAATGAAGGATAAAAATCATATGATCATCTCAATAGGTGCAGAAAAGCCATTTGAAAAAATTCAGCATCCATTTATAATAAAAACTCTCAACAAAGACAGTTTAGAGGGAACGTATCTAAACATAATAAAGGCCATATATGACTAGTCAACAGTTAACATCATACTTAATGGTGGAAAACTGAAAGCTTTCCTTTAAGAACAGGAACAAGGGAAGGATGCCCACTCTTGCCACTTTTATTCAACATTGTATTGGAAGTCCTAGACACAGTAATTAGGCAAGAACAAGAAATAAAAGGCATCCAAATTAGAAAGGAACTAGTAAAACTATCATTACTTATAATGATAGGATACTGTATATAAAATACCCAAAAGATTCCACCAATAAAGTGTTAGAATAAATGACTTAAGTAAACTAACATGATACAAAATCAACATACAGAAATCCATAGTGTTTCTATATACTAATTGTGAATTATCAGAAAGAAACTAAGAAAACAGCCTCACCTACAGTTGCATCAAAAAGAATAAAATAGGGGTGCTTGGGTGGCTCAGCTGGCTCAGTCAGTTAAGCATCTAATTTCAGCTTAGGTCATGATCTCGTGGTTTGTGGGTTTGAGCCTCAGCTCAGAGCCTGGAGCCTGCTTCAGATTCTGTGTGTGTGTGTGTGTGTGTGTCTCTCTCTCTGCCTGCCCTGCTTTCGCTCTGCCTCTCTCTCTCTCTCTCTCCCTCTCTCTCTCTCTCTCTCTCTCTCAAAAATAAAACATTTTTAAAATATTTTTTAAAGAATAAAATATAGGCACAAAATTTAACCAAGAAGATGAAAGACCTGTACACTGAAAACTATAAGACACTCATGGAAAAAATGGTAAAAGACACAAATAAATGGAAAGATACTCTGTACTCATGGATTGGAAGAATTATATTGTTAAAATGTCCATACTACCCAAAGTAGTCTACAGATTCAATGCAATCCCTATCAAAATTCCCATGGCATTTTTCACAGAACAGTTTTAGAAATAATTCTAAAATGTGATCCCAAATAGCCAAAGCAATGTTGAGAAAGAGAACAAAGCTGGAAGTATCAGCTCTCTGATTTCAAACTACAAAGCTATGGTTATCAAAACAGTATGGTACTGGCACAAAAACACACACACAGATCAATGGAACAAATCTGAGAGCCCAGAATTAAACCCACATATGGATAATTAATGCATGACAAAGGAGTCAAGAACATACAACGGAGAAAGGATAGTCTCCTCAATATATGGTATTGGAAAAATTGGATCACTGTCTTACACCATACACAAAAACTAACTCAAAATGTTTACTTAAAACTCAAAAATTTACTTAATGTTATCCCTGAAACCATAAAATTCCTCGAAGAAAATATAGGCAGTAAGCTCCCCAACTCTGGTCTTAGTGATAATTTTGTGAATCAGACTTCAAAGACAAGGGGAACCAAAGCAAAAATAAACAAAGAGGATTATTTTAAACTAAAATGCTTCTGCACATTGAAAGAAAACATCGTCAAAATGAAAAGGCAACCAACTGGATGGGAGAAGATTTTTTTCAAATCATATATCAGACCAGGGATTAATATCCAAAATATATAAAGAACTCAAACAACTCAAAAGCACAACAAGAAGAACCAAACAACCTGATAAATAAAATAGGCAGAGGATATGAATAGACATTTAGTATATCTATAGATATGTACAACCATCACCTCTGTCAGTTTTTAGAACATTTCATCACAGTGGTCAATTTTTTTAAGATTAAAAAATTTTTTTTAAGTTTATTTATAGCACAGCTGGGAAGGTGCAGAGAGAGGGAGAGACAGAATCCCAAGCAGGCTCCACACCATGAGCGCAGAGCCCAATATGGGGCCGAACTCAGAAAGCATGAGATCAGACCTGGACTGAGATCAAGAGTCAGAAGCTCAACGGCCTGCACCACCCACATGCCCCTCACAGTCAATTCATTTTACTTGGCCTATCAATAGCTTTTGACATAGTTGATTAATCCCTGTCTCCTTGAAACATTTTTTTGCTTGGCTTTCAGTACATCACACTCTCTTGGTGTTCCTCCTTCCTCACTGGCCATCTCCTTTCATTTGGTTTTGCTTTTCTTCCCCATGACTTCCTTCTAGAGACTGGAGTGCTCTACAGTGTAATCTGTTAAATTCTTTATTATCTTCCTGGGTGATCTCATCTAGTTTCATGGCTTTAAATACCATCTATATATTTAGTACTATCAAGTTTACATCTCTAGCCCAGACATCTTTCACCATCTCTACGTTTATGTATATAACTGTCTGCTCCACATCCCCATGTGGATTCTAATAGATAACTCAACATGTTCAAAACTAACCTTGTTCCACCTGCAGCCTCCCCTACTCCAGCTGATGACAATTTCATCCTTCTAGTTGTTCTGGCCAAAAATCCTTGATGCCATTTCTCTCACAAATACCACATTCAATCAATCCATTGGCAAATTCTGTCACCTCTGTACATTCAGAATCCTATCCCTTCTCCTACCTCCCCTCCTACCCCCTTGTGTGAGCTGTCACCATTTCCAGCTTGAATTAGTGCAACAGCCTCCTAACTGGTCATATTGCTTTTAATCCTTGTCCCTCTACAGTCTACTCTTACACAGCAACTAGAGTGATTCTTTGAAAATAGAGGTGACTTCATGTTACTCCTCTGCTCAAAACCTTGCAGTGACTCCCCATTTCACTCAAAGTCCTTATAATAGTCCACAAGGCCCTCCAGGACCTGATCTGTCCCTACTCCTTACCTTCTTAATTTTATCTCTTTATTCTCATCCTTACTCACTTTGATCCAGTTATATAGGCCTCAACTTTTCCTCAAACACTCCAGGCACACTTCTCACTCACAGAGTTTGCACTGGCCAGTTCCTCTGACTAGAAAGCATTTCTTCCAACTTTATGGTTTGGCCAATCCCCTTACCTCCTTTAGAGCATTGCTCCAATTTCATCTTCTCCATAAGGCCTTCTCTTATCACCTTACTTAATATACAGTCAACTCTCCACCCCCCCTACTTCCTCCTCCTCTATTTCCAAACCCACTTACCTCGCTCTATTTTTTATCTATATCACTTATCATCTTTTAACATACGCTGTATTTCTTATGTTTATTTCTTAGCTTTGTCTATAGTGCCTTCTTCCCTTCTGGAATAAGTTCTCCAAAGCAAGAAATCCATTCATCGATGTATCCAAAGGTATAGTACAATGTCTGGTACAATAATTATTTGTTAAATGAATGAATGAAAAATTTGGGTGATAATACTCTAAAGTTGTTTTAGGGATTAAATAACATGAAAAATCTTGACAGACATGGACATCCAACATATGTTAGATTCCTACCTCCTTTCTCCCTTCCCCAAATATCTTTTCCACTTGCCTCCTCTTATGGCACTGCCCCTTCCCTCTTCTCTGAAAATTTTGACAATTCTAGGCTCTCCTTTGAGTTTAAATCCAGGAAAATCCAACAAAAGCCCACAGCTTTACCCACTGCCACACTGTTCATCAAATTAACAAACTGTCACCCAGAGAAGCAGAGAAGCAGAAAGCCCTAAAGAAATGGGCAGATAAATGTTTTTGTTATTGGAGTTGGAGATTTATTACACCTTTTTAAAATTATCTTTATTGAGGTCTAATTTACATACATTAAAATATACACGTTTTGAGTGTACTATTTGATGAGTTTTGACAAATGTATAGGTAATTTGACTTGGGTGGAGGGCACTAAGGTCACCTGGGATTATGTAGGTCCAGGGATTTAACAGAGGGATCCTGGCCAGGAAAGAGAACATCAGGGCTCTTGGAAAACATACCCAAACAAGTGGAGACACCACGGCCTACCTGAAATTGTTCCTGGGGTCTCAATGCACCAGGATCTGAACTTCCAGAATGTCTCACAACTTCGTGACACCTCCTGACCCTCCTGAGGGAGTGGGCCAGGTCCCCTTCATACCAGTCTCACGTGTATACGCCAGGAGCGGTGACCTGGCACTGAGTCCTCCCTCTCCTCTGCCCTGCAACTCTCCTGCCAATACCCACACCTTTCATCCCCGCCTACCGGTGAGGGTGGAGGGGTCCGTTCCAGCGCGCGACAGCCAAGTTTCAACGCTGCCACGACAGCCACCGGACCTGATTTTCTCTCCAGCCTCAGAAATCGTCTCAGCCACCGCAGGCGGGAAAAAGCAAAAGCACCGCGCCAGCTGTTGGCGTCAGAAATATCCCTTTGGGCCCTCCATTTTCGGGTCCCTGGGGGCTCTTGGCGCTGAGGTGCAATCTACTGAGCCAGAACCAGCCTAGCAACCAGGCCCGCTCCCGCCCCCTCTGCTTCTGACACTCTCTAGGGATCGCAGGTTCAGCTTCACTTAGAGACTGCAACTCCGAGTTCAGGTCGGCTGGGGAAACTGAGACAGGGCTGGGGATTCTAGGTGCGGGGTCTACGGTTGGCCGCAGACTTTCCCCCTGTAACTGAGATAACCTAACCCCTGTTGAAAGCCCAGTTCGGTGCGTGCGAATCTAAGAAACCAGCGGGGTCGGTTTGCTTAGACATTTGGGGGAGAGCAAAGCACCGCGCAAGCGGCTGGGAAACCTCAGGGGTGGCGCTGGCTGGGGGTAGGGGGGTGGGGCCAGGGGTGGGTCCTGGCGGAGGGCGGGGCCAACCTGGGCTACCAGGAGTGCCAGCCTCGCCCAGCAGAGCAGAGGTGGTGGTGGCCCTTGCCCTTGGTTCTTATTCTGCTTGCGCTCGACCTCGCAGCCATGGAGGGACCCCAGGAGCTTCTGAGTGGGAAGTTCCAACTCTGCTTCACCCCCGCTGCCGGGACGAGCCTCCTGATGCTCCGGCTAAACGACGCGGTGTTACGTGCGCTGCAAGAATGTCGGCGGCAACAGGTGCGGCGGACCCCGGGGCCCCATCTTTCCTAGCCTCTCTCTACCCCTCGGGACCTCGGGTCTCAGTCGGTGACCTTGGCTAAGAGACTTGGGTTTGGGAGTGGTATCCGTAGGTTCCGACTTCCCCACCTCTCCAAGTGAAGCCCTCGAGGCAGGTGTTACCCCCCGCCCCCCACTCCGGGCACCCGACGCCGGATCCTGGGAATGCCACTTCACCTGCGTTCAGCTCGCACCTGCTCTCCCCGCAGGTTCGACCAGTGATAGCTTTCCAAGGCAACCGAGGGGTAAGTAAGAGCCTAGGGTGTGTGAAAGAGGTGGGGTGCGGGAAGAACAGAAGTAGGCTTCAGGCGGGTGCGGTCAAGGCGGGAAGGCTGACAGTAGTCACCGTCTGAAGAAGTTACTGAACTGAACCCCGAGTGGGGCGGAGGGGGCTGCTGGGGTTGTGGTCCCAGGAGGCTGCGGTTGAGGAGACTGTCGTCTCAGTCTCCTGGGGAACTCAAGCGCAGCTGCACCTGGTGTACTAACGAGTCCCGTGGGACCCATCTTCACTCTTAGGCTGGCTAAGGGGAAGAATGGCAATGGGAGGAGGGGGAGGGGCTGACTTCATGGGGCTTATGGTTCTCCTTTTCCTCTAGTATCTGAGGTTCCCAGGCCCTGGCTGGTCCTGTCTCTTCTCCTTCATAATGTCCCAGTGTGGCCAAGATGGCCCTGGTGGTGGCTTGGACCTTGTGTGCCAACGCTTAGGCAGGTAAGGGGGAACAGGTAGGTAAAAAGGATTTGTGGAAAGTTGGGGAAGCAGATTTCATAGGTACTTAAAAGTTCACCCCCCTGGGATTTTTCCACCACCCCTTTCCAGGTCTGGGCCTAACCACCTCCACTGCCTGGGCCCACTCAGGGAGCGCCTGACTATATGGGCAGCCATGGATTCCATTCCTGCCCCATCTTCAGTTCAGAGACACAACCTAACTGTCCGTGCCAGAGATCCTGAGAGTTGGCAGAACATAGGAGACGATTCTGAAGAAGACACAATTTCACAGCCACAGATGGCACTAAAAGAGGTGAGGCCAGAAACTGCAGGTAGTTGGAATAAGGTGGGGCACAGCCTGAAGCCCAGAGAGCCAAGTGCTCCTGCCACTTTCCCTGCCAGGTGCCAGATCCACTGACAAGCACCCAAAGACAGTCACTCCCAGGATCCTCAGATGAACACATGGCACAGTGGGAAGTGAGGTACTTGGGGCAGAGTGGGACTAACCTAGGAATCTCTGGTATTGTCTTCCTGTCTAGTCTCCACCCTAAATGCTTTAATAACAGATCTAGCCCTACCTTGGTCTTCATCTCTCCCATTCCCTCTTCAAATATCCTAGAAACCAGACCCATCTTCCAAACAGAGAACCTGATCATGCACTGCCTTCCTCTGCTAGCCAGAAATATTTGGACAAGGTAAGTTGTAATAGCAAGGGATTTTCAAAGAGATCTTTGTCCAATTAGGCTAAAATTTTAAAATTAGGGAGCCTTGATTCTGATGGTCCCAGAGATCATTCTATGAAATTAATTTTCAAGAGAAGTGCAGAATATGGTTCTGGCTTACTGTTTATGTGACATTTTCCCCAACAGAAGCGTCCAGCGCCTACAATCCCTAGAAGACTAAAAGAAAAGAGGCTCAGAACCTTGCCTTTAGCTCCAAGTCCCCTACAAGGACTGCCCAGTCAGGACCTGCAAGATGGAGAAGACTGGGAGCAAGAAGATAAAGACGAAGATGACATGGGCTCCAGGCTGGAACACAGTCCCTCAGTTCAAGCAGGTGAGTTAATGAGAGGCCAAAACTGCCCTAGAGGGGAAAAGACCTATATAACCACTGTTGTGTCATTTTGCTTCCTTCCTAGATTCTGAATCCCCAAACCCTGAAGAAGTACCAGATTACCTCCAGTGAGTCCCCTGCTACTTCCAATTTTATCAAGTCTTGTGCATAGGAGATATTAACATAAACTTCCTGTGAGCTGGAAGCTTTTAGGGACAATGAAATTAAAGGTGACGACTCTCTGCTCCTGGCAGGCAATACAGGGCCATCCACAGTGCAGAGCAGCAACATGCTTATGAGCATGACTTTGAGATGGATTATACTGAATACCGCATCCTCCATGCTCGTGTTGGGGCTGCAAGCCAAAGGTTCATAGAGCTGGGAGCTGAGATCAAGAGAGTTCAGCAAGGAACTCCAGAACACAGGGTAAGGAATGGACCCAAGCTGGCTTTCTAGCTTTACTGGCCATAAACTCCCTACTAATTTGCCCTAAGACTGTATGGTAACCAAAGTGGCAAGCAAGTCTGTTTTGAGAAAAACTAATTGATCTCTATCAGTTGGTAGAATGAGATGGGAAGTTACTGCTCTCCCTTAAGAAAACTGGAGTTTCTGGGGCATCTGTGTGCCTGTTAAGTGCCCAATTTCAGCTCAGGTCATCATCTCATAGTTTTTGAGTTTGAGCCCCTCATCAGGCTCTGCACAGATAGTGTGAAGCCTGCTTGGGATTCTCTCTCTGCCCTTCTCCCACTTTCTCTCTCAAAATAAGCTTAAAAAAAAAAAAGGTTAAAAAAAAGTTTTTTCTCAAGGTTAAACTTGGTGCATTTTCTTTGTTTCAGGTGCTGGAAGAAAAAATAGTCCAGGAATATAAAAAGTTCAGGAAGGTAAGACAAGGTCTGGGAATTGTAACAATGGTAGAAATGGTGGATCCTCCCCCCCCCCTCCCCCGACATGGATGCTTTTTCTTTGCAGCGGTACCCAGGTTACAGGGAAGAAAAGCGTCGCTGTGAGTACCTGCATCAGAAATTGTCCCACATTAAAGGTCTCATCCTGGAGTTTGAGAAAAAAAAGGGGGGCAGCTGAAACTATCAGAGGGCTCTTTACCCTCTCTATCAAGGAACAAAGCAACTATAAACTGCATAGAGTGCAACTGTCTGCTCTTATTGCTGAGTCCATGGTGGCAAGTATGAGAGCTCTTCTAGACTCTTTAAGATTTGAACTTTCATTGTTGTCATATTTTACTTTCTAGGGTGTGGGCACAGTGACAAGATTACACAGCTGTGCCCAGGAGACTAGGAAGAATAGCAAAGGCTTGGCTTCTTCATCTTTAGTTCAGCCAAGTCATTTTCAAATCCTGAGAAATGACACCATTTCCAGGACAAGATATCTTGAGAACATTAGCATTTAGCCTGGTAGCCTCCCTAAAGAAACAGTAGTGAGAACTTTTGGTAAAAGCTAAAAGAACTTGTAATACACATGGATATAATGGGAAAGGGCTTGGTTGTTCCTCATGTACTGAAAGTGAATTCTTTTACAAACATGGCTAAAAATGAAAACTGATTGTTTCTGTGTCCTCTGTATAAGTTTATATGCTTTCCTTAAATCCTTCAAGGCAACGGTTATTACCCATGACTATCTGAACCACTTCTTGGATGCTCTAAAAAATTAGATCCCCAGACCCTAGTCCAGGTCTTATGTATTAGAATCTTCAAGGTTATGGTTAGGCATCTTTACTTTTTCAAAGCATTAAGGATGATCCTGCTATATATTTTGCTATGAAATCTCTATCAAATCCATCTTATTATTGGCAGCTAGAGATTACAACAGAAATAAAGTTAACTTTTTCAAACTGTAGAGGTTGAAGATCTACAAATATGGCTCCTATCTGGAATTATCCAGTACTAAAAACTTTAAATGCAGATAGGATTTGGATTTACCCACAAAAATAGGGAAATTCATTTGAACAAAAGATCATGTCAGGCCTATCCCTTTTGTTTCCCACTGTTGCATAAGAAAGTGGATGCTTCATTCACAACCAGAAATGATACTGCCTTTCCTAGTTCCACTGGAGAAGGAAGTTAATGGGCCACACCCTGGGTTTTGGGGAAGAGAGGTGCACCCAGCAGTGTCAGCAATTCCTGAAACAATTTGGATGGAACCCCAACCCAAATGCCATACCCATACAGGGCATTTTTAGGCAGAAACTAGCCCTTGGAAGGTATAACCCATCCTTACTGTATGGGCAGGGCCTGAAACAGAGCCCAACAAGAAAGGTCCCTCACCTGTTCTAGTCGTCAGGCTAGAGGCCTGGGCAATAAACATGTTAAGGATAGAAAATGATGAAATTTGGCAAGGATTTACAGGTGATAACTGTGGACCTAGTTAGTTGGTCTACAGCAGCACTGATCAATATGGTAAGCCAGTAGATCTAGGTGTGAATATTTAAATCAATGAAAATTTAAAATGTAGTTCTTAGCTACATTTCAAATGCTCAGTAGCTACATGTGTTAGACAATTAAGATTATGGAACATTCCCAAGATTCCAAAAATTCTATTGGACAGTGCTAATCTAGAAAACCTTTGGTTCCTTATCTCTTGGAAAAAAGACATTTTAAAGGGGGCTCATTTATTGTCACTGTTCCAAATGTACAAAAAAAATTAGAAAATAACCCCCCAACTCAATCCCTCCCACCCCCACAACATCCCCCCCAACACAAATAATTTTTCCCAAAACCACAAACATCAACTGGTCCTGGTATTTCCATAAACAGTGCAGCTAAGAAACAGTTTAGAGAAAATTTAACGGGATTCAGATTATATCCATTCTGTCCTCTCTGCCCTGAGAGTAATTATCCCATATGGGTCCCAGTCCTCCCCAATGGTTTTCCCATCTCTGGTGGAAGAGTCCTTTTACAAAGTGGCATGTTTGGCTGCTGCTTTAGAGATCCTCCTGTGCCTTCTTCTTCTTCTTGGCTTTTTCTTCTTGAATTATAGGGGGGTTTGTTGCCTCTCGCTGTAGATAGCTAATAAAATCACTTAATTCACGGCCACCCTGAAAACAGAAAGATTACTCTGAAAATTTAACCTTTTAAAGAATCCTGGATTTCCCCCCCCAATAGGAAGACTTCTGAGTTTGTAAAAAAGCACATTAGCAACCACATATATTGACTATGAAATTGAAAAGTTTCCAGTTAAGTAAAATTCAAAGAATTGAGTATGTATGTTTATGTGTTTATTTGTGGGGAAAGGAGACAACGCACTTACTTCATATTTCTTTGGATTTAGCTTCTTGTTGGCTGGAGAGAAGTAGATGGTAGGAAAACTGGGTTAAAAAAAAAAAAAAGTTAACTCATTTCAAGTTCCAGAGTAAGTCCAACATATACTTCCCCAATAACTTTCTGGGAATAACTTCTCTTCATGATTTTTATTTCTCATCAGATACCATTCTCCATCAGGGGCTAGTTTACATCCTATCAAAGCTCAACAATGTGAGAGCTCACAAATCCGTAGTAGTCATGTGGACCCATTCAGCAGAACTCTAAGCCATAAAGGCATCAGTGGTTCTGCGCTCAAGTGCAGTGTGGGATCCACTCCCTAAACTATGCCCATTAAATGGTTTGCAAGCTTACTTTTTCTTATGAATTGCCTAGACACTTTTATTAGGTTTTAATCTACTTACCCTCTGACTTCATATGGAGAAGGCACATCATTGGCTGTAGCATCCATCTTGGCTATGATAATATTTGGGTCTTTTCTGAGCTGTTAATAAAAAAAGGTTAGATCTTTAAATTTCAAGTTTTTGGTGACCAAGGGACACTTAGTCAAATCAACACTTAAAATAACCTCCTTTTTAAACACCTGTGATAAGTTCTGCTCCAGTAGGAAGAGTAATGACACTTGTACATAATATCTAGCTTTACACAGGCATCCCTTTTCTCTCTTGGTTTCTACATAGTAAGACTCTATTTACAGCTACCTTCAAAATTACCTGGCTTACATAAGACATTACAAGGGCTAAGTCAAGTGAAACATAATGGATTCATACAAGCCATTACCAAAATTCAGAAGCCTGGATACTTTTAACCACAATCGAGATTGAGTCTGAGAAGTAGAAAATCAAAAACAGGTATCTGAGGCACTGCACAGGCTTAGAGACACTAGAGGGGCAGCCAGGAGAAAAGAAACAGTAGACAGCTGGAAAAAAAAAAAAAAATCTACCAAGACATAGATACTGAATTAGCCAATGCTGAATATGTATGTTAACTTCCCAACTCAAAATTTATCTTCAGAATATGGTTCAGACTTACCTTCTCTCCCAGTTCTTTATATTTAGGCTCTAGATTCTTACAGTGGCCACACCAAGGAGCGTAAAATTCAATCAGCACATCTTTATTTTCATCATTCACTATTTCATCAAAATTCTCTGCTACTACTACCTGAAATACACCAAAGATTCTCTAGTTGGTAAGGCAAGATGAAGAATAAAAATTCACCACAGGCTAAATTTGTTTCTGCACCCAAACCCTATCAAATGTGCTGTGTTGTCACTGAAAATATGTCATTGAAACCCAAATAGCATCTACAGACTGAACATTAAAGATGTTCTGGCGATTTTCCAGAAACCAACTCATTCCCATGTCTGTTACCTGTCAAACTTTGTTCAGGAAATCATAGGAAATAAGGGCTACCCAACCCTTCCTTAATCTCAAAGCAACAATCTTAAAACTATTATTAGAGGTTAACTTGCCCCACCCTGAAGAGTAACTTAGTTCTAATATAAATACTATCAAAAAATTCTATGAAGGCAGCACCTGGGTCACTTGGTTAAGTGTCCGACTCTTCATCTAGGCTCAGGTCATGATCTTATGGTCATGGGATTCACTCTCTTCTCTCTGCCCCTTCCCCACTTATGTGTGTTCTCTCTTAAAATGAATAAACTTAAAAAAAAAAATTCTATGAAGATTTTATACTCCTGCCCCTACTGAGCATTATGAGCTCTGCCAATGCTTATTTTATGCCTCAGGGAGTTGAGGACAAACAAAAACAAAAACATGACAGCCAACAAGGTCTTCACTTAGACAAAGCATTTTTGGAATAAAGAAATGAGGTCTAAATTACACCTCAATAAAACTAAGATGGGGGGACAATGAGGAGAGGCAGCTGCTTAGAGCCTTGGTGAGGCTGTGGGCACCTCACCTTTACTGGCCCATCGTTGCTCTCTGGGATGGGCTCAGACTTCAGGTATCTCTTCAGGTTGCCATCAAAATAATCCTGCAGGAATCTTTCAAGAGCCTTGCCATCACGTCTGCAATTAAAAAGACAAGGGTCAGGTTTGTTAACCTTCTACTGAGAGGATCAAAAACACTTTCTTAGAATAGTTTCTACATATTCTAGCTCCAGTTTCAAGGTTAGAAACTGGAAGTTAAAGCACCTTATCTCTCAACATGCAGATCTGACTGAACAAAAAAACCAACCGCCTCCTATATTTGTAGCGTGTTCTTTGTGGCTTAGAAAGGTCAGAAAACAAAGAAAACATTGGTTTTCTAGATATTCACTTCTGCAGAAGAACCAGGTCTTTGTTGTTCTGAAAAATACCACTTATTTACGGTATCTTATTTTACTAATTTCCTCACATGAAGACTTTTCTCCCCAAGTCTCAGAAAACGAAAAGTCCTAATTTTCTGGGATTTTAAGATCTTTCCATTCCCTGAGTTCACTTTAGGCCAGTATAGTATTCCAAAAAGAAAAGATATTCTACAGGATGGGAAGGTCTGAACTTAATTTCAACCAATTGCAATGGTCTGAAATTACATCAATCTCAAAGAGACTGTCCAATGTTCTCGATCTACTATTTTTAATGGCAGGGTAGAAATGATCATGTAAGTATTCCAAGCTGCCATCCTTTTGTTAAAATTCAGAATTTATTAAGGATTGTGATCCTTAAAGTACCTATAATTAATTAATTAATTGAGAAAAATGACAATCATAGGTCTTGGCTAGAAGACCTATCTTCACATTCTAATGTTCTTCTTTATAAATCCTCAGTGGTGTAAAAGGCTTTACATTTCTTTGCAGAATCAAATCCCAAACCCACATTAACATGTAACTCACGAGAACTCCTCCTGCATGACAAACTTCTCTCCTTTTGCAGTTCTGATAGCAACAACAGGAATATCTCCAGCAGTGCTTTCCAAGCCAAAATCAGAAAGTTCATGGCTAAAGGTTTTGCGGCTAGCCACAGCAAAGCTAAGTTTGTTTCCAGCATCTAGGAATTTCTTTGCTACCATCATCACTCTGTGGGAAATAAGAGATATTTACACCAAGATTTATACCATGGTGGTAAACTACTTCTGAAATCAAGAAGCTAGAAAGCAAAGACTAAATTTTACAGTCCACCACCTCTCTGGAATCAGTCTAAACTATGTTCTTGGGCACGGACACAGAATCATGGTACACTCCAAGGTCTTACTGAATTTTGCTGCCAAACTGGCGGTACCAAATAGTCCATTCCCAATGAATCTTGCTATATTGTTACTAAAATATTGCAGACATAATGACTGATCTGAAAAGAAAATTTGTATGGATAAAATGCTCTACGAATCTCAATGGGCAAATAGGCACAATATTTAAACAAATTCTAGACCACATTTGCATTTTTTTACTGAGAGGATAGGAATCAACTATGTCACAGGCAAAGGAACACCTATGGAAGATATGCCTAACAGATTACGGAAATAGTTTATGTTATTTGTCCTTAACAGCTTCAAATGTGGTTTTTGGGAGCCGACTGTTCCCATTCTAACTGGCTGTGACATCATACACTGTAAGAGGGTATTTAGAATTAAGTGTTTACATATTAGTCAAATCTGTTTATGAAGGGGAAAAATATCCTAATTACCTGTTTCTCCAGTAGTTGGAACCTTTGGCATTCTTTTCATAGTCCACATCATAGTAAGCCACAAGTAAGTCCTTGCCCTGCATCAAATCTTTATTGTCTTCCGTCATGTGAGGGCAGATACCAAAACTGAAATAAATAATCCTTTATCAATTCTGGCAGGTTTAGCTATGTTATAGAATCATCACAAAGTAACTGACAGCACTTACAAAAGCTTCATGTTGAAAGAAATTTTCAACATGAAGAAAAAGTACTGAACAATATACCCTCTAAGAGTTCTAGGGCCCACACATTACTGCTTTAATATACACTTCAACTATTATTGTTCAAACCTTTGAATGAGGCTATTTAATCCAAAACATGGGTGTGCTTAATAACTGAGTAGGCAAACTAAAATGAAGACAAAAAATCCCAAACAAGGTACTCACATGTTTTCTTGGATAAATTTTTTAATCTTGCCACTGGTCATTTTCTGTTCTATATATGCCACAGTCTTGTCCTCAAATTTGTTCATCAGATGTGAAGGACGAAACAAAGTGATACCCCTTAAAAAGAAGGTATTAGTAGGTAGGCAGCACCAGAACATTCTTCAATCTTTCATTTATTTTTTTAATTTATTTAATATAGTTTATTGTCAAGTTGGTTTCCATGTAACACCCAGTGCTCATCCCAAGAAGTCCCCTCCTCCATGCCAGTCACCCATTTTCCCCTCTCCCCCACTCCCCCATCCACTCTCAGTTTGTTCTCAGTATTTAAGACTCTCCTGTGGTTTGCCTTCAATCTTTTATTTAAAACTCAGACCATCGACTCTTGCCACTTTTACTGGCACCATTTAAGTACATAAGGACTCTTTTCTCAGACCACGGACTTGGCAACATGACCTCATTAAAGCTAAGGTGTTAACCACCTTAATCTCAAGTGCAATAATTGGGTATAGTTTTAATAAACCTTGAGTTGGGAAGTTAGGAGACTTTGGTTCTAATTCTAGCCCCACCATTATCAATGAAATCCTTTTGGGCTTCAGCTTTTCCACCAATGCAAAAAGGGATTTAAGGGGGTTAGAGCAGAGGATTAATTTCTAAACCTTTAAAAACAGTAACAGAACCCAACTTACCCCCAAATTCCAAGATGCACAATAAGGCAGAGCTTGCTCTTACTGGAAGGTAACTTGCCCTGCTCTCCCATATAGTAAGAGAATTATTTCACTAGAGAAAATACCTTTAATCCAGCTGAAAAATTCTATAGGCAGGTATACAATTATAGATAATGTTTAGCTTGAGTTCATCCTTGTCCTAGACTTCTCCATCCCAATAAACCAAGTTTACCAATTTTTCTCTTGCTGGTTCTATTTTGCCCCTCTACCTAAGCAAACTGTCTTCACTCCACTGAACACTTGAAGCAAATTCCTTCTTTAATTTCTAGACTTATTCATCTAAAACTGAACTCCAGTTTGTTCTGAGTCATAGGTTTATATCAAGTATCACCTTTCCCAGAAAATACCACTATTTTAACTACTACTCTCACCTCTAGGTTCTCCTTCATTCATTCCTCCTCCCCACATGCACACACACCCACATAGAATTTTATCACTTGTTTTTGGCTAGGCATCAGCACCTTTATTAGAATTTTTCTTAATGTTTATTTTTGAGAGAGAAAGAGAGAGAAAGAGCGTGAGCGAGTGCGGGGGAGGGGCAGAGAGATATGGAGACACAGAATCCAAAGCAGGTTCCAGGCCGTGAGCTGTTAGCACAGAGCCCAACACAAGGCTCAAACTCACAAACTTCAAGATCATGACCTGAGCTTAAGTCAGACACTTAAACTGACTGAGCTACCCAGGCACCCCTAGGCATCAGCACCTTTAATTCCTTATATCCCACTCTCACTCTTCCAATATTAACCACGGACTTTATGTCAATTAAAACACAGGCATTTTATAGAACACAGGGAAACAACATAGCAAAAGGGAACCTAATACTAACATGCTGGGCAAACAAAAAAGTGAACAGGGCTGGGGTGCCTGGGTGGCTCAGTTGGTTGAGCGTCCTGCTTGGGCTCAGGTCATGATCTCATGGTTCGTGGGTTCGGGCCCCGTGTCAGGCTCTGTGCTGACAGCTAGCTCAGAGCCTGGAGCCTGTCTTTGGATTCTGTGTCTCCCTCTCTCTCTGACCCTCCCCTGCTCATGCTCTCTCTCTCTCTCTCAAAAATAAAAACAGTCTTTAAAAAAAAAAATTTTTTTTTAAATGTGAACAGGGCTAAGATTTGGGTTTTTTTTTTTTTTTTTTTGTATAGTTACAAACTTCAGAGCAGTTATTCCCCCCAAAATAGAAATCCAACAGGTCCAAATATACTCTTTAATTATGTTATGGCCTTGGTGTACACGTGATGACCTTAAGACCCCCCCCCCCCCTTCATGTAAGGTCTTCTCAATAAGACTTCTAATCAGAAGCTGATAGGCCACTTTAAAGACAGCCACAATGAATACATCTAAGGTTAACAGACTGATAGGTGATGTGCTTATGAGCCACAGGTGGCTCCACATTCATTTACAGACCTGGTAGGTCTTAATCTAAAAGTCAGTCAAGCCTACAACTTTGCATCCAGACTTTCTAGGTTCAAATCCTAGTTCTGCCACATGCCCACTGTGAAGCTAGGGAAATTAACCTCTTTGAGTGCTTTCTCCTCTATAAAAGGAGGATAATAATAGATCTGTCTCACCAGTTGTTAGGAGGATTAAATGAGTTAACAGTAAATGCCACACAGTAAACATGATATATTGTGTTAAATATAAATCAGGAACACTAGCCCTTGGCACACTTCTCTTCTCAGGATGATCTCTTCTCGTCTCATGGTTTCAATAATTATTTACATGTGCTTGACCCATAAATGTTTATCTCTAGTTCAGAACCTTTCCTGAATTTACTGGATCTTCAGCACCTGGTCATCTCACAAACTTCACACTCTCTGTGCCAAAACGAACTCATCATTATTCCCTTCAATTTATATTTGCTACTCTTCATCTTTTTCCTAGATCAATGACTATTGTTGGCCCAGTCATCCAAGTCTTTAAAACCTAGACTCACTCTTTATCTTCCTCTTTTCACACATGGCTAGGGACTAAATCCTATTGTTTATATTTTCTATACTCTCTCCTTCTTCTCCATGACCCTAATGCTGCCTTAATTTAGTCTCTCAGAGATCACCCTTAGTTTAGACTCTGGACTCCCTTGCCATTCCTCCCCTTTCAAACCATCATCACATGGATTCCAGCAACTTTTCTTCTGAAATACAAAATCACATTACTCTCCAGCTCAAAGCCTTTAATGGCTCTTAAATGTCTAAAAGATAAAATCAAAAGTCTTTTGTATGAACTTGGGGTACCTGGGTGGTTCAGGTGGATAAGCATACGACTTCGGCTCAGGTCATGATCTCATGGTCTGTGGGTTCAAGCCCCACATTGGGCTCTGTGCTGACAGCTCAGAGCTTGGAGCCTGCTTCAGATTCTGTCTCCCCCTCTCTCTCTGCCCGTCCCCCACTCGCACTCTATCTACATAAAATATAAACATTAAAAGAAAATTTAAAATTCTTTGGTATGCACTTCCAAAGTCTTCTATAATTTGGTTTCTGCTATCTTTCACTATGACATCATTTACAAACAATACTCCAGCAGTACTACAGATCTAAACATTCCTAAGTTACTTCATAACCTGGGGCCCGCACTCCTGCTCCTCTAATTTTTTTTTAAATCTGGAATAATTTTTATTCCAACTGCCAAAACCTGCCTGGAAAAACTTATCTTTCAAAACACACCTCAAGAATTATGTCCTCTATAAAGTTTTTTTTTTTTAAGTTCATTCATTTGTTTATTCATTCATTCATTTATTTAGAGGAAGAAGGAGGCGGGTAGGGAATGGGGTAAGGACAGAGAGAGGCAGAGAGAGAATCCCAAGCAATCTCCACGCAGAGCCCAACCCAGGGATCAATCTCATGAACTGTGAGATTATGACCTGAGCTGAAATCAAGAGTAAGAAGCTTAACCAACTGAGCCACTCAGGTTCCCTGAAGTTTTTTCTGACACTACTCTCCAACACTAAAGAAAAAAAATCACTCTCTCTCTTCTTCCCGAGTGCCCTGAATATGTCTAACATAACACCTATAATGCTCACTTGACACATTTTTAAACATATTCACTGTCTCCCTCTACCAGATGCACCTTAAAGGCAGTAAGAGTTTCTAGCAGTTAGCTTAATGCCTAGCAAGTGTTCAGTAAATCTTTTGGGCCTAAAAACCCACAGTTCACACAATTAGTACTCGGTCCAAAAATCTACAAAAATAGTCCAGTCACTTACTCTCCATCATCATCATATTTGTTCACCAGAGACTCCACATTGGTGTGTGCAAATCGGTAGTTATCCCTCAAGTTGCTGGCTGCTTTCAGAAACTCAGAGTGAGCATCACTGAATAAATCCTTGAAAAAACCTGTTCAAAAAATGTCAAACACAAGGAAGAAACAGTGTTGAAACATATTCAAACTTTAAAATAATTTTCTATTTTGAAAGCCTTTATTCTATTTACAGAGAAGCAAAGTGAGATAGGTAAGAGGAATGGGTCTGCTTTGCCATGACTACCTAGGATATTTGACACAGTAACTTAGGTTGAGAATTTTCCCGCTACCTTGACTCCAAGGGAGTCAAGTGAGACAATTTGTCAGGGTTCAAATCTTTTTTTTTAAGGTTTATTTATTTTTGAGAGAGAGACAGAGCACAAACAGAGGGGCAGACAGAGAGGGAGACACAGAATCTGAAGCAGGCTGCAGGCTCTGAGCTGTTAGCACAGAGCCCAATGTGGGGATCGAACCCATGAACCGCGGTATCATGACCTGAGCTGAAGTCGGACGCGTAAGAGCCTGAGCCACCCAGGAACCCAATGTCAGGGTTCAAGTCTTAATTCTAGTTTTTCATAAATAAATTTGGGCAAACTGCTCAACTTCATAGAGTTTCAGGGACTATTTTAGGTGTCAGTGGGATCAAATAAGACAATATGTCAAAACAATCCATAAATTACTTCCCTTTAATTTTTCTAATTTGTCTTTAGAACTTCAAGTCTAGAAAAGTGACTGAAACATAGGTGTCTCTTTTTGTTTTTTTTAACGTTTTTATTTTAGTTTTTGAGAGAGACAGAGCACGAGCAGGGGAGGGCCAAAGAGAGAGGGAGACACAGAATCCAAACCAGATTTCAGGCTCTGAGCTGTCAGCACAGAGCCCGATGCAGGGCTTGAACCCATGAATGTAAGATCATGATCTGAACCGAAGTCAGACACTCAACCAACTGAGTTCTTAAGAACAACCAACCTGTTCTTAAATGTCTGCTTATAGTTAACTCTTTGAAAATATACAGAATCAGTAAAATCCAGATGGTAAGAAGTAGCTTTTTATCAAATTATAAACCATCTTCTACTGCCAGAAAGTTTTATTATAATAACAAGAGAAGCACAAACACAGTTATATGTTTAAATTCATTTTTTAGGTCAAATGTATTATACATTAAAACAAAACAAAGAACACTCCAGATGTACAATGTGTTTAGCTGGTTCAAGTTGTTTTAAAGATTAAATGAGATACTCCAACACCTGAGAAAGCAAAGGTTGCTGTATAAATGTACACGAATCTTAGCAATTTAATCTCAAGAACTAAATCGCTTACTGCTGTGAAAACAGCAGACACAGGTTTAATATTTACTAGTATCCTCCCACCTTAAAACATTATTTTCAATCTTAACTACCCTATTGAGTTAAATCTCAGTTTGAGATGTGATAGAAAAAGCTGTTTTCCTATTTTGGGTCTTAAATTGAAATTAAATCTTTATTTGTAAGAACACAAAGCCACTCAAATAAAACCTATTTTTTCCACATTATAGTAATGCTGACCTAAATCTATGAGGTGTTTCTTCAACTGTCCCCTTTGTTGAACAACTTTGTTGTTTTTTCACATATTAGAGTGTTTTTGAAACAGGGTTGATGATTTTGTTGTATAATCAAATATTTGCTACTTACCCACCACAGAGGCATCTTTGTCACTAATGAACTTCTCAAATTCTTCCTCAGTCCTGAGAGGAACGGAAGCTGGTCCAGCCTGCTTCTTCAGGTGGCTGACAATTCCATCTTAAAAGATAAGATGAAAGATTATAGGAACACAAATTTCTAATTTTTGAGAAGGCATTCACATATTCAAAGTTCAAAAAGATGGCGCCTGGCTCAGACGGAGGAGCATGCGATTCTTGACCTCAGGGTTCTAAGTTCCAGTCAAGTTGGGTGTGGAGATTACTTGATCTTAGCCAAAAGGCCAAGAAGCAAAGGAGATTACTTAAAAATAAAATCTTGGGGCACCTGAGTGGCTCAGTCAGTTGAGCGTCCATCTTCGGCTCAGATCATGATCTCATGGTTCATGAGTGTGAGCCTCACATTGGGCTGGCTGCTGTCACTGCCAAGCCCATTTTGGATTCTCTGTCCCCCCACCTCCTACCCTGCTTGTATTCTCTCTCTCAAAAATAAGTAAAACATTCAAAAAATAAATTTAAAAAATTTAATGAAAAAATAAAATCTTTAAAAGAAAAAGTTCAAAAGGATACACAATGAAAAGTTTTCTTCCTTCTTTGTCTTTAGTTACCCAGTTCCTCCCTATAGGGAGGACATAAACAAACATATTATGCACAAACAAGCAATTACATATTTTTTCTTTCTTTTCTCCCCAAATGGTAGCATATACATATGCTCTTTTGTATTTTCTTTTTGTCACTTAATATAATTTAGAGATAATTTATACCAATATATACAAAGAGGTACTTCAGTCTTTTTTATAACTGTGTAGTGTTTCATTGCATGGATGTACCACAATTTATTTTACCAGACACAAATGATGGACATTTGTTTCCAATTTCTTGCTGTTATAAATGATCCTACAATAAACAATCTTGTACTAATGTCATTTACACGATTGAAAAAACCTGTAGGTTAAATTTCTAGAAGCAGATTCACTGGGTCAAAGAGTACATGAATTTATAATGGTTAAACTATCCCTCAAAGAGATTGTACTTATTTATACCCCTACCCGGGATGTATATATTGGATACATGTAAAGTGTTTTACAACAGTACAAATTAATATTGCCTTTGTCAATGTTATTCTCTCTGCCTAGAACATACTTTCCCCAGATATCCTCCTGGCTCCCTTTCTCACCTCCTTTAGGTCTTTACTCAAATGCCATCTTCTCAGTGATGCTCTCCCTGATCATCCCATTGTGAACTAAAACCTATTCAATCTCCAATACTCCTAAATTCCCTTTATATTTCTCTATAGCAATTTTTACCCATCTAATTAATACTCTCTGTCCTTATTAGTTTCATCTATCTCTCCCCCCTACAAAGTAAATTCCAAATGCATAAGGATTTTTGTGTTTTGCTCAGAGATTAATACCTAGGTCTAGAATAACTTAACACTTATGTCTGAGAAACATCCACCTTGCAAATAAATTAAATAAGAAAATATCCCTCATTCTCAAGTACCAGAGTCACTTGTAGCCTTAAAGGCAGAAAATGCAAAAAAACGAAAAAACAAAACAAAACAAAAACCAAGCAGAAAATGCAGTGACTTGGCTAGCCTATTTAAGGCTTTATATATAGTGAAATTATGCCATGTATAGGATCCACCTACATCACACTTTCCTACTGAGGTGTAATGGGCTAGATAAGTAATACAGTTTAGAAAACACAAAAAATAGTCTTATCCCTTTAAGCCTAGTTGACATACCAATATTCTCTTTTCTTCGGGGGTCTACTAAAACTATTCATAGGCTCAAAATGCCAGGAGAACAAACAGGCAATGCTCCTCCTCCATAATATTCTACCTCTTGCACCCCCTTTCTCTTCTAAGTATTCTACTGATTTGTTAACTGGCTGAGACACAGTACTGTTTAACTCTTTCAATACAAAATAGTCTCTATTTTTTCTAATGTTTTTTCTTTCTCTTTCCAGTCAGGGACTTTTTTTCCCTTTTAAATGTTTTCCTCAACTCCTCACATAGGAGGGGTTGCATCAACAGATTAATTGAAATTGAATATATTTATTTAGTCTTCAAGAGGATCATTATTACTACATAATGATATAAATTATAAAGAACTTTTAACCTGGGGCTATGATGAGAAGTGTTACTTTTCTCCCTAAGAATTTAAAATTCTCTGGAAGGTAAAATGGGAGTGTGGAGCAACCACTTTACGCAGGAGGGCAAACAGCATAATTCCTTGAGGAGTACATGAACAAAATATATATTATTTTGTATATTTTATATATTCTAAGTAGCCAAACATCTGAACTTCCTAGTCAGATACTGAGAAATTCTCAAATTTAAGAAATCTAGGTTACAGCCCAAGTGAGAATACCTGACCAGTGGCAGTTTAATATGGTTCATCTGTAACTTAGGTAAGACCTGTTCAAGTTCAGAAAAACATTTCAATAATTCTAACTGCTAATTCTACCCTAAATTAAATGAGTAAAATCTAAATGGTAACAAGGATTCTTTGTTAATACTTTTAACCTCAGGAAAAAATTTTGTTTCCTTCTGTGCTTAGACATATCAAATTTTAAGTGTTGGTTAAATGATCTCAGTTGAGTTGAAATATTTATTCATGCATTCGACAAAGAGTTACTCAGTATCTACTAGATGTGAGGAATCTAGGTGCTGAAGACAACAGTAGTAAATAAACAGGGTCTCTGTTTTTTTAGAGCTTACAGTGTAAGTGAATCTCCAAGTAAACCCTCAAATAATAAAATCTCCAAATAAACAATTAAAAACTCATACAATAACCTGCACTATGTAGAGAATTAAGAGGCTGATCTGTTAAGAAAATGACTGGGTGACTACCTTAGGTCTGGTAGCCTGGGAAAGCCTCTGGGAGGTGAAATTTAAGCCATGATGATATGCATGACAAAAAGGAGCAAGCCATGCAAACCCAGGGGAAGATCATTTTGGGCTATGAATAGAACCAGGGCAAAGGTCCTAAAGTGAGACAATCTTGAGAAGATAGGAGAGTTAGGCGGCAGCCATATTATGTAGAGCTTTGTTTATGAGTAACAATCAGGCATACTGACAAAATTCCACCTTCCCAAAATACCCAACTGACCCCCTTTTTTCTCTTAGCTTTCCATCATGAAAAGGGAAAATATGCATGATTATTTGATAGACTCAAGACAGAACTGTCCAAAATATTTTTCTCATCAATCATAGGCCCTATAGGATCCAGTCCCTATTTGCCTTTCAAACTTCATTTGTTGCCCATGCTAATTATACTCCAGCCACACGGTCTTTCTGTCCCTAGAACACATCAAGCTCAGTTATACCTTAGGGCCTTTTTGTATACCTTAGAGTCTCCCTCTGCTTGGAAGGCTCTGGCCCAGATCTCAAGGCTAGCTCATTCCTATTCAGGTCTCACTCAGCTCAAAGGTTACAGCCCTGATAACTGTGATGACGTGGTACTCCCAAACCCAATCACTATCATATCATATGGTTTTTTTTTTTTCTCCTTTAAATTTTTGTTTTTTTAATTTTTGATGGGGGGGGGGAGAAAGCACGTACACATGTGAGTGGGGGAGGGGCAGAGAGAGGAAAACAGAGGATCCAAAGCAGGGTCTGTGCTGACAGCAGAGAGCCTGATGTGGGGCTAGAATTCACGAACCATGATCATGACCTGAGGCAAAGTTGGACACTTAACCGACTGGGTCACCCAGGCGCCCCTAATTTTCCCCTTTAACGGTTTTATCACTAACTGAATTTATCTTATCCATATATATTGACATTAAATAATTTTTCATTGTGAATCAGGCTGGAAGCCCCCAGGTGAAAAGGAGTGAAGGGCCGGTGTCCCATCATTGCCGGTTTCGCCTTCCCTTAAGTATTTCTCGAAATGGCGTACTCAAGTTATGAAAACAGCGAGCAGAATTTCCCTGAGGAGGCATTAGAGGAAGAAACTGTGGTTCTCACATTGGTTCTAGTTAATGAGGAACCTAATGGAGAACATCAAACGGAACGAAGCATTTCTTCAACTTCAGAAGTGGGCCTGGAGATGCCCGGGACAAGCGATAAAGTTTGTCATCCTCAAATGAGTGAACAATTCAAGTCTTGTCCAAATCATAGTTGTTGTAATACACCAAGCCTTCCCTTGCCAACCAGTTTGCCTCCAGTTAATAAATAAAGTACGTTGGGACACTTTGCGGAACTGGTGCCAACAATTTGAGTACCAATGGCCAAAAAATAGATGTTTATCTGAGGCTCCAGAAACATGCTTACTCTGAAATAAACGAGAATATTCCTAAAATATCACCAGAGACCAAACTGCAGTCATGAGTTCCACAAAATGCAAGATGGCAGCCAAGAGAGCAAGGATTCAGAAAAGCTGTAAGAAGAGTAAGAGGGAGGAAGGAATTAATATAGTTGAAGTGGTAACTTCAGTGCAAGAAGGCATGTTGGCAGCGTGGTCAAGAATTGCTGCAAGAGCCAGTCAATCCAAGTCTGTGAATTCACATCCCATTCCTCCTTCTGTTGAGACCTTTCTGCTGCAAGCCCCTGGCGTCAGGTGGTGTGTGGTCCATGGCAGACCTCACTTGGCAGACACAAAAGGTTGGGTTTGCCTGCAGTTTCATGCAGGTCAGGCCTGGGTACCTGACACCCCCAAGAGGATGATCTCTCTCTTCCTGTTACCTGCCTGCACTTTCCCATCCCCGGGCCTAGAAGATGATATGTTATGCCCCGAATGTACTAAGAGGAATAAGAAGATAATGAAAAGATTAATTGCTATGGGGAAGGAGAGGCGACTCGGCTTGAAAACATCAACATCATTCCCTTTGAGTGGGCCATATCTTAATAACGAATAAATGGTGGAGAGCCTGTAGCTACTATTGATTTTCATCCCAATGACTGTCGTTTTCTGTCCTGGTCATCTTCAGTGTTGCCTGAGGCCTTGGGCACAGATGTGAATATCTAGATTCTGTTCTTGAGGTTTGCCAAGAAGTGACTGCTTCTGCTACTTCTTAGTTGTATAGAATATAATTAGTTCTGTTTTAATTCATAGATTTTTTAAAGTAGCTTTAGGCTTTCAGAAAAATTGAGCAGAAAGTACAGAGCTCTGAAATACTGCCTCAGCTCCTTCCCCTACTATCAAAATCCTGCACCAGAGTGATGCACGTCTTAAACCTACATTGACTTATCATCACCCAAACGCCACAGCTTACAAGAGTGTTCACTTTTTGTGTTGTACAGTATATGGGTTTTGACAAGTATATAATGACCTCCTACATCCATCATTATGGTGTCATCAAAATAGTTTTGCTACTCTAAAACTTTCACGTTCCATCTACTCAACACTCTTACCACCAATCCCTGACCACTGATCTTTTTACTATCACTACGGCTTTGCCTTTTCTGGAATGTCATTCGTTTGGAATCGTAAGTAGCCTTTACTAATTAACTTCTTTCACAGCAATATGCATTTAAGTTTCCGCCTTTTCATGACTTGATAGCCCACTTATTTTTGGCACAGAATATTCCATTGCTTGCATGTACCTTAGTTTGTTTATTCATTCACATATTAAAAGTCATCTTGGCTGCTTCCAACTTTTGGCAGTTATGAATAAAGCTGCTTTATTGTGTGCAGGTTTTTGTATGGGCATACATTTTCTACTTATTTAGGTAAATACTAGGGGGAGTGATTGCTGGATCATGTGGTAAAAGTATGTTTTGTTTTGTAAGAAACTGCCAAACTGTTTCCCAAAGTGGCTGTACCATTTTGCATTCCCACCAGGAAAGATGGAGAGTTCTTGTTGCTCCACATCCTTACCAGCATTTGATGGTGTCAGTGCTTTGGATTTTGGCCATTCAAATGGGTGTGTAGAAGCATCTCATTGCTTTAACATGCAATTCTCTAATGACCTGACATGTTCAGCCCCATTTCGTGTGCTTATTTGTCATCTATATATCTTCAGTGAGGTATCTATTCAAAGGTTTTTGCCCATTTTTTCATCTGGTTCATTTTCTCATTGTCGGGTTTTAAGAATTCTTTTATATTTTGAATGGTAGTCTTTTGCAAATATTTTTCCCAGATTTGCTTGTGTTTTCATTCTTTTGATTAATTTGTATATTTAGATTATTGGTGTTGACATAGATGGCTTAAAATCTATTTTTTTCATTGCCCTTTTTTATGTGTTATACCGTGATCAAAGCTCAAAAAAAATTTTTTTTCATTGTGATAAAATATACATAAAACTTAATTTTTTTTGAAAGAGAGTGTGCGTGTGAGCGGGGGAAGAGCAGGAGAGGGAGAGAGATAATCTCCACAGTGAGCATGGAGCCTGACATGGGGCTCAATCCATGAACCTGGGCTCATGGCCTGAGCCAAAATCAAGAGTCAGATGCTTAACCAACTGAGCCACCCAGGTGCCCATCTTAACCATTTTTAAGGGTACAGTTCTGTGGCATTAAGTACATTCACATTGTTGCATAACCACTCTCCAGTACTCTTATCTTGCAAAAGCAAAACTCTACCCATTAAAAAAAAACTCCATTTTCTTCACCCCATAGTCCTTGAGAACTATCATTCTACTTTCTGTCTCTATGAATTTTACTATACTAGGAACTCCTATAAGTTGGCATGTCATGGTATTTTTTCTGTGTGTGATTGGTTTATCTCACCAAGCATAATGTCTTCAAGGTTCATCCATGTTAAGGCACATGTCAGAACTTCATTTTCTGAGGCTGAATAATATTCCACTGTATTATATATGTTTATATATAACTATTAATAACATGCCACATTTTCTAGGTCGAGTCATCCACTGATGCAACACTTGGGTTGCTTCCATCTTTTGGCTATTGTGAATAATGCAGCTATAAACATGGGTGTACATATGTATTTTCAAGACTCTGCTCTTAATTCTTTTGGGTATATATCCAGAAGTAGAATTGCTAGATTACACAGTAATTCTATTGTTTTCAGGAATTTTCATATTGTTTTCCATAGCAGCTATAGCATTTTACATTCACACTAACAGTACACAATGGTTCCAATATCTCCGCATCTTTGACACTTGTTATTTTCTGTTGTGTGTGTGTGTATATGTGTGTTTTTGATAGTAGCCATCATAATGGATGTGAAGTCATTTTCTCTATATATTTTTACACTTGTTTGTTGCCTTCTTCTCTTCATTTCCCAGAATGTAAGCACCATTAGAGTAGGAACCTTGTCTGTTTTATTTATCAACAAATACAGAGCACCTAATATATCTAGAATATCTGGCACAGAGTAAGTATTCAATAAACATGTCAAATGAAAAAATGCATAGTAGACTTTATAACTCAAGTTCAAGTATTTTCTATACTACTTACATAATCTGTTTATTTAGAGAAGTCTTTTTTAAATACCAAACTGACCTCTTAGAGGAGGATTTTTTAAGACAGAAAGTTATGTTGTATAGAAAAATGTCATGTTCCCACTACAAAAAACAGGGCAATTAACAAATTCAGTTTCCAGAATGTAATCCAAAATTCTTACCGGCAGTCCTGGGCCCATCATAAGCACCAGCCTCTTCACCATCTCTAAATATCTTCAAGGTTGGATATCCACTGACTCCATATTTATTACAGGTGTTCGTGTTGGCAGTACAATCGACCTAAAGATTAAAACACACAAACCATCTGTTACCCAGATGCCTGTTGCAGGCTCCTCCTATATTCCCCAAATACTAAGAATGGTCAAATCATAAAAGGATCAAGCAATTCTTTGCACACATGCCACAGAGTATTAGATTTTAAAGGTAGACTGGTCCTGGGCTAGCTGTATCAGAACAACCTAAAGAATTCATTAAAATTTAGATTGCTGGACCTCCTACAAAATGCACAAATGACTATTTAAAATCTGACTTCGAAGTCTCTATTGTTTAAAGCAGTGATCTTGGCCCTTTTTCTGCCTTAGAGGGGGGAAGCCTGGGTGGCTTAGTCAGTTGAGCGTCCAACTTCGGCTCAAGTCATGATCTTGTGACTCGTGATTTCAAGCCCCACACCAGGCTCACTGCTATCAGTGCAAAGCCCACTTTGGATCCTCTGTCCTCCTCTCTCTGCTCCCTCCCCCGATTGTACTCTCTCAACAATAAGTAAACATTAAAAAAAATACACGAGGGATAAATCGCTTAAATTACTAACAGCATCTTACTTTGATAATGATGATTATCAAGGGGATGTATGGATGTACCCTTTGCGGGGGGCAGAATATAATTTCATTTGGCAAATCATCTAGAGTTATTAGTAAACAGAAAGAAAACAACTCCTATCTATTTAGCTACTTACTCCAAAGTAGGTAGTGCTGAAGACACTTTGCATATGTTATTTCATTTATTCTTCACAAGATCTAAGGTATGGTCCCAATAACATAAACTGAGGTTTAGAAAGCAATGTGTCCCATAGTAACACAGGCTATAGCCACACAAAGCAGGAATTAAATCATGACTGAAACTTTTTATCCCCCTATGGCAAATCGCCATACAAATATCAGGATCAAAAGCAATTTCCAAAAACAGTCATATATATGTAGGAACTATTTATTTGAGGCTGGCCGAGATGTGAGCTTTTATACTGGAACAACTATGGGCTTTTTATAATAATGGCCAAGCTCTAGAAGCATTACTTTGATTGTAAAAGCAAATACGAAGTTTATACCTGCCAGTTAGTTACACACTCACAGCACCCTGTTATTTTCCTATTCCAATCACTGTGAATATCATAAGGTAGTTTACAGAATTCATTTATTCAATAACTTTCCTATAACCTTGACTACTATACTTTTACTTTCTATACTTGTCCCTTAATTCTTATTTACCATATACTTTACTTCTTTCTTATAACAGTAATTCCCTTAGTTTCACTACTTTTAATCTTTTGAAACCATAATTAATACAACAGTCAGTTGTGTATTTAGCCAAAACTAGTGTTCTCTCTTCTTAGCACCATGAGAGTAGAGAAAATGAATGTTAATTTTACAAACTACTATTTAAAATAATCAATTTTCTTTAATGAAGAATCTATCTATCCTTACCTTTGCTAATGGGACTATTCCTTTTAACCTGGTTGCTGCAGCTTCATATTCAGGAGCAAGCCTCTTGCAGTGTCCACACCTATTTAAAAAAAAAAAAAAAAGAAGCCAAATTCTTAGTTTAATCCTTCAAGATTGTCAACATTTCTCTAGGAAGAATCTCAAACTATAATACGACTTTTGAACTAGTAACTGTTTCCAAAAGCAAAAACATCAGCTGAACAGCATTCATTACTGATAAAGTAACCAGAGCTCTCAGAAGGTAAAGGTACTATCCCTAACCTGAGGTTGACTCTATAGGACTAGCTCAGTTCAGAGCAGCCCTGTTTTCTTCTCAATTAAAAGTATAATTGAGGGGCACCTGGGTGGCTCAGCTGGTTAAGTGTCCACCTCTTTATTCTGGCTCAGGTCATGATTCCAGAATCATGGGATTGAGCCCTGCACTGGGCTCCACACTGAGCACGGAGCCTGCTTGCCTGCTTAAGATTCTCTCTCTCGTCCTCTGTCCCTCTCCCCTGTTCGTGTGTACTCTCTCTTAAAAAGAAAAATGAGCCCTGAAAACTATAGTCAGAAATATAACCCACAGGGGAAGGAAGGGCTCAAGCCGTTCGGACCAATTAATGAGGATAAAATGAAGGGCAAGACATCAGCAATTCCATCCCTGGTAGCACTTCCCAGAGGGAGGTATATTTTTTTTCCCTTGGGAAACCAGCACTGTGGTTCTTAAAAATACAGTGATTGAAACCTTATATATAAGGTCCAAGTATGGTATTAACTCTTAAAGAATCACCATCAAGTACTTTTTCTCCATTCCTTCAATAGGAATCCCTTTGTCCAGAAAGCCAGTTTGAGGGGGTAGCAGAATGAGGCCCAAAGGCACTCATTTGCTATAAATAGATACTTTAGCAGCTGTTGGAGTCTCTTTCTCTTATCAACCAAGTTTCAACACAGCATTAGAATGACATATTTATGATGGCAAGCCTGATTTTTTACAGCTACAGAATTCATCTGGATGAACTGATGAGGATAAAACAATGTCAGAATATTTTCCCAGAGGGCCATCAGAAACACCTGCTCCTAGGCCTGGGAAGTCCTAACAGTGCCACAGGCACACTGTATAGGCAAAGAGGGGAGAGGGAGATATTTCTTATCAGTGTATAGCTAGCACCAGCTATAAATCACCTCTTCAAAACCCGTGGGTTGCAGAGGCATCACTTTGAGAAGGTACAGTAGTTCTGTAAACTCCCCATAGAGAGCAAAAACAGAATTAGAAAACAGAAGTAAGGAAACGTGGAAAAAACTTAACCTGATAGATTTCATAGCCAATACTCTCAAAATTTATTTTATTAAGTGATGGATAAATAACTTGGAAGCATTCTGCCCCTAAAACTTGTTTAAAACAAATGACTACAAGAGCTTACATTCTTCAAGGTCTTTAGGAGTTCTATTCAAAAATAATCATTAGAAAACTTAAATGAAGGAATGGTGATACACAAAAAAATGTGAGGACATCTGGGTGGCGCAGTCAGTTAAGCATCTATCTGACTTTGGCTCAGGTCATGATCTCACGGTTCATGGATACAAACCCCACATTGTGCTCTGCACTAGCAGTGCAGAGCCTGTTTGGGATTCTCTCTCCTCTTTCTCTTAAAAATAAATAAACTTAAAGAAAAAAAAAGACTGTAATATTAGATGTTGCTTAGTATCATACACATTTACTAAAAGGATAAATGATAAACACCAAATTCAGGATAGGGGAGTACATAAGATGGGGAAGGGATGTACTGGAGCCTTCGACTACACTGGCTTTTATTTTTAGACTGAGTGGTGAATGAATAAATGGTATTCCCTATATTTCATGGGTGCAAGTTTACCGTATCTGAAATTGGCTTGTGCCATGCAATCGTTGTCATAATTTCAATGGTAGCATTTCCTTCTTTGTGAGACATAAAATAAGGATTCCTCTCAAAAATCAGTGGCGTCTTAGAGGTCTCTGAAATATGGTATTACTCATTACATTTTCTGTATTCCTTTTATATTGCATAATAAATTAACAATTCATGTACTTGCGTCGTAATGAAAACATACAAATTCTAACTAGTTTAATAACCAATTTATCTGAGAAATTCAGGATTTTAGGAACACAATAAGGGTTACAAGATAAAAAACAAAATTGTTAAAGGAAGCAAGAATTGGATCTGGGCCTTTAAGGATTTAAGGCTTCAGCCAAGACCTGTTCTGGGGTATTTTAGATGAGGGCAATAGTAGAGAAAGGGTAAAATTACTAGTGAAAATGATACATTTAGAGAAATGTGAAGGGTTTTTTGTTGTTAAGAGATCACGTGTTATGTGTATTAAGAATACATCAGTCAGCAATATATAGAAGAAGAAGGGGGAAAGTCCAGGTAAGAATAAAAGCCACCTAGAAGATAATATATTTCACATTGCAGATACTGAAAGCTTGGACCAGAGTGGCAGCAATGACAGTAAAAAAGAAACAGAAGAGAGATTTCTATTGAATATGCAATTATCAAGAAGGCTGAGGCAACAGATTTAAAAAAAGTTTCACCTCAACCATCTGAAAACATGTGAAGAGAAAAAAATATTATAAAATAATTAGATCAGACCAGTGGGTCTCAACACAGATGCATATAAAAATATCCATGGAGGGCACATTAGAAAAAGAAAAATTGGATGGTTGGGTCCCACCCTGGGACTCAACTGAATGACTCCTCCAGGAATCCGGGAGGGAACCAGGGGTATGAGGAGGTATGTTAAGTGGCAAGGCTGTGACTGAAACCCCCGGTCCTTAGCATTGGCTGCATCTACAAGGTCATCAAATACCCCAAGGAAGGACCTGTTTAACGAGTTCCAAAAAGACTGGAGGAGACTACCTTCTTCAAATTCACTAGGAATGGAACTTAGATGGAGTTTGAAGGTAAACATCAAGATTAACCACTACTTCTTTCACCCAGTCCTGGACAGTATTAAGACACAAACAATTTCATCACCTTCAGGGATGTTATCTAGCTGTTAATAATAACTCCCAACATATATTCACTCAACAATCATTACTTCATTTGACAAATGTCTTTGACACAAAAACTGATGTAGTCCTTTCCCTATAGGAACACCAGTATGGCAGGGGTGATAGTATTATTAGGTCCCGACAGAGAGGCAGGAACAACCAGTTAGTTGTTCAAGGAAAAAGTAACTTTTGAGCTAAATCTTGTTGAAAAGACCAATTTGGGGTGGGAGGGTATACCAGGAATTCCAAGTAAAGGAATCAGCATGTATAAAAAGAAATACTCCATTTTATGCTATCCATACAGTCTTTTTCTATATGTACTCCAGAAACACTGTATATCAAGTATCATTGAATGCTATCATCCTAGAGGGCAGGGCACAAATCTACAACATAAGTAGAAGTTGAGGACTTAAAACTTAATACTGATCAGTAAGTTTTCAGAAATCATCAATAAATTTTCAGATATCACCACATTTAAATAGTGCTGTTTATTTCCCCAGAGAAATTTGGATACTCCCATTCTTACAAACTACAGATGATTAACTCCATAATGGAAATATCAGTCTACAAAGTCAACTGCAAAGAAATCTTTCACTTTCACTACAAAATGAAAGTGCAAAAAATACCCATAAACAAAAGACATGAAGAACTTGCTCAAAATAGGTCAATTTACTTTCAATAAGCATTCTTTAACTGTTCCTAACTTGTAAGATAGTTCTCTTGATCTGTACACAGGAATACAGCAGTCAGAAAATATTTCCAGCTGAATTATTAATAAATAAAAAGTTGAATGTGAAGAAATAAGGACATGATCAACAGGAGACTTCTTGATTCCAAATCAGTCATTCAGAAAACTGATCCTTCCTGCCGGCATTGTGGAGGATGACCTTACCTTCTAGACCAATTAAAAACAGACACAACAGCAGAGATCCACCCAATTTGGGGGGATAGATTAGTGCACAGGATATGCAATTTTTAGGGAAGCAGATGCAACAATTTAAATTAGGTAAGAACACCTTCAATCAAAAAAAAAAATCTCCTTTAAACTAATAGTCTAATCACCCACTATTCTGCAGGAATTCACTCTATGTTGACTCCTGTAGTCACAGAAGCACCACCCAGTTTTGATTATAATCCCATCCTACCACTCTAGATAGTTACACCCCTTCAAGCCAACATCATGGTTATATGAGTGTGAAGAGTTGTTTCTAAAAGAAAATGTGACTTCTGCAGATGTATAAAGGCCACCTATGATCTGTTATCAGTACTACCAGTTAACCACAGGGATGCCCTGGGCACAAAATCTGTTGCCTCTAACACATCTTTCTGGTTCAGGTGGTCTTCATTATAGGACTTCTAGTATTACCCCTTGGAAGTCAGCTGAGCCCTTGCTGAGTGAAGACCAGGGTTAGAAGTTACACACCAACTTTGTTTTACTGATACTTTTGAATACACTTCATTTTTAACTGAAGATATTGCGGCAGGAGGGGGAAAAATCAAGTACTGTACTTATTAGCATGGATATATTGAGCCATCCCAAGTTTTAAATTAATCATGGCTCTCTGTGGGAAAGATTTGGGAGTCTAAAAACAAAAACGTTCAGTCTACTTAGTCAGAAATCCTATTCCGTGTCTCCCCCCACCAACTTTTTGAGTTAGTTGTAGCCTAAGGAATTTACACCCTTGTTCAGTTTTATCACCCTGAAGTGGACTATTTCTCCCCATACTGGGTACTTTCTCACTGGAGTCTTTTAGGGAATTTTTCAGAAATTATAATTAAAATTGACACTTCAGGCAGATTCTGATGAAATGATTCTTTTTACCTACTTTTTTTTTTTTTTTTGACGGCATTCTGCTGGTGCTGAGATGTGATCAACTTAATGGAGAAAGTGTGCACCATGCCATGGGTACAAAATAATTGCCTGCCTCAAAAAAGCACTTATGACCATTCTGCAGCCACTGAGTGACCTTGGCTAGAAACCAATGGCTGCGGGGCGTGGGGCAAGAAGAAAGGAAGTAGTCTGGGGGCCCAGGGCCTCTGCACTCCAGGGTAAGGCCTTGGGATGCCTCGTTTGTAGGACGGAGAGAATTAACACTGACTCACCCAGAAACCGCAAAGATACCAATCTAAGCGGGGTAAAAGGGGTGGTTAAACCTGCAAATAGGAAGTGCCGCAAGAGCACCGAGGTAAGGATGCGGCCCTGCGTGAGTGGGGCCTTAGGGTTTCCTTCCCGGATCTTGCTCCCAGGCAATCAACGCCGACTTCTCTCTTGGCGAGGAAGCTCGGCTCCCGGGGGTGGGAAATTTGCCGGCTGCAGCGAGGCCTCCTGGAAAGGTGGAGGGGACCGGCGCTGCGTAGGCCCAACCGTTCCCGCGTCTTCGCCCCCGGCCCAGACCGGCTCTCCCACCCTCCCAGGCCCCGGCTTAGTGGCCTCACCATGGGGCGAAGAACTCGACGAGCATGAGGCCCGCAGAGCCCGTGTCCGAGATGCGACTCTCGAAGTTGTCGTCAGTGAGTTCCAGCACGTCGGAGGCGGCGGCGAGACGGGCCGCGGCGAAAAGCAGCGCCACGCCCGGAAACAGGGCTCGGCAGCGGGGGCGCATGGCGACGAGGTGAGGTTGGGGGCGGCTGGGAGGGTCGGGGCTCGGCGGGGATTGCGGAGGCCGGCCGCGACCACACACCCTCTGCTTGCGCTCGCGCGTCTGGCCCAGGCGGACCTGCAGCCGGAGGTCCCAACCCCCTAGCCCGGCTCGGGCCGCAGTGTGGCAGCCGCCGATTGGCTGCGTGACGCCTGCGTCGGGCGGGCGGGACCAGCTGGTAACCGCCGAGTGGCCGGAGCGCGGGGCGGGGTCGAGGCGGCAGGCGCCCGGGCGGACGGGGCTGGGAGGGATCCTAGACCCCGGGGCTGGACCTGGGGCTGAACCCTCTGCGAGCAAGACCCCAGGGAGCAAGTGGGGTCGGGTAGGGTGGGGCGGGGCTGAGCTGGAAGTGGGGCGCACCAGGGCTGGGAGCAGACCCTGAGCTAGTCTTGCGTGGGGAGAGCCGAGTTCAGAGGGCGCGAGAGGCAGAGACGTGAAGTCAGGGCTGAGTGGGCGGAAGAGAGCCTGGCTGGGGTGAGGCCCAGAAGCGGGTATTGAGAGATGGAACTGGCACCCGAGGGACACACTTGGGACAGAACACGTTTTCTTAGTGTCACGCTGCTGCAATTTGTCCAGTTCCTCTTGGTTTGTCTTTTGGAGGCAGCCCTAAGTCCCTCACTGCCTCACCACATTGCATTGCCTGATTACCTCAGGTCCAGGCGGTGCTCCGATTTCCTCTTTGTCCGGCCCGGGACTAGCCTGCCCTGTGGCCGCTACTTTTTGTTTGGCCGCGGCGGCGGGTATGACCTTCAGGTGCAAATAACAAGAAACCACTCTATCCCAACTCTCCCCACCCGGAGACTTTCAAGGGAACCATCCATCAAACCTTTCCGCCCTAAACAAGGGACACGTCCTCCCTCCAACAAGAAACAGCTACCAACAAATCACCTTACATAAACAAGTCAATACTTCATACTTCATACCCCCCCCCCCCAGCCAACACCATAAAAACGCACTACCCCACTCCCGGGCGCGACTCCCCTCCGGCCCCTTTCTGTATGGACCAGGGAACCTCGGCTGAGAGCGCACCCAATAAAGGCTTTTTTACTTCCATATCTGGTCTCGGTTTCTGCATCGAGTTCGCTACATTACACTTTTAATTAGAAACGATGTCACACAAGTGAAGGTGCCTGGCCACTTAGTCTACTGCGCAATGTCTCTCCTTACGACTCTTAGGTCCTTTTGTTTAAAAAAAACCTTGAGTCTTGGTACAATGCGTTTGACTTCTTAAGGGCAAAGAGGATGGGAGAAGGGGAAGAAAACTTTTAATATTTGGTGCAACTCCAAGAATGAAATGACTGTTCGTTTTTCCATTATTTTAACAGACATGGCCACCGGTTACCCAGCAGGACACGTGCAACTGCCCCGAGCTGATGCCATACGTTCACGTCTCATTGATACTTTCTCTCTCATCGAGCATCTACAAGGCTTGAGCCAAGCTGTGCCACGACACACTATCCGAGAGATACTTGGTCAGCAGCCTGTTCTTAACTGGCATAAATTTAAAACTCCCCTTCATACCCTCAAAAGAGTAGGAAGTAGAGAGACAATTTTAAGGGTGAAAATTTCAGGGACGATTGGTTTGGCTGCTAGTATGTAAATGATACCAAACTTGATAAATTAAGGGCTTTATATAAGTAAAGCTCTTTGAACCCAGGAGATAGAACCCATGTTGCTCACTTTTAGGCATAGGACAACTACTAGCTCTGATTGTCTTGGAAGTTTCTACCAAAGACACTGGAGAGTTGAACCTGCTGCCTTTGTTCTTTGGGCATGGACAGTGTTGGTCATAAGCAATGTATTAGCTCTTACTCCAAAGTAATGTCAGTTACTGTAAGAACAGTAAGGCAATCCCCTGCATTAGGGGACCCATTACGTAACCAGTAATCCTGACCCTAGTCCTCCCTGCTCTTTATATCCCCAAAAGACTTCTCTTTATATTTATTCACTGTGCCATTTATTTTTTGGTATAGATCCTTCCGGTCAGAAGAAGCTTATGTTGGGAGATCAACACCAGCTTGTGCGCTTCTCCATAAAGCCTCGACATGTAGAACGTATTACACGTGCCCGGAGACTGATTAGCAGGCTTCGTGTGCGCTACAGTCAGAGGCCACCTCTTTGCTTGTGGGCTGGATGGGTCCTTGAGTGTATCCTTTCATGCCCCTCATTTTTATCCCCTGCCTTTACCGTCTCTCTGCCTCATCATCTGCCTGATGATTTATTTTCCCTTTTCCAAATTCCATTTTCTTCTCATCCTCACTGGTTCTATTCTTGCCCTTGTTATTTCACCTGATAAGAAAGAATTCCACTCTATATATTCCTTAAGAGAAAACAGGCCCTCTCTTCACAAATTTCATCATCTTTCTCATCTTTTTGAATACAATTGTACTGATGGTTGAAATAGGTGAGAACTGACAATGAATGAAAGAGGAAGTGGCTATGAGTCACTTTTCCTATAAATTGATCATTTTTCATTTTTCAATGTTATTTGAATTGTGATAGGGACACCTATATTAAGTCTTCTGGAGTAGAATTTATGCAACTGCTAAGACCTGGAAACATTTGGAGGGCTATCAAAGAGTATGGTAGATATAAAGCAGTCTAGACACTTAAGTGTATAGTAGACTTACAAGAAGCTGAAGATGGGAAGTTATATTTCTTGTGTTAGTTTAATATTTGTTTGAATTAGCCTTTTGTATTAGAGATATTGGTTGGTACCTATCAGTGACTGATACCACATTTACATTTTTTACAAGTATGTCAAATATTAAGTACAAATAAGAAAGCTCACAAAGTGTGTAAACTTAGACACAACTAAGATATTAGATGAGCTAAAACATGACTTAGGAGCAAGTGATTCTAAAATCAGTCCTAAATTATATGAAATGCATTAAAAGTAAAAGAACATCTGGAAAATCAATGAGCTCATTTGATTATCACCTCAAACAACCACTCAGAAATAATGAAAATGACAGAAGTACTCACTTCCTTATTTCATCCTGTTGTGAGGAACTTTCCCAATTTAAAAATCGTTTAATGCAGGGGCACCTGGGTGGCTCAGTTGGTTGAGCATCTGACTTCAGCTCAGGTCATGATCTTGTGGTTTCATGAGTTTGAGCCCAGCACCCAGCTCTATGCTGATAGCTCAGAGCCTGGAGCCTGCTTCTGATTCTGTGTCCCCCCCTCTCTCTGCCCCTTCCCTGTTCATGCGCTCGCTCTCGCTCTCTCTCTCTCTCTGAAAAAATGAATAAATATTGAAAAAATTTTAAGTATTCTAATGCAATCAGGTCAAAGATATTTAAATATACAGCAATACTTGATGTCATTGACCCACTACAGTATACAGTATACTATATACTTTGAAGTGTTTTATTTTCTCCCCATTGTGGTAAGGATTTTGAACTGTCACCCACATTCCCTATTTCTTGTATGATAACTGGCATGTATTTGCCTTGCGGGGTTAGGGATATAGTCTTAAGCCTTGGAATAAAATAAACAGCAATAAATGTACAGGATTTCCAAGATCTAATGGACAAATCAGAATAGAATACCATTCTAATTGGTAAAATAGCTGGATATGAAACATCACTGTGCCATAAGATAGGTGGATTATCTGAGTGGGAATTATCTGACGAGTTCAGAAAAATTGTATTAAGTACATTCTCATGGTAGAAAGGCAGGAGGGATTTTGGAAAGGGAAAGAATTTGTGACTAACATTTCTTTGAACAGACTAATTCATGTGATAAACATTAAGACTGTTCAGACTTTTAAAAAAACAACTTTCCAGGGTGCCTGGGTGGCCCAGTCGGTTAAGTGTCTGACTTCGACTCAGGTCATGATCTCATGGTTCGTGGGTTCGAGCCCTGTGTTGGGCTCTGTGCTGACAGCTAGCTCAGAATCTGGAGGCTGTCTTCGGATTCTGTGGCTCTCTGACCTCTCTCTCTGATCCTCCCCTGCTCACACACACTCTCTCTCTCTCTCTCTCTTTCTCAAAAATAAAACATTAAAAAAATTTTAATAAAAAATAAAAAAACAATTTTCCAGATCACAGAGAATGTTGTTTTAGATAGGGGGGAAAATAGTAATTAACAAGCAGTTCTCTAGATGAAAGCTCCCCAGTCTTTTTTGTCTCATGATTTTGTCTCCCAGTAATACAGCTATAAACTTGAAAAACTCCCTGGAACTTTTAATCATTCCATTATTTGTATGTGATATAAATTTTTTAATGTTTATTTTTTATTTTTGAGAGAGAGCATGAGCAGGGGAGGGGCAGAGAGAGGGAGCCACAGAATCCAAAACAGGCTCCAGGCTCCAAGCTGTCAGCACAGAGCCTCACCCAGGGCTCAAACTCACGAACCCGTGAGATCATGACCTGAGCTGAAGTTGGACGCTTAACCGACTGAGCCACCCAGGCACCCCTCAACTTGCTTCTTTATATCACATGCAAATTGGGGCACCTGAGGAGTTCAGTCAGTTAAGCATCCGACTTCAGGTCAAGTCATTGTCTCACGGCCTGGAGCCTGTTCCAGATTCTGTGTCTGCCTCTCCCCTGCTCATGTGTGTGAGCTCATTCTCTCTCAAAAGTAGACATTAAAAATTGTTTTTTAAAAAAGGAAGTTGAATTAAAAATAATATTTTAGACTACCATGTTATTAAAGATTGTATTTTAATGTGTATTATATAATTTAAAAATTATGTTAGCTTATTTTCACTTTTACTATTTTATAAATGATTCATGCTGTTTTTAAAGTAAATATATGATATGTTCATAAATGAATTTTTAAAGGCCATTATATATTGTTTGGCTCTGAATCAAATATGTTTATTTTATGTATTATATGTTTTTTAATTTAATTTTTGTTCCCTTTTAAAAATTGAGATATAATTGATATATAACATTAATTTCAGGCTTACAACATTATATGTTAAGTATTATATGTTAAGTACATGTTAAGGTGTAGGTGGAAATTTAGTTATGTGTTAAGGTGTAAAAAATAGAAAAAAAATCTACTTTCACAGTAATATTGGTAATTCTACTTTTCATTTTAAACATCAATTTGGCTTATTTTTGTAATTTTCACATTTTGTTTCCAAATGATGAGAGGCAGAAAAGTAAGAAGATTTGACTCATTTGCAATCCGTTTGCTGAAAATAACACATTGCAAGTGTGAATAGTCTTTATTTCCAACAAAAAAATTGTGTATAATGTCATTATAATTTTTACATTGAGTTTGAAGTGCTAGAGCTATCTTGTACTATATATAAGAATAATTCTGCAAGTTTATCTCAGCATGATCTGCATCAGATTCTATAAATTGCATTCATCTGATCAGAAACTTTATATAGCATTCGTGTTCCTTAGTTCATTGTGTATTTCATGAGTCAAATCTTCCTTCTTTCCCTTCCCCCATCATTTTTTAAAGAAAACATTTGAGGGGCTCGTGGCTGGCTCAGTTGGTTAAGCATCTGACTCAGTTTCAGGTCAGGTCATGATCTCACGGGTTCATGAGATTAAGCCCCTCATTGGGCTTTACACTGACAGTGCATAGCCTGCTTGGAATTCTCTCTCTCCCTCTCTCTCTGCCCCTCCCCAATTTGTACACGCTCTCTCTCTCAAAATAACATTTTAAAAAATGTTTAATAAAAATATTTAATAAAGAAAATACATGATTTGTCCACAAATTAATTTAGTTATTTCAAAAAATTTTTAATGTTTTTATTTATTTTTGAGAGAGAGAGAGTAAGCAGGGGAAAGGCAGAGAGAGAGGGACAGAGGATCTGAAGCAGGCTCTGTGCTGACAGCAGAGAGCCTGATGGGAGGCTCAAACTCCCCAACCATGAGATCATGAAATAAGTCAAAGTTGAAGTTGGATGCTTAACTAGCCATGTCAGTTATTTTGGCATGGGTATGGAATATATTTTATGTATTATATGTTTTTAAATTTAATATTTTGGATATAACCAGCCAAAAAACAATAACAATTTCAAACTGTTTAAGTGTCAAAATCTACACAGCAGTTTGTGTTGTTCAGAGTGACTAAATATGCTCTTCTAATCTCCATTAACTGCCAAGGATATCAGTCATAGTGTATTTGGAGGCTCTCAGCGTGTTCTATTTCAAAGGGAAATGTATCAAATTATTTAGCTTTTTTTTTTTGAGTTAATTTCGAGAGGGAGAGAGCACACACAAGTGGGGGAAGGGCCGAGAGAGAAGGAGAGAGAGACTCCCAAGCAGGCTCCCCACTGTTATTGCAGAGCCCAATGTGGGGCTCGAACTCATGAACCATGAGATCATGACCTGAGCCAAAATCAAGAGTCAAACACTTAACCGACTGAGCCACCCAGGCACCCCCAAATTATTATTTAGCTTTTAAGCCTATTTTTATTTTATTGTGGTTTTTTTCCCCTACAGCATGGTATATTATCTATTAAATGCATAAAAAAATGAAGAAAGTTGAAAGATGAAGGTGATAAGTTGAAGTATAGCAATTAGCGAACAGTAGGATTCTAGAGAGGAAGTATAGGATTTAATTTACTTTGCAGAACAAAATCAGTTTTAGACAGAATGGGAAAGTTTTAAAAGCTAACAAATATAGAACCAAAAATCTTATTATTATTAAGTATTTTTTAATGTTTATTTATTTATTTTGAGAGAGAGAGAGAGAGTGAGTGAGTGAGTGTGGGAGAGGCAAAGAGAGAGAGAATCCCAAGCAGTCTCCAAGCTGCCAGTACAGAGCCCAATGTGGCGCTTGATCTCACGAACTTCAAGATCATGACCTGAGCAGAAACCAAGAGTCAGACACTTAACCAACTGAGCCACCCAGGCACCCCTCAAAAATTTGCTTATTATAACTCAGTATGTCCTATGAATCTGGCTTCTTGTTTCTACTTTCCTTACCAAGCACATTACGTATCATGGCCCGACATTTTCATTCTGTTCTCAAGGCCCGTTGCTTCTTTGTGAAGTGTGGGACTGGGGTACCAATACACCAGACAGCATTTGTGGTAGTGAAAAAAGTAATCCCTTGGTGTCTCTGTGACCCCAGAGTGGGAAGGCAGTGACTTGTAGCTGTTAGACATATCAATACCAGCAAGAGATGAGTTGTAGCTATTTTTCATGGTCAATTCTGTCCTCCCCTGCATTTCATAGGTTGAAAAAATATTGGTGTTAAGAAGAGAAACAAAGAGCGGTGCCTGGGTGGCTCAACTGATTGAGTGTCCAACTCTAGATTTTGGCTCATGTCATGATCGCAGGGTCATGGGACTGAGCCCCACATCAAGCTCTGCGCTGAGTGTGGAGCCTGCTTAAGATTCTCTCTCTTAAAGAATGAAATCTGGCCATTTGTAGCAATGTGGATGAAACTCTAGGGTGTCATGCTAAGTGAAATAAGTCAGGCAGAGAAGGACAGATACTATATGTTTTCACTCATAAGTGGAACAGGGGAAACTTAACAGAGGATCGTGCGGGAGGGGAAGGGGGGAAATAGTTGGGGAGAGGGAGAGAGGCAAACCATGAGAGATTCTTGAATACTGAGAACAAACTGAGGGCTGATGGGGGAGGGGGAGAGAGGAAGGGGTGATGGACATGGAAGAGGGCACTTGGGATGAGCACTGAGTGTTATATGGAAACCAACTTGATGATAAACTATAAAAGGAAAAAAAAAAGGTTCTCTCTCTTACCCTGCCCTTCTACCTCACTTGCATGCTCCCTAAAAAAAAAAAAAAAAAAGAAAAAAGAAAAGAAAAACAAAGAAAAATGAAACAGCAGTGGGCACAACTGTAGTTTATGATAGTTTCTGATCATTCTATATCATTCAGCCTCCCAGTTCCTTAACCTTTATTCCCCTTTCACTCTACTCTCACAGAATTGCTTGAATCCTCAAATACCAAACTATGGCCACTGAAGCTGAGTCTGGAGGTGGCAGCTTGGTTCGTCTTGCTTATTTTCCTCTTGGAGATCCTTCTTATGTGGATATCCAACTTTTTCCTCTTCTGGAAGAATGCCTGGAATGTGTTTGATTTTGTTGTCACCATGTTGGTAAGGATAGATATCCTGAGGATTAGTGTGATGGGTTGAGGAATGAGCCTAGGTGAATCAAAATGACCAGAAAAGTTAATTAGATCACAAGAAGAATTTCATTATTTTGATATTTTTTCTAAGACTAAAGTCAGTCATTGCAGGAGTTGTTGGTATTATAAGCAAGACATAGTCAAATCACATCAGCCCCAACAATAACATCTGCCTATTACTAAGCACTTACTAAGTGCCCGGCCCTGTTGTGTTTTACATGTATTTTCTCATTTGAGCTCCACAACAACTGAATGAGATAAGCACCACATTAATCCCCTTTTTATGTTTGAGTAAATTGAAATACAGAGTTTAAGTAATTTAGTATAAGAAGGTTGAATAGGAAAGAGTCCCCAGGAAATGCTATTCAAGGGATAATGCCCAAGGAACTATGAAGAAGATGATAAAGAAGGGGTAGCTGTGCATGGGTGCTTTGGGGTTTATTTTACTCATAATCTATGTATTTCCCAGTCCCTGCTTCCTGAAGTTGTGGTGCTGGTAGGGGTAACAGGCCAGTCTGTGTGGCTCCAGTTGCTAAGGATCTGCCGGGTGCTACGATCTCTCAAACTCTTTGCACGGTTCCGTCAAATTCGAGTCATTATTTTGGCCCTGGTGAGGGCCCTCAAGGTGATTTGAGTGTTGTAACCTAACCAAGAGGGCAGGGTGGGTAAACATAGGAGTTTAACATAAAACAAGGCTGGATGGGTCAGAGAAGGCAATGAAAGACCCTATGAAATATCGTTGGATGAGAAAGGGCTGGGGAAAGCTGCTGTGGTCTAGAAATAACTGGGCTCGGGAGTGGAAGTGAGGATTTTGGTGGAGGTTTGCCAGGGTGGGCCTGACTCTGCTGTAGGTAGAATCAGCCTAGTCTGGCTCGGTCCTGACTCCAGGTCATGGCTTCTAGAGTATGACCTTCCTCTTGATGTTGCTGCTCATCTTCTTCTACATTTTTGCTGTGACTGGTGTCTACTTCTTTGAGGACTACACCCGTTCAACTCGCCAGGACCTGGAGTACCACATGTTCTTCTCGTAGGCAGGACCAGGGGAATCCTGGGTGGGGGGAGAGAATTTGGGGAAGAAACTGGGAACCTAGCCCAAAATGAGTAATACAAAAAGTATAGTCTATTTTAAGAAACTGGAATAGAACACAGTAAGGAAAAGGAAAGAGAAAGCAAAAGAATAGTGAGTGGTATTAGCTCTGATTTTGAGGATAGGGTAACTAGTTTCAGGATTGCTCTGGGTTTTGAAATTTAAGCATACCCTCATTAACCATCTTTAAATAGCAGTTTACTTCAGTGATTAAGCTCTGGCTTCTATGCCGCAGTTGAAAAATGGGAATAATTATAGCACTCCTTATAGCACAAGACTGTAGGGATAAATGTAATGCATCTTTGAACTTAGAATGGATTTTAACACAATGTAAGTGATCAACACCTGTTACTATGACTTTCAAACACATCACTGGTTTTACCCCAAAGTCTTGGTATGGACGTTACACATGCACACACCTATACACATTCAAAAATAGAATCCTGACAAGATCTTTGTCTAGAGAACACTGATTGCTAGTAGAAAATAAATTGGATATAGATGAGATAATGTTACTTATGAACTGGAAACCTATCTTGCCAGCACCTCTTAGGTCTCAGACTAACAGGTAGCTTTGTAAGAGTATTAAGTTAGGAAAGTCCTAAATATTCATCCTATTTAGGCCCTGATATTTTCAATAAGTTGTATTAGGGAGAACTAAAAAGGAAAGAAGGAAAATTTAGATACCTTCCTGAGAACTTTTGTGACACATTCATTACTATTAATTATTTGGGATCACATGTTTATGTCACTTATCTGTCCATTTATCTAAGAATCACTTCATACCAGAGAACTAAATAGGAATGATGTTTGCTAACTTTTTAAGTGATCTTTTAGGTGAAGGCCATAGAACCGTGAAAACCGAACTTACAAAAAAGATATGTAGTTGGTGATTTATTTAATTTTTTAAAGTTCATCCAGTACCTATTTATTGAGCACCTACTATGTTGTAGGCACTAATGGAATAGTGAGAGATATTCATGGATTATTCATGATAAAGGAAAACCTAATAAAACAACCCCAAACTGAATAATGATTAGCTAAAAAATTGATAGAAAAGAAGCCAAAGCCAGAGCAAACTACAAAGAAATGTTCTTATGTTGCTTTAAGAGTAAGAAAGATACTGTTTCTGAGGGATTTAGATATCTTTTCTGTCTGTACCCACACCTCCTTTTTCTTTAGGGACCTGCTGAATTCTCTGGTGACAGTGTTCATCCTCTTCACCATGGACCATTGGTATGCACTGCTTCAGGATACCTGGAAGGTGCCTGAAGTGAGCCGTACCTTCAGCAGCATCTATGTCATCCTTTGGTTGTTACTTGGCTCCATCATCTTTCGAAATATCATAGTAGCCATGATGGGTATGCACAAAAGAGGTGAAGGGGTGGGAGAGGTGGTTGGGAAGAAATTAAGGTGAAAACTAGGATTGGTAAATTATGTATAGAGAGAACCTGAGGTAGCAGGAAGACTGGAGTGTGGAATGGATATTTCACTTGGTTTCTCCCCAAGTGGTCTATTCACCACTGTCTCCCAACTCCTAATGGCCCTTTCGGGCAGTTACTAACTTTCAGAATATCAGGAATGAGCTGAACGAGGAGATGACACATCTGGAGGTTCAACATAAAGCCGATATATTCAAGCGGCAGATTATCCAGAGGTCTGCTTCCCCATTTTCAAACCCAAGTTTAGTTCTGAAGAGTATCCCATCCTCATTCCCTGTTTCTATTCTGTTGCTTTGACCCCGTTTTTCCCTTTGTCACAGAAGATTTACCCCAGAATTAGAATTCCCTGCCTCTAGAATATTGCCTGGGGACTTCCCCACTTGTTTTTGCCTCTTTACTACAATCTGTTCTCACTCAGTTTTCTTCAGTTTATAATCTGAATTCTTTTCTTTTCCTTTTTTTTTTTTTTTTTTTACTATGCTCCTGCATCAGTATAACTCTCTTCACTGTTCTGTGTTTTTTGCTCTGCAGGAGACAAAACCTGTCCCCTGACGCAATGAAGTCAAGCCTTAGCAAAGTGGATGCCAGGTTAGGAGTGTTTGTGTGAACTGGGATGGACACACAAGCAGGAGGAAAGGGTAGAAAATCAAAGATGAAGATTGACTTTGAGAGATAATCCATTTATTCAATAGCTATTTATTGTAGTGGGTTGAATGGTAGTCCCCCAAAAGAAATGCCCATGGCCTAACCCCCTGGAACCTGTGAACATGACTTTATTTGGAAAAAGGGTCTTTGTAGATGCAATTAAGTTAAGGATCTTGAGATGTGATCATCCTGGATTATCCAGGTAGGCCCTAAATGCAGTGACAAGGGCCCTTACAAGAGACAGAAGAGAAGACATAGAGAAGAGGAGAAGGCAATGTGAAGATGGAGATGGAAATCAGAGTGATGTAACATAAGCCAAAGGAAGCCAGTGAATGCCAGGCAACTGCCAGAAGCTAGAGGAAGCAAGGAACCTTCTCCCCTAGAGCTTCCAGAGGGAGTATGGCCCTGCTGATACCTTGATTTCAAACCTCTGGCTTCCAGAATTGTGACAGAATACATTTCTGTTATTTTAAGCTACCAAGTTTGTAGTAATTTGTTGCAGTAGCCATAGGAAACTTGTACAAGTACCTTCTGTGAAACAGATGTTATTCTAGGCCCTGAGTGTTCAGCAGTGGACAAGATGGCAGAAGAAGAAATAAGAAACTCATTCATCCATTAAAGACATAATTATTTATATAAACATTTTTTTATTAAGTAATCTCTGAATCCAACATGGGGCTTGAACTCACAACCCCAATATCAAGAGTCACAGGCTCCACTGACTGAGCCAGCCAAGGCACCCCAAGAAATAATTATTGAATATTTATTAGGTGTTTGGGATATATCAATGAACAAAATAGACAATAATACCTGTTCTCATGGAGCTTGCTTATGAGCAGGGGGAAAGAGATAATAAACAATGGACATATAAAGTAAGTAAGCTAATATTAAAATATGATAAGCATTGTGAAAAAATAAAAAGTAGGTTAAGGGGGATTGGAATATAGAGTGGGAGTTGCATATGGCTTATAATTTCAAACAAGGTAGTCAGGATGGCCTCATTGAAAACATAACAACTGAACAAAGACTTGGAGGAAATTAGGGGATTACTGTGTGGATATCTATGGGAAGAGTGTTATAGGCAGAAAGAATAGCTAGTACAAAGGCCCTAAGCCAGAAGCATTCCCAGTGTGTTTGAGAAACAGCAAAGAAACCACGGTGACCAGGGAAGAAATTGATAGAATGTGAGGTCAGAGAGATCACAGAGATCTGATCTTGTAGGGCTGTGAGGGCCATTGTAGAGACTCAGGCTTTGACTCTAAGTGAAACAGGGAGCAGAGCAGTGACATGAAATGACATTTAAGAAGGATTTCTCTGGTTGCTGTGTTGATGATGCGCTGTAGGAGAACAAGGGAAGGAGCAGAGAGACAAGTTAGAAGGCTGTGAAGCTTCCAGGCAAGAGGTGATGGTGGCTCAGACCAGAGTGGTACCAGGGAGAAAAGATATATTTTTAAGGTAGAATCAACATGATTTCTTAATGAATTGGATGGGGTATAAGAGTTAAAGGCTCCAAAGTTTTGGCCAGAGCAGCCAGAAGGATGGATTAGCTGAGATGGGGAAGGATGTTAGTGGAAGAGGTTTGATGGGCAAAAAGTTCAGTTTGGTTGAACTTGAGGTGTCTATTGGACATGCAAGTGATGATATGTGATAAAAGTTGTATATACAAGTCTGGATTGAGGACTGAAGTCTGGACTAGAGGTTTAAATTTGTATTTAGATGACATTTAAACTCAGGAGAAGAGATCACCAAAGGAATGACTGTAGATGGAGAAGATAAAAAGGCTAAGAGCTGAGCCTCAGGACCTTGCAAGAGATAGAACTGAGGGGGCAAAGCTCCAGTTGTGGTGTAAAATCTAAAACGTGGCAAAATAAGGTAGGATGTGGAATGTAGAAACCCGAGTAAAATGGAGCACAGAAGCTATGTGGTGAGAGTAATAGGGATATACCACATGGAATAATTGAAGTTGGAAGTGCTTCCAAGCTCAAATTTTGGGAGCAGTTTGGCCTTCATTCCCTTAAATCCCACCTTTAGGGGATGGCAAGGGTCAAGGCCAGAATAATGGATCAACTAGCCATATTTCATAACTGTATTTGAGGCAATAAAATTTCTCCTTTCACTTATAGAGATGCCAGTCCACAAAGAGAATCTTTGGAGTTATCCGAAGTTTTAGAAGAGTCGTCTAAATATAGTGCTGACGAAGAGAGTTCAAGAACATCTGCATCAAAAACAAAAGAGTCCTTCTCAAAAATGAGAAAATCCTCCTCTTCTTTCTCCTCTTCCTCTTCCTCCTCCTCTTCCTCTTCCTCCTTGTCTTCATCTTCCTACGATTCCTCCTCTTCTTCTGACTCCAGATATTTAGACCCCATTGGTAAGCAGAGGGTTTCTTCCATTTGAATTTAGACTCCTCCAAGAGACATCCCAATCTTAATAGGACCTATTCAACTATATCTACTTCCCAGTTTTCTCTACCAGTCTGATTTTCTGGTCTTAATTGCTTTCTTCGTGCTTTCTTTCATTTCCCTTATACTGCTTCACTTTGAGTAAGTGTGGCTGTGGCTGTCTTTGCATATTGTAAAAAGTGGTCTCTTAGTTATGCATTCTTTTCCCTCTTTGCTTCCTGTTTATTCTTTCATCCTTGCTTCCCCACCCCCCTACCCCCAACACACGCCACAGGATCTATTAGCTCTTACCTAACTTCCACAGACCTAGATATGTTTTTAAGAGCCTTTTCTCCCTCCAGGTCAGTTGGACTGGGAGACTCATGTGCACCAGAATCTGCCTGGGCTAATGGAAATGGATCAGGATGATCGTGTTGTTTGGCCTAGAGATTCACTCTTCCGATATTTTGAGTTGCTAGAAAAGCTTCAGTACAACCTAGAGGAACGTAAACAGTTGCAGGAGTTTGCAGGTATGGGTTTAGGGCAGTCATAGGGACCAGGGGTTAAGTACATTGGAGTAGCATATAGAACTGGGGAGAAGGAGGAGGGTGTGCACTATTTTGGCATTTTAGCCTCTGAATTTCCACCTCACACTTAAAATAGCAAATCCTTGGTTTGGTATGTCACATCCTTATGTCCTGATTTCTTAGAATCCAGAGAGAACCTGACAGCTCTGCTTCTCCAGTAGGGAAAATCTAAATTCTATGAGGTCTGAGAGCTTGTTTCCCAAGAGGAGAGTGTCCGAAATGCAGTTGTTGGGTATTAGGATAAGGTGGGCTCTTGCTCGATTTGTGGAGTCCACTCCTTTGTGCGAACATTTCTTCTCTTTGAAGGGCATGTTTCAGACCTGAGCAGTAGGGCCTCAGGCTCAAGTTGGATAGCTGTGGAGATGAGACAGCAGAAAGCTCACAAGTGCCAACTGTTCCCAACCCCCAAAAGAGGTTTATGAATTATAGGCTTTTCTTCCTTTCAGCTTCATCTAGTGTCAGCCTCGGCAGAGAGAAGTATGTACATTATTTAAACAGCAGAGTTAATTTTGTTTAACTTTTTAAATGTTTTATTTATTTTTGAGAGAGATAGAGACAGAATGCAAGAAGGGGAGGAGCAGAGAAAGAGAGGGAGACACAGAATCCAAAGCAGGCTCCAGGCTCTGAACTGTCAGCATAGAGCCTGATGCAAGGCTTTAACCCACGAACTGTGAGATCATGACCTGAGCCGAAGTTGGATGCTTAACCAACTGAGCCACCCAAGAGCAAAATTAATTTAAGCAGAAAATTGCTTATTCAAATTATTTTCCCTAAATTTCTCCCTTGAAATTTTTCCACTTATAGATGAATTTGGATTAATAAATTCTTCCTCTAAAAATACAAAAACTGAAAGAGTTAGGGGCCATTTTTAACAATTTAATGTGGATTAGTGGTGTCTTTCTCATACCATTGAGTTGAAATGAACTCAATGGGAAAATAACAATGGGAGAAGAGGAATGTGTCTGTGGTGGGTACAGGAGGGCAATAAGAGGAATTTATAACATTGGAACATGGAATTCAGAGCAGGATGTCAAAGACAGACTTTGCCTACTTCAAAATGTTGCCTAAGGTTGATCTTGCTCTTTCAAGTTATCCTAAGCCCTGCCTTCCCACTTGTTCTCTGGATAGAACAGGGTGAAAGGGAGAAGGAGCAAGGTAGCTTCTTTAATCTGGTTAATTCATCTATGGCAAAGAGTACAGACCCATAGGGCTTACTGTAAGTAAAGATTTGTGTGGGAAAAGCAGGGTCTTCAAACATTTGTATGTCCTGAATAGTTTTAGCTTTTCAGCCTCACGGTCTCTTTCTTTACAGTGCAGGCACTGATGAACTTTGAAGACAAATAAAGCTGACAATGGATGGCTTCGATTTCTTTGGCAAAAATTAATGAAAAAATAGTTGGAAATGGAGAATTCAGAATATAAATGTCTAATAAATACTGTTGATAACTGCTTTGTGGTCTGTCTCTGAGACAGAGAACAGGGCACCTCAATCTCACTTTTTTCTTGACTTTGTCATTATAGCCCCCACCCTTCCTGCAACCTTTACTTCCTGATAGAGTCCTAATTTTACCCTTCCTGATGGGTACAGGCCCCTGGTAGTGAGAGGTTAAAGAGATCCCAGGAGCTGTAGTGTAACTAATTGAGAACTGTTGCTTCCATTGCCTGTTCTATGAACATTGCTTCTCCTATGCAGCATTAGTTTTTTTGAAATAGTTTTCTAATCTTTTAAATATTTATTTTTGAAAGAGAGAGAGGCAGAATGTGAACAGATGAGGGACAGAGAGAGAGGGAGACACAGAATCTGAAGCAGGATCCAGGCTCTGAGCTGTCAGCATCAAGCCCAACACAGGGCTTGAACTCATGAACCATGAGATCATGACCTGAGCTGAAATCGGATACTCAACTGACTGAGCCACCCAGGGCCCTTCCCTTTTTTTAAAAAAATTTAAATTCAAGTTAGTTAATGTATAGTGTAATAATTTCAGGAATAGAATTTAGTGATTCATCACTTACATATAACTAACACCCAGTGCTCACCCCAACAAGTGTCCTCCTTAATGCTCCTTACCCCTTTAGCCATTCCCAACACACTGCCAGCAACCCTCAGTTTGTTATCTGTATGTAAGAGTCTCCTATGGTTTGTCTCCCTCTCTGTTTTTGTACTATTTTTGCTACTCTTCCCTTATATTAATCTGTTTTGTATCTTAAATTCCACATATGAGTGAAATAATATATTTGTCTTTCTCTGACTATTTCACCTAGCATAATACACTCTAGTTCCATCCACATTGTTGCAAATGGCAAGATTTCATTCTTTTTGACTGCCAAGTAATATTCCATTGTATATGTATACTACATCTTCTGATCCATTCATCTGCTGATGAACATTTGGGCTCTTTCCATACTTTGGCTATTATCAATAGTGCTGCTATAAAGATTGGGGTGCATATGCCCCTTTGATTCAGCATTTCTCTATCCTTTGGATAAATACCTAGTAGAGCAATTGCTGGGTCATAGGGTAGTTCTATTTTTAACTTTTTAAAGTTTTTTTAGTATTTCTTTTTTTTAAGTTTATTTATTTTGAGAGAGACAGCATGAGTGGAGGAAGGGCAGAGAGAGAGGGAGAGAAAGAGACTCCCACGCAGGCTCTGCACCACCAGCATAGAGCCTGATGTGGGGCTCAAACCCACAATCTGTGAGATCATGATCTGAGCCAAAACCAAGAGTTAGATGCGCCTCTCTATTTTTAATTTCTTGAGAAACCTCCATACCATTTTCCAGAGTGGCTGCACCAGTTTGCATTCCCACAAGCAGCACAAAAGGGTTTCTCTGACTCCACATGGTCACCAACATCTGTTGTTGCTTGAGTTGTTAATTTTAGCCGCTCTGACAGGTGTGAGGTGGTGTCTCATTGTGGTTTTGATTTGTGTTTTCCTGATAATGAGTCATGTTGAGCATTTTTTTCATGTGTCTTTTAGCCATCTGGATGTCTTCTTTCGAAAAGCGTCTATTCATGTCTTTTGCCCATTTCTTCACTGGATTATTTGTTTTTTGGGTGTTGAGTTTGCTAGGTTCTTTATAGATTTTTGGATACTAACCCTTTATCTGATGTCATTTGCAAATATCTTCTTCCATTCCATCTGTTGCCTTTTAGTTTTATTGATTGTTTCCTTTGCTGTGCAGAAGCTTTTTATCTTGATGAGGTTCCAATAGTTCATTTTTGCTTTTGTTTCCCTTGCCTCCAGAGACATGTTGAGTAAGAAGTTGCTGTGGCCAAGGTTTAAGAGGTTTTTGCCTGTTTTCTCTAGGATTTTGATGGCATCCTGTGTTACATTTAGGTCTTTCATCCATTTTGAGTTTATTTTTGTGTATGATGTGAGAAAGTGGTCCAGGTTCGTTCTTTTGCATGTCACTGTCCAGTTTTCCCAGCACCATTTTCTGAAGAGACTGTCCTTTTTCTATTGGATATCTTTCCTGCTTTGTTAAAGATTAGTTGGCCTTATATTTTTGGGTCCATTTCTGGGTTGTCTATTCTGTTCCATTGACCTATGTGTCTGTTCTTGTGCCAGTACCATACCATCTTGATTACAGCTTTATAATACAACTTGAAGTCTGGAATTGTGATGCCTTCAGCTTTGGTTTTCTTTTTCAGAAAGAAAAAAGCTTTGGCTATTTGGGGTCTTTTCTGGTTCCATACAAATTTTAGGATTATTTGTTCTAGCTCTGTGAAGGATGCTTGTGTTATTTTGATAGAGGTTGCTGCACCATTAATTTTAATCAAACATCATTTTCACCTATTTCTGAGACAAAAGGGCGTCCTTTTATTCCATATCATTCTATTTCCTTGCCATTGCTCCAGGCAGTGACTCCACTCCATTGGAGTGTTCAAATCAGTAAGTATCCCATAGGTTTTTAGTGTTAGAAGAGACATCAGAGTTAATTTATCTTCTATTGAAGTAGGGACACCTTTTCTTTTTCTTTTTTTTTTTATGTTTTATTTATTTTTGAGAGAGAAAGTGTGAGTGGGGGAGGGGCAGAGTGAGAAGGAAACAGAGGTTTCGAAGTAGACTCTGTGCTGACAGCAGAGAGCCTGATGCTGGGCTCAAACTAATGAACTGTGAGATCATGACCTGAGCCAAGGTCACATGCTCAACCACTACTGAGCCACCCAGGTGCCCCAAAGCAGAAACACATTTTAGAACATCACTGAAAGGGGGATATCCAACTGATGCTTAATATTTCTAGTTATTGGGGATTTATTATCTAGAAGGGATCTCATTCCACTGTTGGATGACTTAAGTCTTCAGAAATGTTTGTCATTAAAAATTCTATCATTTATCGAATGCTTAACATGTATGAGGATATATTTTTATACATAAACACTGGCTTGTACACTTTAAGATGATGAATTTTATGTGGATTAGACATCATTTTTTAAAAAAATTTATTTATTTTGGAGAGACAGTACATGACTAAGGAGGGATAGAGAGAGGGGGGACAGAAGATCCAAAGTGAGCTGCTGACAGCAGACAGCCCAATGCAGGCTCGAACTCACAAACTGCGAGACCATGAGCTGAGCTGAAGCTGAACACTTAACCAACTGAGCCACCCACGTGCCCCATAGATCTCATTTTTTATTAAGTTTATTTATTTTGAGAGAGAGAGAGCACGTGCACATGACTTGGGGAGGGGCAGAGAGAGAATCTCAAGCAGGCTCTGTGCTGTCAGCACCCCTAAAAATAAAATCTTCTAAAAAAATTGAGGGGCACCTGGGTGGTTCAGTCAGTTAAGCATCAAATTCTTGATTTTGGCTCAGGTCACCATCTCCTAGTTCATGAGTTCAAACCCGGCCCTTTGTTGGGCTCTATACTGACAGCATGGAGCCTGCTTGGAATTCTCTCTCTCTCCCTCTCTCTCTTTCTCTCCCTCTCTCTCTCTCTCTAAATACATACATACATAAATTTTTATTTTTAAGTAATCTCGACCCAATATGGGGCTCAAACGCACCACCACAAGATCAAGAATCACATGCTCCACTGACTGAGCCACCCAGGTGCCCCTTGATCTCAATTTTTAGAATGAAGTAAAAATTGTCTCAAACCAAGAAACAACATTATGCTACAAGGAAAAGCATTTTAGTCATTTCACATAAAATGAGAAACAAAACAAAAAAATATTTAAGTTTATTTATTTTGAGAGAGATAGGGAGAACACAAGATAGGTAGGGGCAGAGAGAGAGGGGGAGAGAATCCCAAGCAGGCTCCACACTGTCAGCACAGAGTCCAACATAGGGCTCAAACTCACAAACCGTGAGATCATGGCCTGAGCAGAGATCGAGAATCAGACGCTTAACTGACTGAGCCATCCAGGTGCCCCATGCCCTATTTCTTATGATAAGAATTTTATTACAATATCATATACTGACATATATCTTAACATTTGTGGGTGCCTGGGTGGGTCAGTCAGTTAAGTGTCTGACTCTTGATCTCCACTCAGGCTATGATCTCACCTGAGATTGAGTCCTGCCTCAAGCTCTGCACTCTGCGTATGGAGCCTGCAGAGTTTCTCTCCCTCCTTCTCCCTCTGCCCCACCCCTGCTTGCACACTCTCTCTCAAAAAAAATTTTTTTTAATAAAATAAATTTTTTTAATTAAAAAACATTTTAAAGAACTAGGGCATAAATATTTGGAAAGAAGAGAGGGATGGGTGAAAGAGGTGAAGGGGATTAAGAGTACACTTATCATGATGCACACTGATGTTTAGAAGTTGAATCATATATTGTACACCTGAACAAATGTAACACTGCATGTTTATTATACTTGAACCAAAAATAATATAAAACAACAATAATAAAAATATATTTGGAAAGAATAACTAAAAACACTATTTTTAGACACTGTCGTATACCTAGAAACTCCAATAACAATCAACTAGAATTAGAGATAACAAAGGATTTCCATTAAGTACAAACAGAAGAGGGTTCAAGACAGAAACCTGGGAAACAGGGACATTTAAGGGATAGAAGGAGGAAGAGAAGCCAGAAAAAAGCCTGGGACGGAAGAGCTGAAGAGACAGAAGGATAATCATTCTAGAGTAATGTCCTTAGAGCTAACATAGAATTTCAAGAAAGGAATGGTCCCCTGGAAATCAGAATTCAATAAACTTAATAAAAGGGAGTAAGGAAATATTATTTAATAAATCTTACATAGGCTATCCACAAAGTAGGTGCTCATTGAACAGCATCTTTGAGTAGCTTTGCTCAAAGTGGGTCTGAGGACCAGTAGAATTGGCTTCACCTGGTTACTTGTTGGATCACAGGTCCCATTCTCAGCACCTCTTGAATCAGGTGTTACATATGCGTGTTAAAGTTTCAAAAGCACTGTTTTATAGGTATCTGATGAATGATCTCCTCTTGGCTTTCTATAGTTTTTTGAAATGAGTGACCTATGCAGGTCAACTCATTCTTTAACTCCTTAATGAAAATGATCTGGTTTCAATTCTGTTGGAATGGAAGTTTATTCAACAAGTATTTGTTGTGTTCTATGTTCCAGATATCATTCTAGGCATTAGGATACATCAGTGAATAAACAAACAGGACAGAAATACCTATTCCATCCTAACTAGTTCTTCATAAGATCACCAAATAAGAAACGATCCTTTCCATGAAGACTGATTTTACCTCCTCCATTCCCCCCACCCCGAATTATCCTTCTAGCAGCCTAGAGCCATGTAATAATAACTTCTCAAAAATAAAAGCAAGTAAAACCTTTTCTGACTAAATACAAATATTCTAAGGTTGAAAAATCAAGCCCCATTGGTAATTAATCTATTACTACTCTTCCTTCCTTCTTCCTTCTTATCCTTGCCCTGAGTATCCCTGCCATAGGGATGCCTCACTATTCATAAAAGATTAAGCTCTATGCCAGGTAATAATGAGGGTTCTTCAAGAACATTTTGTAAGTGAAATTGTCACTTAGATATTATTGTGATATAACAAACTTAAAATTTTTCACATATGGTTTGTATTGAGCTTTTATTTTGGAACATAGTTTCCCCCTTTGATCTCCAGTTGTTACTTACATCTTCAAATACCATCCTGGAACTTAAACCAATGTGTTCCCACTTGGAAGCAGAAAAATTAATATCTGTTTTATTATAGCATAATGTATATAAAAGATAAGAATGAAAGAAAAAATTTTATAAAAACAGTACAGCTGCTACCTACTGTATTATAGTAACTTTTTTATTTTTTTAATGTTCAACATGGATTATTATGAATCTATACTAATTTTACCATATAATTTCTCCATTTATTGTCACTGTATCTCAAACTTAATATAAAAGTTTTAAATTAAAAAAAACTTATTTTTTATACTTCCAAAGGTTTAAAACCTCAGAGAATTGGTAGGTCTCAATCCATCTCATTTCTTGAGACTTTGAGCTGGTCGGTCAGACTCCTAATGTTCAAAAAGGGGTTCATTTCTTCTTTCAATAAAAGTTTTGATGTCTTTTATGTCCCAGCCATGCTGTTCAGTTATGAGGACAGAAAAACTGTTCAGTGTATGAATGTAAGCCTTTTTAAAAGCCACTTTTAGAGAGGTTTCTGTTTTTTACCAAGACAAGCAGAAATCTTCATGTTTATATTTGTATTTTTCCTATTCAGGTGACTTAGGATGGGATGAACATTTTCAACATTTTATTTTAAAGTGGGTTAAAACTCACAGAAGAGATACAAAAGTAGTTCCTATGTACCTGTCACCCAGCTTTCTCTAATATTAGCATCCCACGTAACCAGGATATAATGATCAAAATTAATAAATTAACTCTGGTACTATGCTATTAATCTAGGTACACACTTTACTAGGATTTCACCAGTTTTTCCACTAATGTCCTTTTTTTCTGTTCCAGGTTCCAGACCAATATTCAACATTACATTCAGCGTTTATATCTCCTTACTCAATCTCCTCTGGTTGTAATAGTTAACCTTAGTCTCTCCTTATCTTTCAAGACCTCGGTATATTTGAGGAGTTCTGTTCAGGTATTTTGCAGAATGTCCTTCAGTTTGATCTTATCTGATGTTTTCTCATGATTATATTGAGGTTATGCATTTTCAGAAGAATATCACTGAGGTGAAATACCCTTCTCAGCACATCATATCAGGAATTATACCATAGTGATATACGTTATAATTGGTAATGTTAACCTTGATCCCTTAGTTAAGACGATGTTAACCAGGTTTCTCTGCTGTGAAGTTAACTCTCCCCCCCGGCCCCTTTTTGTTTAACATTTATTTATTATTGAGAAATAGAGAGAGACAGAGCATGAGCATGGGAGGGGCAGAAAGAAGGGGAGGCACAGAATCCTTAGCAGGCTCCAGGCTCTGATCTGTCAGCACAAAGCCTGATGTGGGGCTTGAACTCACAAACCATGAGATCCTGATCTGAGCCAAAGTCAGACCCTTAACTGATTGAGCCACCCAGGCACCCCTATTTTCCCCCTTTATAGTTAATAAATACTTGGAAGGAGATACTGAAAGCTTATGCAAATTGCTTGCTTCTTTTTAAACTTTCTCCCACTAATTTCAGCATTCATCAGTAGATCCTGTTTGCAGCAATCACTAAAATGGTATTCTATTTCTCTTGTTCCTTTCTATATTTATTATTTGGAATTCTTATTGTAAAGAATTGTCCCTTCTCTTAGGGGAACATTTTAACTCTTTATCTTAGTAGAAGTAGCAATCTCATCACCATGGTAGAGTTCTTAACCCCTATAATATAGGCCAGTAATGTGTGGGGTAGAATAAATTCATTTATTTAACAAATTCTTTACTTAATACTATGTGCCAGTAACTGTTAGGCACTTGGGGTACAACAAGGTATAGTCTCTGCTCGAGACTTTATATTCTAGTTTAGTGTAAGACGACACTTAGATTTCTGTACTGAAAGATTCAATACAGATTTCTCTGAGCATATGACATGTGACCCCACAAAAGCCTTCATAGGACCAAATAATATTTTATCTGACTTATGTCCCTATTTTTAAAAAATGTTTCTTTTTTTGAGAAAGCAAGAGAGAGGCAAGCAGGGAAGGGGCAGAGAGAGAGAAAGAGGAGGACAGAGCCCCCACAAAGCAGGCTACATGCTGAGAGTAGAAAGCCCAATGTGGTGCTTGAACTCACAACCCATGAGATCATGACATGAGCCAAAGTTGGAAACTTAACCGACTGAGCCACCCAGGCACCATCCTTATTTTTAAACTTCTCTTCAGTGAAGACAAACTGGACTTCTTCCCTCTCAACTTGTGTGTCTACCTCTCAACAACTTCTAACCACAGGTCTTCACTGCTTCACTTCTTTCACCCAAATCTCACACAAATTTCTCTTGTTAACCAATCATAACATGGAATCGTACAGGGAAAGGAATTCTGGGAAATTAATTCCAGTTTAGCTAAAATGACAAAGTTCAAAACCACTGCAGACCATTTGACCATTTCGCCTTCATTGAAATTTTCTCCTCCTTTGGCTTATTGACACCATTCCCTTCAGGTTTTCCTTTGGATTGGTTCCATTCCACTTTTGTTGCTAGCCGTCTTCTTCCCAAGTTTTAAATGTAGTCCTCAGCCTTAGTCTCTCACTAACTAGTTTTTTTCCACTTTTATGGTTTCAACTACTATTTGTATGCTGATGACTTCCAATTGCATTTCCAATCCAGACTTCTCCTAGAACTCCAAGAAAAATACTTAGTTGTCTATCCTCAGGAATTTCATTTGTCTATTCTTAGGTACTTCATTTCTAATATGTTCCAAACTGAATTATTACCATTCCTTCAAAATTGTTCTTCCTCTTCTAATCCCAATAAGGACTGCCAAGCAATTTCCCTGGGTTGCCGGAGTCCTCAATGATCCCCTTCCTACTTTACTCAACAGTTCCATGTTTTTCTGAAAATCTTTCACTTAAAACACTACTTCTTGGGGTGCCTGAGTGGTTCAGTTGGTTAAATATCCAACTCTTGGTTTCGGCTCAGGTCATGATCTCAGAGTTCGTGAGTTTGAGCTCTGTATCGGGCTCTGCACTTTGAGATGTGTCTCATCCTCTGTCTCTGTCCTCCCTGGTGCTCTCTCTCTCTCAAAAGATAAATAAATAAACATTTAAAAACATTTTTAAAAAGCGATTCAAAAGCTATACTGCCAAAACAAATTAATCCTGAAACCTTACGGGTTTAATATAAGAAAAGTTTATTTCTCATTCGTGAGGATTCCAGGATTGGTTGGGCAACTCTTCAAAGCAACTACTGTTGATTCTTATTATTTGCAGTAGTTATGTTCTATAAAGTTGCCACAAACACTGAATTAGCAAGTATTAAACCATTGCTCCTAGGGGAAATATGGGGTTAGCCTCTGGTCACAACAGATAAAACCTTGTTTTATATATTGTGTTTTATGTAAGATGTTCCTGTTTGAAGACTGCTTATTTAATATATGTTGTTGATTTATTAGCAGTGACCTTTTCTGTTTGTCAACAGCACTACAACTCATGCCTAAATATAGTTTATCTAACACATATTTTCTCTCTAAGACACATCACAGCCTTCCTTCTCATGAAAAGGACACGTATTTATAGTATGAGAAGGCAGTGAAATACTTCCTTGTTTAATCTCAGCTAGGAACGTGGACATCAGGTGACTCAAGTTTTTCACCACTCTGCATATGCCTGTGAGTGATTATGAAAATACCACAAGTATAGGGGCGTCTGTGTGGCTCAATCAGTTATGTGTCTGGCTCTTGATTTTGGCCCACATTATGATCTCGTGATTGTGAGATCAAGCTCCACCCATGCTCAGTGGTGAGCCTACTTAAGATTCTCTCTCCCTTGGGGTACCTGGGTGGCTCAGTCAGTTTTTCAGATCAAGTCATGATCTCATGGTTTGGTTTGTGGGTTCAAGCCCTGCATCGGGCTCTGCACTGACAGCATGGAGCCTGTTTGAGATTCTCTCACTCTCTCTCTGCCCCTCCTCTCCCCTCTCTCTCTCTCTCTCAAAGTAAATATTAAAAAAAGATTTTCTTGCCCTCCCTCTCTCTCTGCCCCTCACCCCTGATCATGCACTTTCTCTCTTGAAAGCAAGCAAGCAAGCAAGAAAGAAAGAAAAAAAGAAAATACCACAAGTATTGATTTTGGGGTCACAAATTTTAATGATTTTAAATTTTAATAGGCTAATTCACAAATACAGAACTCATAAATAATGAAAATGATTGTAAATATTGTGTAATAATTTGGAGCTTGAGGCTACTTGGCCTTGTGAAACTGCCATTTCAACTTGTGGTTTCTTTTCTTTTTCTTTTTTAAATGTTTATTTATTTATTTTGAGAGAGAGAGTGAACACACACATGAGTGGAGGGAGGGGCAGAGAGAGAGGGAGAGAGAGAATCCCAAGCAGGCTCCTCACTGTCAGCCCAGAGCATGATATGGGGCTCAGTCTCACGAATCTTGATATCATGACCTGAGGCAAAACTGAGTTGGACACTTAACCAACTGAGTCACCCAGGCGCCCTTTTTTTCTTTTTAGACTAATTTATTTTACATTTTAAAAAATAATACAACTTATTTATTTATTTACTTACTTACTTATGATTGCTTTTGTATAAGATTTTTAAAATTTTTTAAATTTTATTTAAATAAAAGTTAACATATAGTGTAATAATGAGTTCAGGAGTAGAATTTAGTGATTTATCACTTACATATAATAACCTGTTCATCCCAACAAGTGCCCTCCTTAATGCCCATCCTCCCATCCAACACCCCCCTTAATGCCCATCCTCCCATCCAACACCCCTCCAGCAACCCTCAGTTGTTCTCTGCATTTAAGAGCCTCTTATGGTTTGCCTCCCTCTGTGTTTTTATCTTATTTTTCCTTCTCTTCCCCTATGTTCCTCTGTTTTTCTTCTTAAATTCCACATATGAGTGAAATCATATGATATTTCCCTTTCTTTGACTGACTTATTTTGCTTAGCATAATATAATGCAAATGGCAAAATTTCATTCTTTTTAGCTGCCAATAATATTCCATTATATATATATATATATATATATAATTCCATATATATATGGACACACACACACCACATCTTCTTTATCCATTCATTAGTCAATGGACATTTGGACTCTTTCCATAATTTGGCTATTGTTGATAGTGCTGCTATAAACATTGGGGTTTGTGTGCCCCTTCAAATTAGCATTTTTGTATTATTTGGATAAATACCTAGAGTGCAATTGTTGGGTCTAGAGTAGTTCTACTTTTAATTTTTTAAGGAGCCCCCATACTGTTTTCCAGAGTGGCTGCACCAGTTTGCATTCCCAAAAGCAGTATGAAAGAGATCCTCTTTCTCCTCATCCTTGCCAGCATCTGTTGTTGCCTGAGTTGTTAATTTTAGCCATTCTGATAGGTGTGAGGTAGTATCTCATTGTGGTTTTGATTGGTAGGAATAATACAATTTAAAGCAAGAGTTAAAGTACAATACCTAGCTACAATTAAGTAATTCACTAAATTAAGTAATTTGAATATTCTCAATAATTGAACCTCCTGCTTCTTAGTCATACATCTGATACCCTCTTTTATTTATGAAAATTAACCTTATTTTACATTCCAAATCTCAAAAATTAAACACTTTTAGTCTTTCAAGTCTGATTCTGTTACTTATTATTTCTGCTAACTCTCATTCATGATGGCTTGTTTTCTCACATATTCTATATTTTCTGATTGTGAGTAAATCATTGTAAATTTCTCATGTTATTCTTTGAAGTCTATGTGTTTTTTTCTAAGATTTTTTTCTATATTTATTTTGGGGGGAGGGGCAAAGAGAGAGTGATAGAGAGAATCTCAATCTGACAGCACAGAACCTGACGCAGGGCTTGAACTCACTAACCATGAGATCATGACTTGAGCTCAAGAGTTGAATGCTTAACTGACTGAGCCACCCAGGCATCCCTGAAATCCATGTTTTAAGTTAGATTCCTGCAGAATGGACTTACATTTGTTTCTTTCAGTTACCTAGGGAAACTTAGGTAGCATGAATTTGTGCCTTAAACCTGTAAGAGGACCTGCTTGTTCTTTTTTTTTTTTTTTTGTCTTTACAAATTTTTGTTTAACTTCTACTTAGTTAACAAATAGTGTAATATTGTTTTCAGGAGTAGAATTTAGTGACTCATCACTTACATATAACACTCAGGGCTCAACACAATAAGTAGCCTCCTTAATACTCATCACCCATCTAGCCTATCCCCTGCTCACCTCCCTCCATCAACCCTCAGTTTGTTCTCTATTGTAAGGAGTCTCTTAGGGTTTGTTTCCCTCTCTCTATTTTTCTCCTTTCCTATATGTTCATCTGTTTTGTTTCTTAAATTCCACATATGAATGTAATCATGTGGTATTTTTCTTTCTCTGCCTGACTTGTTTCACTCTAGCTCCATCCACATTATTGCAAATGGCAATATTTCATTCCTTTTATTTTATTTTATTTTATTTTTTGAGAGAGAGAGAGAATGCATGTGCATGCATGCAAGTGGGGGAGAGGGAGAGAGAGAGAGAGAATCTTTTTTTTTTTTAACTTTATAGTTTATTGTCAGGTTGGTTTCCATAGAACACCCAGTGCTCTTCCCCACAAGTGACCTCCACCAAGACCATCACCCCCCATTACATTTCCTCCTTCCCCTTCCCCCCTCAGTTTTTTTTCCAGTATTCAAGAGTCTCTCATGTTTTGTCTCCCTCCCTCTCTCTAACTCTTTTTCCTCCTTCCCCTCCCCATGGTCCTCTGTTGGGTTTCTCCTGTTAGACCTATGAGTGAAATCATATGGTATCTGTCCTTCTCCGCCTGACTTATTTCGCTTAGCATGACACCCTCGAGGTCCATCCACTTTGCTACGAATGGCCAGATTTCATTCTTTCTCATTGACATGTAGTATTCCATTGTATAGATGAACCACATCTTCCTAATCCATTCATCAGTTGATGGACATTTAGGCTCTTTCCATGATTTGGCTATTGTTGAAAGTGCCACTACGAACATTGGGGTACATGTGCCCCTATGCATCAGCACTTCTGTATCCCTTGGGTAAATCCCCAGCAGTGCTATGGTTGGGTCATAGGGGAG